>JANPWX010000072.1:957343-1076399 GCA_024734555.1 Trochalopteron elliotii
GAAGAGGGCGGAAATAGCACGGCCCCGCAGCCGCTTCCGCCCCGCCGGAAAGGGCGGCCCCGCCGGGTCCTCAGCCCGCGGCGGGCGGGACGCGGCACCGGCTGCGAGGGGAATAAAGCAGTGAAGTGAATCCTCACCAGGGTGGAGGGCAATACTAAGTTAAGTGCTCGTAAGCGGAGAAGAGGGCGGAAATAAGAGTTGCTTTCCGGCCGCCAGACATTCCGTGTAAAAGGAAGTGCGCTAAGAATGCAAAGTGTGTGTGTTTGGAGCTCGTATGGAGCTGGAAGTCTCTCTTTTGGGAGCAAAGAAATACATCACTACATTCTGATACATCTTTATGAAGCTGCAGGCAGTAGAGAAGCGCACATGGAGAGTAGATGAGAAGCCTTTAAAAAGTATATGCTGCTGACACATACCCAGTATTAAAACAACAACAATAAAACCAAACAAAAAAGAATAAAAAAAACCCTACCACAACAACAACAACAAAAACCCCACATCCCCAAAAAAGCCCAAACAAAAAACAACTACAACAAAACAAAACGAAACAAAACAAACAAAACCTCAGATTCTATTCAGAGTAGAATCTGTACCGTGATAGAAAACTCAGTCCAGTGCAGTTTAGGCGTTTGGGGCGGGGAGGGACTTCACATTGAAATTGGGCCTGAAAATGAAGAAGTATTTGTCTTCTTTCTGAAATTTCCCTCATAAGAATATGTTTTCTCTGAATATGACAAGTGATGCTGAGACTGGAGGCAAATAACTACTAAAAACATACTTTTCAGCAAAGGAATTTGAACTAACATGTATTTAGTGAATCAAACATTATTCGGAGAATGTTTTAAAGAGGCAGGTCAGGTAGTAAAACCTCAAAAAGGTTAAGATGGCAATGGTAAATAATTTGCAACATCATGAAACAATATAAAATTGATTGACATTTTTGTAAACAAGCCTTTTCTGTTTCTTTTATCCTTGAGGCATGTGGAAGTATCATGAAAATTTGAAGAAAAGCGGAAAAAAATCTCATTACCTTAGTTCTCTTTTAATCACTGCTCTTCTGTTGGATCAAATTCGTGTAGGATTGCTCTTGACAATGACATCTCCTTTGAAAAATCTCTTTGAACAACTGTTTGACTGACAGGTTTGTCTCAATATGCATTCGCGTTTCCCACTGGCTATTCCAGAATTACTTACTATCAAACACTCGTCCACTTGAAATACACCCACCTGTTTCCCATGTTCCCATCGTTTAAATAATTCAGATTTAGTAGCATTTAAGAGCAATTACAGTTGCTTCCTTGTTAAGATTAGATACTTTGTTTGTTATTTACCCTCCTTTGCTGTTCTCTCAGCAACTTTAAGGCAGAGATGTTTTCGCTGATCATTTTATAACCTTTCAGAGAACTACAGAGCAGAGTAGGTGAAGCAGCAACCTAGATCTGTTTCATCATGATGAGCACAATAGAGTGTTGCAAAATGACCCTGCAAAATAGTTGAACTGTACCTGAGTTATGAAATTAAATTCTGTGCGTGTTCTATTTGGACCTGTTTCCTTGTAACAGAAAGTTCCTGAACAGCAAATTGTATTTCCTTTCTCAAGAAGTATTAGATGAAAACCATGCCATGATGTCCTGTTTCAGGCTGCACTACAGTAGTGCTTGTCTTGTGAACTTGAGAGAATGGGTGCATTCTATTATGGTATTATTATTCAGGTTATTCTATTATTCAGGTATTTAGCTGCTTTCAAATGGGGTTTATTTCAATCACAGGATTAAATGTTTTTTTTCTCTGCATCACAAAATAAACAAAACTAAATACACAAAGAAGGTATTTTCCTGATGAAACTTTGTGTTTGCATTAACAGAAATAAAGTATCCCAAATAGCATCAACTGAAAAAATAAATTTAACAGAAAAGTCTGCTCTCTCCACCCAATGTTCTGCCCTCAAGAAAAACAAGAAAAAAAAATCATAATCTTCAAATTGGATATATGCCATAGTTGAATTGATAAAGGTTATTCAAAGAACTATTCATCGTTTTTGCCTTTATGTAAACTACTTCTAAAAATAAGGTTTCTCTCTGCCTCTTGTAAACGATATATTGCAAGCATATTTGACATGTATTTTCTCAGCAAGGGGTATTTGTGTGTATAGTGTTGATATGTAGTAGATATGCCAGATATCTGGAGATATTGGGTAAGTTCTGTGACACATTTCACAAGATCAGGTGTGGCAAAGAGTTGTGTATTAGTCATTGCCTCCCAGCTTGCAGAAATTCCATGAACAGTTTTACCTTGCAAACTAAAACCAGTGGGACTGACGGCAGTAGCTGTTTAAGAACATGCAAGAACACAAAAAAATTTAACACTAAAGGAAAAGAATAATGGAAATAAGAAAAAAAGAAATAAAGGAAATAAGAATAAAAGAATAAAGGAAAAGGATAATGACAGTGCACTATTTACACAAATATGGCTACAATAATGCTGGTTAAACAAAGCAAAACATCTTTCTTTTTGTGTTACGAGTACAAGCAAGCAGAGGGCTTCAGCATAAAGTCTTGACGTTTGCTTTCTAAAGACTGTGGAAGTGATGAACACTTCTTTATTCTGAGATTATTAATTTTTGAGCAAACAGACCCCTCAAAACAAACAGGCACCTTTGTGATTTGTATTCTCAGTTTCATATTCTAATAGGTATGCTTATTAAAAAAAAGTCTCATTTGCTCAAATTATGTAACATTTCTGAACAACAGGTTTACCAAAACTATTCAGTGCCATTAGATGAAACAACAATGCAGTGCTTACTTTTTTTACATGCAGCTGTTTCTAGTGTTTTGCATAGATGGTGGAGAATGTTAGTCATATTTACTTTAATTTAGAGCTTGGCCCCTACATGAGCAATCATATCTGTTGACAATGCTGTATTTTCCAATAGAGCCAGTTGCCCTTTTCAAAGTCTTCAGGGCAGAGGTAGAATCTTCCTTTTCAGTATTAGTAAATAATAAATATGTGTGAACAAATTAGAAAAATATTGAAATTACAGATCATAAGAAGATTTTCCACAGGATTCTGTTGATTTTCTGAAGTTAGTTTGAGAGAACAATGTTGACTTACTCATAAAAAAGTCACTGTGTATTAAGATCAAGCAAGATGGATGTCTCTATTCAGAAAAAAATGGAGCAACTATTTGCTTCTCTTGAAGATATCAAAATACTCGTGCTAGTCTTTAAGATTTTTTTGGGTTTTTTTAAGAATGGGCCTTAAGCAGAATTTAGACATGTAAGCCCAAGATATTTTTATTATTTCCAAAACACCTAAAACTTGTGTTTTCAAACTTGTGTCTTCAAAGTACTGAAGTGAACTAAGTGAACTATCAATAAAGTCTACAGTAAAAACCACAAGCCATGCCTGTTGTCCTCTACATGATCTATTAGTAGCTCAGAATATTTCACTTAGAAGTCTTAATTCTTCTGTTGTCGTAATTTCCAGTGGTGTCTGGATAGCTCCTATACCTATGGGAGAGGTGAGATTCAGCCTCCTAGCTGAAATTAAAACTGACATTTCAATTCTCAACCCCAAGGTACTAAGATCAACACCACAATCATGTAAATCTGAATGAACATCAGCAAGCACTAGTTCCAGTCTAATGCAATTCTGTGTTATAAGAATAACTCATAGTTTTGCAAGAACATATCTCTGCATTCCTGATCCCACCTGGAATGGGTTCAGCAGTTTACTTCCTGCTGTAAGTTCCCTATATCTTTTACTAAGTGTAAGGTACAACCACTAAGCTACCTAACAAAGTTCATGAAAATACACAACAAGGACATTCAGTGCAATACAGGACATCATATTTTGTAAGTCTGAAATATTTTGGTACTTGCTACTTTCTGGTAAAGGACACTAGCACTCAGATTTTGATACAAAAAGAACCCATCAAACACTGTAAGAAAAAAAACTCCACCTTATTTAATGCATCTTAGTGCTTGCCAGCAGTTATCTTCTTTGCTAAGTTAATTACAATGCACTACTTGAAAATTGCTCCAAATTTTTCAGGATTATGATTAGAAACCTTTGGGTGATCAGTTCTTGTGACTATAAGGGAATATTGCTCAGAAGAAAAATAGATGAGATGGGGAAAACCCAGCAGTAAGAGTCAAATGGGCAATACAATATCCATTATATCCTTGTGTAATTACATATTACCCATCAGTGTTTTCCTTCCTTTAGCATCCCTGACTTTGTTAGAAGTTTTGGACATGTATTCCTAAGAACATACATCTCCTTCCTGGTATATAAAGACAGGTATATAGAGATGCTGTTTTCCACTTCTATAGTTTCCAGTTTTATATGTCCCTAGAGTGAGCTCTAAATTGGAATGCTGCTGTCCATTGAGCAGAAGGGTGTTTCCAGCACCCTATGTTCCCTTTTTAAATGACTGAGAAAAATATGTAGGTTGTGGCTTTGGTGCAGTGAGTGGGTTTTTTTCAGTCTCTCAAACAGAAAATGGAGAATGTGTGAGTCATATCAGTATAAACTATACATCACTGCTAAAAATTATGGTTGTTTGCAAGTTTAAAACCTGTCATTATTTTTTCACATGCACCGGTCTAAACAATTAAAGTTACAAGCTTTCACAAAAAGAAAAAAAAGAAAAGCACATTTAAAAACCTGCTTCACTTCTTTTTAACAAGTTTAGTTTGCACATTTGAAAAAACATTCTTAAAGTGGGCTAATTGCCTGTGAATTTGATATAAAACAATTATTAAAAGAAGTTACAGTATGATGTAGCTGTTTTTTTCATTATCAAACTAAGAGTACCTTGTGTTCTAATTGGAAAATAATTACAGAAAGGATTTTTTAGAGTGCTCTCAGTAAATCAGCATTCTGAGCAATTATTATGTCAGAGTAAGCCAGCAGTATGTCCTGACTGTTGCCCAGACGAAGAACATCCTTAGTGGTTCAACCAATTAACAAAACCTAAATGTAAATACATTTTTTGTATTTTATACTTTTTTTTTCCTTTCCAGTTTCTGCATTAAAATAATAACAACAACAACAACAACAACAACAACAACAACAACAACAACAACAACAATAATAATAATAATAATAATAATAATAATAATAATAATAATAATAATAATAATAATAATAGTAAAAGAGAGAGCGGATATATACCATGCAGAAGGCAAATAGTGATACTACATGCAAAATTCTAGCAGGCTTTATGAGACAGAAATTTAAACATACAAATGCAGGTTGGTTCATCTTCTCCACCTATAGCATCAAATATGTATTTCCTTTATTGATTAATTGAATTTTCATTTTTCTCTAAGTTTAAAGAGAAAGTTTAAAATTAGAATTGCTGTTCCATTTTTTACATTAAATCTGTGAAAGTTGCTTGCATTTTTATGGTCATGAAACTACCCAACCTCCTGACAGTAACAAAGAAGATGACAGATCCACTGTAAGAAGCAAATCCACCATATGGCCTGACTAGAGAAGAGATCAAGGTGAAGTCAAGTGGTGAGTTGTCACATTCTGCCCTGAGACTCTGACATGTCTGCATCCATCACATTTGCCAGGTCATATAATAAAAGCTCATCTGCACACTCACCAAGGAGCATGGAGAGACCACTCTCATCAGTTATACAGGTGGAAAGCCTGGCTGAAAATCTAATGAGTGGTGTCTTTTGCAGTCAGATGTACTTTGTGACGTAGTGTGCCATTAAGGTCAAGGCATTGAGAGAAGCAACATTATGTTGGGTTACTGAACAGATGAAACATCCCAAAGAACATCTCAGACTACACCAGCACCATGATGAATTTGTATTTTAGTATCAAAAATCAAGAAGCTAAGGGGTTTTTATTACAGTGGTCAAATTCATTTTTCCATGTCACTGTTTTCTAAAAGAGAATAGAACTGGTATTTTGCTTTAATAAGTCAACAGATCAGGCTCAAGATCTTTTTCAGTTCATTAATCAAATGAACTCAATCCACTCATTTGGAACAAATCCGTCTCAGCTGATGTTCATTAGTCTACCTAATGAACAAGCCTTTGGAGCTGCTTGGATATGGTTGCCCTTGAACATACCTGCTTGGAGCAAGGAATGTGTTTATGCCTGCTGTGCAGCTACTCTCCAGCTGACCAGCTTGTCAGACTCCCACTTGCTGATAGTAGCTCCTCTCAGCTGCCTTTGGTCTTTGTTCCCTGAGGAGAAGGAGATCTCCATTTCCAGCTTAACCTTGCATCAGCCTTCCTTAACAGGCAAGACCAGGCTACTGAAGCTCTCATCCATTACCCCTCTGCCAGCTGTGGTACTTGAATTGGTTTTGGGGATGGTATAAGCTGCTGCCTTCTCAGAGTGCAGCTGGCAACATACACTGGCTTCCAACAAGAAGACCTTCAGCCTCAGCCACAGCATAAACTCTTGACCACTTGTTCTTAAACTTTCTCAATACACACAGAAAATTTTCAGTTAAAAAAAAGTATCAATAGGAAAGCTGAACTTATCCTTAAGATATATTGAACTAGAACAGAGCGGAGAGATCCCTAAAGCAGAGATCCTTTGGAGGGCTGTAGCACTAGGATTGAGTCTTTGGGCAGCAGCTTACTTCCTTAATTTTTTTTTTTTTAAATAAAGTACATACAGCTCACATTGCTTAGTGTGAAAAGGAGTATAACAGTACTGGAAACGCTATGGCCTTACCCAATTCTGATCCACTTAGTGGCTGGATCTGAAGCATAATGACCTGCTTGATTTTGGAGCTTTTGCAATGGGAAAATTTCTTAAGTCTTCTCTCTCTGTGAGGGGGAAGTCTATCTAAGAAGTGAGTCTTCTGGAAACTCAACACAGCAGAAGACAAGACAATACTTACAATTTCCTTTTTTGGAGCTCTTCATCCTGTACTGAGGAAGGGGGTAAATTAATCTTACTGTCGTCTTTAGGAGAAATTTTCGTCCAATTCTGTCATCAAACTGCCAAAGGATCAAGCATAAAGGCAAAGATAGCCCAGGAAATACCTTCAGGTCCTTTACATGAAGTATATTGTTGTGCTCCAGGGTGTGAACAAAGATTTTATTTACAGACATTATTTGCTGTGGGCAGTGAAACTCACTTGTTCCTAGTTTGACATTTTCTGCAGGCCTTATCATTCTCCACATAAAGCCAAAATGTTCCTGTCTCAGGCTGCAATGCAAGATGGAACCAAAAGTATGTATTCTATTACCATCTGTTAAAACCAGGTGGGGCAATGTTCCTTATCTCTTCCAGGACCCATCCTCCCTCCAGGGGGATATCTTCTGGTAATGGGCCATTAATGCTCACTGCATGACTGATACAATTACATCATCCCATTGTGAGATGCTCCACCCAGTGGGAGGAGCCAAGCATTCCTACCTGGATAAAACGTGAGATTTAGAACACCAGCACAGCCTGTTTTCCACTGGATTCCAGAGGAAGACCAGACCCATCTCACCATCACTGGACCTTCAGAGGAAAACTCACCCTCCTACAGGATCATCTCTGCTCCAACAGAACCACATCTGTCACTCCAGGAGGACTTAACTGGACTGCTACCAACACCGTGACCAACAGGGTGTCAGGTTGTATTCTGACTCTCAGTGCTTTGGTTTTTTTTGTTTGTTGGCTTTTTTTGTACTACTACATTTTCATTTTAATTTTCCTAGTAAAGAACTTTTATTCCTATTCCCATATCTTTGCCTGAGACGCCCTTAATTTCAAAATTATAATAATTCAGAGGGAGGAGGTTTACATTCTCCATTTCAAGGAAGGCTCCTACCTTCCTTAGCAGACACCTGTCTTTCCAAACCAAGACAGTCCCACAAATTTATCTCAAACATTAATGCCTTTTCTGGTTTTGTTTTTGGGGTTTTTTGGGTTTTTTTTTTGGTTTTTTTGTGTGTGTGTGTGGATTTTTTTTTTTTTTTGTGGGGTTGTTGTTGTTGTTTGTGGGGTTTTTGTTTGGTTTTTTGGGTTTTTTTTTGGGGGGGGTTGTTTTTGTTTTTTTTTTGCAGTTACAGGTTTCTGGACTTATCATTCTCATCTAAAAGATAACCATTCTCATCTAAAAGATAATGAGGATTTTTCATATTTACCTACAAATAGTTACTGTACCCTGTCCCATCTCTCACTTTAGTTTTAGTAGTTGTTGCAAACTTTTATGGGTAGAAGAGAGGCAGCTACCATGCCCAGATAATAAGGAAACATTCCCTATGAAACATGTTTAATTTAAAAGCTGTTGGGTTATTGGGATGAGCCACATTAAACAAAAAGAAATTATGTCAAAATAATAAAAATAATAAAAGTGTTATGGTTCCACAGGTACTTTTCCAGGAGGTCTTCACTTTGGGTGTTTGTACATCATGTGAATAAATGTGTGGACAATTTCTAAAGACAAAATCCTCATTGTTACATGCAGCTGATATTTCTAGAACCTTCTGAAACAAATGTCCAAAGCCCTTTCAGATAGAATAATTTTATGAAAGAAAGAAGCTTCAGAATGTTTCTGCCCTTTGTTTACTGTCCTCATCTGCAAACATTTGGAGCTGCCAGATTCAGATGCTCTTATCTGATCATCTGTTCTTAGGTCTTATCCACCTGCTTCTTGCTGAACACCGGCTCACAACAAGGAGTTCAGTCTGGTCACAGGGCTATCCTCACCTCACATCTACAGTGTTCAGTATTGACAAATTGCTCCCCTACCCATCTTACTGGCTGACAACACTGCCTGTCAAATCTCTCATCTACATCTCAGACCAGCCTTGCACTTAGGGATAGATTTTGCCTTGGAGTGTGGAAAATGCTCGTTTACATTTCAGCTAAAACCCAGGACTTTTGGGAATAAACAGATAGATCTTGTTGCAGTTGCTGGGTGTAGAGACAGAGGAGTGTCAGGCAGAAATGGAGATTTTTTTATAATTTTCTCTTTACAAAATGCTCTTGCAAGACTGATGCAAATGATAAGCCTTGTGCTAATATTTGTAATACAAGGAGGAATTGATAATCACATTATGGGAGAAATTAGAAGACTGAAGATGAACCTTAAAATGAGTGAGTGGTATCTGTTCAGTTTACCCAGGAAAAAGTTAAAGGTGATTTAATCGTGTTCTATTAGGAAAATCAATACATGCTATTTGGCCTTTTAGTCAAACAGAAAAAGGTGTATCAGGATTCACTGACAGGTAGCAGTAGCCAGACAGCTGAAAAAAGGCATATGCTTTTAAAAGTATAGATATAGATAATACCCTAAAAGTTTCCCCCTCAGTTTCCTCAAAACCTGTTAAAGAAAAAAAATTAAAGGGTGAACTCTATAGTCTTGACTGAAATTGGAAGTGCAGGCGGAGAAGGGACTCCACTCAAAGGCTGCAGGTTTTAATGCTTGGCAAGAAACTGGGAATTTCTAATTGCTGGAAGCATTTCAGAGGAAACATTTGCTTTGTTACTAAATTACATGCATCTAGGGCACTAAAATTATCTACAACTATAATTCCTTTTTTTTAACAGCTTCAAAAATATAGCTGTCATGAAACCACTCTGCTAATATCTATGCATTTTTCTATTAATAGTTCACATTTGTGAGTCACAAAGGTACAGTCAACGTAGTGATATTAATTTATCGAAATTAATCAAAACCAGTATTTTATGCACTTAATTGTACTGGAATTTTGTGCAGGTTTATGTCTTTTTTTGGAAAGGACAATAAGATAAATGGTCTGGTGGCTTTCCACACAAATGGTGTTCTCTTTTCTTTTTATTTAAATCATATATCTTACTTCCTTCCCCTCTTCTTGCATTTCCAGAGTGCTTGGCTCCTAGCAGCTGTAACTCGAACTGCCCAAATTTGATGCTAAATGTATCATTCTGTGCAGTATACTCTGGAGCTCTGGATGAGTTACACTTGCTGGACCAAAGGTTACAACTATCTTTTCTAACTAGTGCTGCCGAGAATTGCATTTATTAAGCCACTCTTACAGTCTGAAAAAATATCTTTCATCCCTTTTAGAGATATGCCTGTAAGAACATGTCTACAGTTTGAACTGTCACACCTTTTTTTTTTTTCTTCCTGCCTTTCAAAGAGCAGTTCTATGTAGAAAGGCAGGACCTCTGGAGCTGCCCAGAACAGAACTAAAATCTTGTGTAGTTGCATGCTTCTTGATAAAACCAAATCAACATGATCTGCTCACATCTTTTGTGATCCACTCATGGATGCATTGTGCTACTACACCGGGTGGAGCATCCATGGTGGCTACAGGACAGGACAGTTTTGCTCATGTTCCCATGACTTTGGTAGAAGCTCAATGAAATGTCTCAGTTCCAGGTACCTCTGGCTGCAGCTTTCCCGAGTTATGCTCACAACACATGTTGTGATGCGAAGAAATTCACCTTGTTGGGTTTGCTCAGCCTGTAAGTTTGATTCCCACTTTTCTCCTTATTTAGAAAATACCTTGGGGTTTGGATGTCTGTCGTTGAGGACTATCAAGCTCCCATACTCCAAGCTAACTTGCAAAGGCTAATGAGGGGGTTAATTATTTCCCTGAATATACCTCTGGGGACCCTGAAGACAGGGATGTGGTCCAATTTAATCATGATGGGCTTTTCACAGCCTGTGAAACAAAAGCATGTGGCTTCACTCATGTCTTGTTCAGAACTTCAACAGAAGGTGCTGAAGTGTTTCTTGGCTGTATCATCCCTGCTACAGCACCAACAGAAGCACTGAAAATGCCAAATGTGGAGACCCAAGCAGCAAACGAGGAAGCCTTAAGGGAAGCCATTGAAAGGCAAGAAACACCTCTCTCTGGAGGTGAAACACCTTCTCTTCTGGAGAACCCTTACATTGGTGAAGTCCTCTATTTGAAAGGGACAGCTGAGAGCAGCTTCAATTACAGTAGGCATGGTCTATTCATGTGTCACGTTTTAGGCTGCAGGGAAGAGCTGCAAGTACACTTTCTGTGGATATTACCCTGGGAAATTTTCACATCTCCAGTCTGGCAGTTCAGACTAAAAAGTATCCATGGACCTGCTAAGTCTTCTTCCATGAATTTGCTTACTTCTCCTAGCCATGTCTTTTCCATACCTCCTGTTGCCCTTAGGTCATTGCTTGAACTCCCATGTATCTCATGTGTGAGGTCCAGAAGCACTCCAGGACTGATTTTTAATCCCTTACCTTCTGAGCCTCTTCCTTCAGACCCTTTTGCTCTGATCTAATCCATGTCCTGTAGAAATACAGGCACGTGTGACCCTGCTCCATCCCTGGCCAAAATCAGGGTTGGACTAACACCACAAGGGATGCTCTGAACAGAAACAAATGTCACTTAGTGAGGCAGCAGCACCCCTCCAGCCCAGCAACCATGCCAGGCTCCTCTACAAAATAATTTCAAGGGACCATCACAGAGTTATATCCTCCCCTCTCACAAAACCAGGCCCAAAATGAAAGTTTCTCTCCTGCCACAGAAGCCTTCAAGCACCCTGAAACCCTCACAAAAGAAGAGGGAGAGAGACCAAGTCTTCTGTGGTACCAAAACTCCAGCTTTAACTTTTCTTCAAAATCAGGAGCTTTTCATAAAAATGAAGCCTCCAAAAAACATTTGTGCTGTAATGGCACTAACATAAAAGGGTCAGAGGTGGGACTGCTGTAATACTGACAAAATGTAATGAAACAGTGAAATCCAAATCCCAGGGGAAAAAAAAAAGGTAGGTATTTCCTGTTATTTGACTGGACAAATCTTTATTCTGGACAAGTGAGCTATTTTGAAATCATACATATGCCTTAAATCTGTGCTTTATACAAGTTTAAAACTGCATCTGAAAACTATTTCCTAGACATTGAACTCAACACCCTGAGCCTAAGCAGGTGAAGTTACCAGCAACAAAAAAAACTACACTGAGCAATTTTTAATTAGCTTCAACTTATTAGCCACAAACTAGACAAGAAACAATTTCAGTGTTAGAGCCGAAGAATGAAGGCTGGCAGTATTTCTTTTGGAGTTAAAATGAAGTATTGAATGTGGTTCATACATTTTTTGAGATGCAGTTTTTTAAAAAGTTGACATTCAAGCTGCAAGACTTTTTACTCCATTACAATAAAAGATACACTTTTCTTCAGCTGCTCTGTTAAACTCTTAACACACATTTTCAAGTTTGGGGGAAAATCCAAACCCAATGCTGAGGCTTCAATATGGTTTCTTCTTCTTGCTAAACTAAAAATAGTAACGAATACACACATCCTGACTTTAGCTGCCTACAACACTGCTTTTAAAAATACTCGTAATGACTGTGTACTTCTGGATTTGAACAGAAAATTTGTCTCTGCCACTGACTGGAGAATATCCTGCAGCACCTGTCATTTACATAGGTACCAGTTTGTTTCAGATACACTTTATTAAGGATAACTTTCTTTTTAATGGATTTTTCTTACATACACACATTCCCAAGCATATTTGTATATATACGTATATACATGTATTTATTCGTATGTAAAGATACTTATTTTTCGCTTTATAGATATGTAAAATATATTCTCAGAGAACTTGGTTAAAACTCAGTGCAGCCCCAAACCTGTCTCAGTGTTTCTTACTATCCTCTCTGCATTTATCTCTGACTTGTGATTATCCTCACTGAAGGTCCTCTGTTTTCACCTCCTTTTCTGTTCCTGGTATGATTTGGCTGGCACCTGTGACACCTGATGAGCCAGCAGATCTGTTTCTGTATGTCCTTTCTGGATTCTTGGGGCAACATTATTGTCACCTAACTTCAAATCTCTAGGGCAAGAGAGATTTATGCTGATCACTGCCAGCTTCCACTACAGTCAGTGAAGAAAACCAGTCCCTTCTAGAGACCCACCCCTCTGGCTGTCCATGTGCCATTCCCTTCCACTGACAAGGCAGAGAGCCCTGGCTCATGTGACCTGGTTCAGATGCAAACATCCAAACTGGCGAGGTAAACTCCACTGTCTGTTTTAGATTTTTATTAATTCCCTCCTATTAATATGCTCAAGATCACAAAAAATGTACGTTTTCACAATTTATCACTCAGCTGTAATGCTTTTGTATTCCTAAACACAAATAATATGCAAATCATTAAAAAGCCCACTACAAAAATACATATTTTTTATGGTATGTCTGTTTGTACCAAAACAAGAATAAAATATAGACAAGTTTATTGATAACTGTAAATGTTACTGTTGATGCAAAATACATAACAATACTCTACACTTAGGTATTATAACTTTTCCCCATGCAGAGAAGAACCAAATCTAAAATAAGAAAATTATTTCATTCAGTGAAAAACACTTTCTTTTAATAAATAAAAGTACTTGCTGTGCAGGTTTTGATGAGATGAAATAATTACAGCTATCAAGCCTTCTTAATTATAATCTACAAATCATTCAACAAAACTGAACTCAAACTTTCAGGAAACAAAACAACTACAACACAGAACTCAGGTGTTTGTATTTATAAATACATATATTTATATATATACAAATAAAAGGAGCATAAGGGATAAAATAGCTTTCCTTTACACAAAGGAACTGAGCACTCTCCACTGGCTCCAAGCATTACCATGAAGATACCTCATGCAACTGCTTTAGCACCTGCAGGCCCTGTTCCCACTTTTGCTACTGGCTTGCATTTTATGCTGCAGGTTTAAAAAAACAAACCTGCCTGTCCCCATACCTCCAGGACAAGGAAAGGAGAGGCTTTGTTTCTTCATAAATCTCACCCTCTTCAATACAACCATTGCCTGTGGCATTGTAAGCTTTTCACAAATATTTTGTGAGATTTAATACTTCTTCAAGTTAAGGTCCCTTATTTGAAATAATCAAAACACATTGATTCTTTTAGAAAACAGAACTGAACAAAATATTCCATGTAGGAAGGTAAATCTCATTTACTTGTGCTGGACAGACTTCTTCAAACACAGAGGTCCAAATTAAAGCCAGCAATCTTAGGCAAGGAAATTGATACATATTCAGAAGATAAAACATGTATGCAACACTGCTGAATTCACGTAATCCATAGAAAATCAATATTTTCTGAAAATGCAGTGTTTTGGCCTGTATTCCATGCACAGCTTTCTCAGATGAATTGCACAGGAAATCTTGGCAGGTGATGTTGAAGTCAGTCCTTAAAGGATTTACAGCTTGACCAAAGCCATATGCAGCTACTGGGTGTGACTGTTGCGTGTGACCTATTCACGCCGCCCTTTTTACCTTGGAGAAAGCCATGTACTTTCCTCACTTACACAGGAGGTCTTCCATTCATCTGGCACAGTACTCCTGTGTGTTGATTTTTTCCCCCTGTGTGACAGTTCTTCACCTTCAGGGATCACCGCTGGGTGCAGACAGCTCAATTTCCCATGTCTGAAGCTAAGTACAGCCTGCAGCTGCTTGCTCTGCCCATCCCTGGAGAGAGGTGTTCTGGCAACCAGGAAAGCCAAGTGGATTTGAAGCAGCCATGCAGAGGCCCCAGTTTATATCCTCCCATCCCAACTCAGTGCAAGTTAAATGGCATGGAATATAAACTGTGGGACCCTGGGATTTCCTTCCTCTGTGATTCATCCTCCCTAGTTAGAGAGAGACAGTAGGGAAAGGCAGTCATTGCTTTAGGCACTTGAGTTTAATCCATCCATGGATGTCAGAATAAACCCTTAGGCTAGCAATGGAAAACCCAGCATAACCTTTGTCTTTGTTGTCAGGGAGTCCAATTTTTTCTGTCTGACAACTCTCAAATGTCACATTTTTTTGCCCCAGATAGTATAGCAATGTATTTTATGGTTTTTATGGCTGACTGATGGTGAACTGAGCTGCAATGGGAAAGCAAAATGTTTACACAATAAGCCCATAAATCATTTTGTAATCATTATTGAGCACTCTCAAGATTTTACTGCTGCTGATTAGAAACCTAATTCACTGGAATTGGTCACTCACTGTACTATACAAAGGAAAAAAAAAAGTCACTGGTCCTTCATGTTCTGAAAAGGGGGATGTGATAGTAGCGGTCATCCTCAGTCAGGAGACAAATCTCATTCCATTCCCTTCGGTATTCATCCGGATAGTTGACTTGAAATTCCTCAGTATTAAACCCATGCAGTCTGTAAACTCGTATCTTTACTTCAAGTAAGTATCCAAGAAGAAACAGTTCAACCTAAAAATGAAAGAAGTCTGTAAGACATTTATTTGTAGACTTTGAAACATAAACTGAAGATAATCCAAGTTAAGGCAAGTAATTTAGCTTCAAAACACTAGACAAGAAATAAAAGGGGCCCTTTTGCTAGTGGAGTAAGAACCTTAAAAAGTTTGAGGGCATTCCCAACAACCACTTCTCTTTTGCATGTAGACAGAAACATTCTTCCTCCCCCTGACACCATACATAACCTGCTCCCAAGCCAGTTCACTGGAGAGCAAGAAAGGAATAGCTGTTACCAAGATTGATACACCCTGAAAAAATGGGAAGCCTGCCACCTTGTGATCACTTGCTACATATGGAAAACATAACAGCCAAAGGAAAAAGTTTCTTGGTACTTTACATGTATGAAACTGGAGAACTGGCATCTTCATTGATACTTCTTGCAATGGATTGCTTAATCAGGAATAAAAGGTTTGGGAAAAGTTCATATCCCTGGGCATAGCCAGACAGAGCAGAACTTGTCCAGTTATAATCAAACTGCTCCTAAATCTGACTGCATCACGTAACAATTGACTTGATAACTGAAATTGATTATAAAAAATAATTTCAGCCACTGAAAAGTGAAACCATTTGCAGAATGGCAGTGCGGAGTTTAAATGTCAGCACTTAACTAATTATAAAACAGGAAACAAAAACCTTAACATATAAAGGTGATTGTAGAGGTCTCGTCACCTACTCTTAACAGACATTAGATCTCATGGGTGGGAAGGAAGGATAGCGATGCTACAGGGTTTGGCATAGTGGAACAGATAGGAAAAGCAAAACAACTGGTCAAAACAGCATCATCTAAAACTATTTTACATATCACAGTTATTATTGTTCTAAACTATATCTTATTGATAGCCCATAGCATTTATTTCTGGTCCACTCTTACTACAGATTTTTTTCCTGGAAAATGAATGGCTATCCACAGTCCACTTTCCCACATCTCAATGAAAAAAAAAAAAACGGGCCAGCTATCATGGATGACGTATGATATAATCACCTAATCACTACAAAGATGGAATCATTTTTGTGATTTGTTGTTCATCTATATCCTTACCTGGTCTAGGCAAATAGAGTCACCGATGGAGTTCAGGTGATTCATCATGAAACTCAGAGGGTCAGACGAAGAGTCACGAGCAAAGAGAAGGCTAAAAAGGTTGTGTACAGGTTCATCCCTGCTCTTTATCTGCTCATAGGCTTCGACAACTTCATAGAGCATGATAAATTTTATGGCCTCATATAGTTTGTATTCCTTGCTTTCATCAGAAAACAGTGTATTACACATGCTTCCTCTTTCTTCATAATCTCTTGTAGCACTTATTTCAGCCCACTGGAAAGCACACAGAAGAAGAATGTTATTAAAATTATTAAGAATTCTATTTAACACAAAAGATTGCAAAACAGGAACAGAAGCCTGGTGTAAGCGTAAAGCAGCTATTAATCAAAAGAGCCCAGGCACAACAGCATTTGCAGGCAGTAGCCCCCAGTCTGATCAAGGCCAATGGTTTGAGGTGCAACAAGGCCAAGTGCCAGGTCCTGCACTTGGGTGACAACCCCAGACAGTGCTACAGGCTGGGGACAGAGCGGCTAGAAAGTGGCTCAGTGGAAAAGAGTGGAAAAGTGGGGGTGCTGGTCAACAGCAGCTGAACATGAGCCAGTGCGTGTCCAGATGGCCAAGAGGACCAGTGGCACCCTGGCCTGTACCAGCAATAGTGTGGCCAGCAGGACCAGGGCAGTGATTGTCCCCCTGTACTCAGCACTGGTGAGGGCAGACCTCAAATCCTGTGTTCAGTTTTTATCCCTCACTATGAGAAGGACATTGAGGTGCTGGAGTGTGTCCAGAGAAAGGCAGCAGAGCTGGTGAAGGATCTGGAGCACAAAACTGATGAGAAGCAGTAGAAGGATCTGGAGTTGTTTAGCCTGGAGAAAACAAGTCTGAAGGGGAAATCTTATCACACTCCACAACTACCTAAAAGGAAGGTGTAGCCAGGTAGGGGGTTGGTCTTTTCTCCCAACTAACATGTCATAGAACAAGTGGAAAAGGCCTGAAGTTTTGCCAGGGGAGATTTAGACTGGATACTAGGAGAAAATTCTTCATTAAAAGTGTTGTCAGGCATTGGAACAGGGAGTCCAGGGAAGTGGTTGAGTCAGTGTCCCTGGAAATATTTAAAAGTATAAATGTAGCACTTGTGGACATGGTTTAGTGCTGGGTTAATGGTTGGACTTGATGATCTTAAAAGGTCTTTTCCAAACTAAATGAATCTATGATTCTGTGATGATGGAGCTGGGAAAGGCAGCAAAGAATCCTGTCTGTAAAAGTAGGCAAAAATTCACCTCACTGGCTGAACACCATCTTTATTAAAAAAAAAATTAACTTGGGAGCTATCGCTCATGCCCAGTAATAGCATAATGCATCACAGACTTGTTTTGAAACAATTTCTTAATTGTAAGGATTTATTCATTCTTTTGACTTAAAACTTTTTTCTTAAAAATGCAGATTAAATGTTTCATACACTACCCAGCTAAAAGAACTACAATAAGCTTAAAATGAAAGCCAAATAACCCAACACTGGGAAATGCAAAGAGCAACCAGAACAAAATAACTGCACATATCAACTACCAGGCCCATCCCAAGAAGATGCAGCTATCACTTTGGCACAGCAAGGGTGCAGGCGAGGACCAAATCATCCGTTTTAATTTCTTTTCTTTCTAATGCTTTGTTTCTAGAGCTTAAATTAGTCTGTTTGGGGTGTTGGTTTTTTTTTTTAATTAACAATTACTATCACTGCAGACTGTGCAGAAACCCCAGAGGAGCTCAAGAAAGGTGCAAGGTCTTGAAAGGCCAACTCTTCATCTCTCTTTCAGAAGGCTTTGGGGCTACTAAATCTCCCAAAGTTTTAAATATGTAAATAAGAATTATTGTCCTGGCTTGGGAATGATGGTAATCTGGCAATGTTGAACAGAGGGGGTGGTGAGGCTGACAGGTCTTTGCAATCAAGTGCTTAAGCTTACAGAGAGAAATCACAGCAAAAATGGATAATTAGAACATTTAATGGGGATAGAAGCAAAGAAAATACAATAGTTTTAAAAGAAAATGCACTGTTTGTTTGCTTCTTTCCAGCTGGGGGCTTAATCCAGAAGCATCTCATAGAGCATGTTTATTTTTAATCAAAATTATGAGATACTGCAGAAGCCACTTGATGGCAAGGACAAGCTGTGGGGACAGTGGCCTCCCTAACTTGCAGGGGACTCCTGAGTACCTTGCCTAGTGGATCACCAAAAGCTGGATTTCCCTGCAGGAGAGGCGATGGCCTTCCCACCAACTCAGCAGGGAGTTGGGAGGGAGGCTGACTGCCCCACAAATATGAGTCCCTTAACTCTGTCTGAACCCATTTCTCAAGGCTTTTATTCCTCCCAACCATCTCCTAGATACTCACATTTGTCTTTAATGCCTCCATACATTTCCGCAGCTTCCCAAAGGCATTGGGACCTGTGTATCTTTCTGGCCCAAAACTGTACTGCTGGATCCAGTTACAACCTTGAGAATACAAAAGCTTCTCAGGGAGCTGGGAAAAAAACAGAAGGCAAGCTAATCATAACCATAACAAGAAGCAGAGTATAAGGTTATATAAACTCGTCTACATACAATTTACAATGTGGTTCTATCAACTGTTTGTACAGTTCAAACAACAAAGCAAATGGACCTCACAAATGCAAATGCTATAAAGGATGATGCACTAAACTGCCAAGTCCTTAAGAAATTCTTAGAACAGGGCCGGCCAAAAAAAAAAGATGAAAATATGCTCTCAGCAAAATATATAACCCACACTCTGGAAAAGCTGGATACTTCCATATTCAGTGAGGAATTCAAGATTACAGACACCTTTCAATCTGCACACGCTTCTCTACAGGGAGAAGCTACAGATCCTACCTCTCTGCCACTATTTCCTGCCAGAGCTCCTGGAGCCCAGGGCAGGATTCCTGCTGCTCCAGCAACACAGCAGCTCCCAAGTGAGCCACTGAACTTTGCATGGATGTGGATGGGAAGGAGTCAACTAACCTGTTGTGTTAAGGGAATGACATCTAGCAGGACTGCAGTAACATTCATCCATCCACTTTTGCTTTTTTTTTTTTCATCATTTAAACTCATGTTCATGTTAGTATATTTAGATCAGGGACAGTTTTTCAATTAAATGTAGTTCAATGGGTTTGAAAAACTTCTTTTTGAATTCTGATAATGATTCTGCACTTTGACAGCCAACATATCACTTTTCACACTGAACAAAGCTTCCTTCTGCTCTGCATGGATAGCTAAAATGTGTTCATTTAGGAAATGAATTTTACCTTCAATATATCTCTTTCTTTCATCCACGAAGGAAAAGGAATGCCTTGGCTGAATATCTGAAAAAGCACCGCTCTTACTACACTATAGTTGTCCCTCCTGACTTGTCTCAGGTATTTGATATGACAGCTCCTAAACAATTCTTCATATGCCTAGAAAGAGACCAAGAAAAATTAGCAATAAAAAAAATTCAATTGTGGAAAACCCCATGTTGTTTGAAGTCCAATTCCAAACTACTCGTAAGAGGGAGCTAGGGGAACAAGAGAGTGTATTTTTAAGATTTATATACACAGAAATGTTAAAGACCATGTTTTTGTAAACACCTTAGACTGGTGCTGCCCCTTAAGAGTGACTCTGCATTCCTTCCAAACCCAGCAACTTGTTCAAGTCTCTGCACTGCTGCTGCTGTAAACATTCACATGGTCAACCAAATTAGAGCAGATCAGCACAGATTTCTGTGCTGTAACAGCATTAACCTCAACCATTTTACAATTTGCACTGACATGTGAGATGCAGCAGCAAAAGGGCAGGAAGGAGTATCTGGAGAAAAACTCCTTTTGGCAAAAACATCTTGCATTGACCTGAATCCATCGTGCAACACTGACCTGAGGCAGGGCAGATCTGGCAGCTCTGTGCTGAAGTGGACGGCCCTTGGTCCAGCTACACACTCTGCATTACCACTGGCTGCCAGCTGAGCCCTTGTTGAGACAATTCTGAGCAATAAACTGGCAGAGAATTAGGGAGAAGACTCTACAGTCCCACAGGCTGCTCCATCACTTCCAGCTTGCTTCCTGAAGGGGGCAGCAGGATGGTCTCAATTCCTCATCCTCTTCTGCTTATCTTCTTTATTCCCTCACTCCATCCCACCACCACTTCTCAGCTGCATTCTGTCCCCTTACTCTTACTGTATCAGCTGAGATAGTAAGCCTATTAAAGTCTTTCTGCTCAGGGAGTTTCCTGCTGCTTCAGCAAGCTTGAAGGCCTCAGAGAAGCCTCTTTCTGGATGACCTGCTTTATCAGCTCACCATGTGCGTGGACTACATTCAAAAGAGGACGAGAGCCAGCATAGAAGTGGGAGAGGGACTGCTTAGCTAGGACAAGGTGAGAAAGAGGGAGAGAGAAGACAAACATGGGATTGTCCCTTTTGGGGACAACAAGCATGTTATGCTGGATCTCACAAGACCCCATCTTAAAATGTGCTTCTTAGCATGGCAACTTCTACCTGATGTAACCAGACATCCACTGACTGCTCCATATACAGGAGTCTCCTTTTCAGCTCTGGTCATCCAGAAGGCTCATAGATTTTCTGAAAAGCTTTTTGGCCAGTATGGGCTTGCAAATTTCTTAGAAGTTTTCCTATCTTTTGTTACTGCTCCTCCAAATAGTTTTTGGCCTTGTGTGCTGTTCTGTGAACTCTTGACACTGCTGTGTTCTTGCATTTAACATGGCAAAAATGGATCTTTTTTCTCTGTTCATCACTTGAACCCAACTCCAGCTTTTTGAAAACTATCTTCTTTTTTCTACAACCCCTTTAGGCTATTGTTTATCCTTACCAGCTTCTTTTTAGCCTTTAAGTCCTTTTTGGTATGCACTTGGCCTGTGATTCTGATACCATGACCTAAAGCAAATACATGTCAAATGTAAAGCAAGTACATGTGAAACTGGTGCAGTTGAACTGCCTGTCTTGCCAGCAGCACCCTGTGCAGGGGAAGGCACCAGGGGACTCTGCCTAAAGGCACGGGATGGCCACCATCCAGCATCCCAGCTCCCAGCCTGCTGGGCAGCACCCAAGCTGGCACAGGCTAGATGCCAGCTCCTGCCCTGCCTGCTGCCAGCTGCAGCTGATGATGCTGGAGAGAGGAAGGCTGCCAGGCATGGACCTTCAGAGCTTGGAAGATGTGGTGCTTCCTTCCTCCGTGGAATAAGAGTTTTTACCTTAAATCAAAGGCTGGCCAAGTGACAGTGCCTAAGACCACATTATTTGGGCTTTAGCACTGGGGATGATTTTTCCTGTTAATGTCGTGTGGGTTGCTGGTGCTACAAGAGGGAATTCAGAATATATACAAGACTAAAACCTGATCTACATTTTGACCTGCACTGCTGCTCTCTTTATTTAGACCCATGTTCATGCTGTGCCTTTTGCTTTTCATTTGACTAGCCACTGTAGCACGCTTTGATAGCTGCTGCAGCTGTTTTTTACTGAGAGTGCTATTCCCTTCCCAGGTGCCGCTTCTCCCCTGTCCTCATGCAGAGATTAAAATTTAACTCTTACCTCCCTCATCTGTTTGGCCTGCTTTGTTTCTCCTTTCCATTCTCTTGCACTATAACCAAGCAGATCAACTTCTGGCAGCACACTGAGATTCCCTAAATTGAGATTGATTCACAGATTAGTTATGTTCTGCTGTTCTGCACCTAAAGGGAAGTTACAAGGGTGATTAACGAATGTGGAGTGACAACAAAAAACTTACTTATGAGTTGCCTCTGAAGGTAGTTGCTCCACCTGAAATACAAATGATAGAACAGGTGTCGATGAGGAGGTGTGGAAGGTCAGTATTTACTGAAATAAGCAACAGTGTGAAAGACTAAAGTCTGAGTAATAAAAACCTACCGTTTCAGCAGCTGTGCTAAAAAGCTGTAGAGCCTTCTACAATACCAAATAAGAGCAGTGAGGAAGGACATGCTTAACATTAGCTGCACTTTCACTTTTTGCCACATGAGACACAGGGATTCCTTGCTGGCTGTTTTCCAGGACCACACCTCATGCCTTCCTAAAATAAGGATCAAAAGAGAGAGGGAAAAATCTTAGCACTATTTTGAAGTACTTATTTCTGCTTGTTTTCTTGCAAAAAGAAAGATCATCCAAACATGATACCACTTCAAATGGAACACAAAACATGACATGCAAAAGAGTCATATATTTTACTTAATACACATAATTTATGTACTTAGTTTTTCAAGTTTCTAGGGGCTTGGGTGCACAGTTCACATTTCCAGGCTTTCCTGCATACAGTGAAGGCTACATATATAGTTACCAGTGGAGTCACAGGAAGACTGGTATCAAACCCACTGCTCACTAACAAAAAAACACCCCAGAATTATTTTTTTTTTTTTACTTCAGGATTTGCTGATCTAAAGACCATCATTATTTTGCCTCTAACCCATGGCTTTAAAGACCAGGGGTTGGTAGGACTTACTTGTAGTCAACAAATGGGCCATATAAGGCAATATTAGCTGACTAAGCATCATATGACTGCCTGGGGAATTAAAGGAATGTTTCTGCCTCAATTTGGGTAAGTTTAGGGTCAATTTAAAACTCCAGAGAAAGATCCTCCCCAGGGATTTGGTAGAACGGTCAGGAGACCATCACAGAGGGGGTGCACGCTCAGTCTTCTTCATAAACATAAACAAGGACAAAATTCTGTCACTCCCCTGACACTCCAGACAAGGTTAGGGAAGGTTATGGCTGTCTATTGTTGATAAGACCTACAAGTGAGAGAGGGCCTGGAGACTGAGCAGTTGACAAAGGCAGTATCTGCTCTCTAAGTGAGAAATTTGTCCTCTGGAGGAAATTTGAATATAGGAAATTCCCAGAGCTCATGACGAACAGCTGCTCTGTTATTAACTTATTTATTGATTTAGTACAAAACCTTAAAAGAACTCAACTTTTTATAAAGACATCCACAGAGAAGGCTGAAAAGATCCTTCTCCAGGGAGTCTACAGGGGGGATTACTCATTTCACATAGTCTTGTGTCAGCTGAACTTCTGCCCCTACTGGCTTTAACAGGAAATTTAAGAGGGGCTTAAATTTTCCAAGTAAATTAAGTCCATGCACTGTGGACAACAATCCAGTCAAAGAGTTACATATCAATTCCAACCTTAGCAACAAGATAAACAGTGATGCACTCATTTTTATGAGCACTGTTGCATATATAGAGAGCACTGCTGAAACTTGGCCTTTCCCAATATTCTGTTGTTTGAGGAAGTTTTATTACAAGATGTTGTATGCAAGTCACCTGGTGGTGAGACCCAGACTTGTCTCTCCTGTGAACTACAGGCAGGTTAAGAGCTGTAAATGAAAAGGTGTCAATAAATTTTAAGTAATCAGAGGTGGAGTTGGGGTGCTAGTTCTGAAGCTCCAGAAAATGTTTATTACTGGTGCCAAGTAACAGACAACAAAACATCAGCTGTAAGGTTTGGAAATGGAAAACTTCATAGAAAAACCAAAACACTCCCACTTACAGCTCACACACACACATAAACACACTCCCACTTCCTCCTGAGGGACACTGGTAGGCACATTCTCAATAAGCACACAAAATTCTATCTAGAGAAATGACAATCCCAGCAGAATCAAGCAATTGCAGTTTTTTCTCTCTCTTCTTTAGGATAAAGGCATCAGCATTGAAAAAAAAAACCTCAGTGGACTAACTGAATAACTAAGTGAATAGCTGAACCTTCTGTCCACTAGAATGGAACCTGATAGCTCACAGATGCCCAGCCCATGGATCACTGGGTATTCTGGATTTACACTGTTGTATGCAAACCAATGATGATTGAAATTAACACCAATTTAAATACACAGTATCAAAGGTAAGTTGCAGCAGACTTTCATTTCATTACTTAAAAGGACTGTATGGTCCACTCCCACATTTGATTTTGAACAAACTGGTTCTATAACAAAATCAAGAGCTAGTCCATCTGTTAAAATGACATACTTTGTATTATGAAGTACCAAGAAATACATGTGAATGCAAAATTTCTTCCCCTACGCTTTTCACAGGCAGAAAGATGAGAGCTCTGCATCAGCTTTTAGAGTGAATCAAGCAATCTTTTGAAAAAGTTTTTGATGGTAATAATCCTGAAAAAACCTCAGACTACTGGAGTTCAGCAAGCTCTCTTTCAATGCATATGGTTAACAGGTGCTTGAGCAACTGCTCTTTAAGGAGTGCTGGGAAGCACAGGCTTACAGATTTCCATCAGAAACACCAATCAGTGTCAGAGAATATGAGATAACCAAATAGTGCTCACCCATTTTTTATTTAATATGGGGGATTTTTAAATGGGTTTTCCCCTAGCAGAAAGCCTAATGGGTGATGGAAAAACATGCCAACAAGTGATTTTGAGTATTTTTGCTACACTGTATTGTAGCATACCTTGGACTTCATGAAGTTTCCCTCCTGTCATGGGAAAGCTGCTGCTCAAACAGCGCTTTGTGATTCAGATAATACTTTCAGTGCTTATGTCACACTTAGAAATTAATTACATTTTTTATTCAAGTAAATGACATTTAGAAGTAGCAGTTGGATCACAAAGTGCTGCTGGTAAAAATACATCATGAGCATAAATTAAAGAAGGCAGCAGCTTAAAATAGATCTTGCCACCCCCCTCCCTGCACCTTCCAAAAGTCTTCAGAAACCAATAAGCAATTAAATTAATAACGCATTAGTGCGGGGAGTAAAATAAACCCACAGAGTTTTAAACTAAATTCATTCCCTGGGATATGGGCACAAATCATCCTGCTCCTCAGGAGGCAGTGACAGGAGCAGTTGGGGCTGTGACCAGCTGCTGGGGTCCCATCTTCTAGAACACTGACTGTGAGCATCAGCATGACAGGGAGGCCTGACTCTTCTGCCATGCAGACATTTGGAAGAGCAGAGGCTGAACAGTGCTGGAGTAGGAGCTGATAGCAGTGTTTATCTTACAGTGCAAGTAGTACACCATGTTTTCTTTTCATGCCACATCAGCTTCCTGCTAGTGCCAAGCCTTAAGCTTTTACCCCCTGCAAAGTCAGCAGGAGAGACACACAGAACAAAAAAAAACCCAAAAAAACAAAAAAACCCAAAAAGCGCCAGAAAAAAAGAGAGACGTCTGCAACATCTGTTTCATCCTCAAGTAACTCAGGAAGACTCTAAAAGATTTGCTGCATATTTGACTTCCTTACAACTTTTCTGGAGGCTGCCACCCTGAATATGCATAATTGATGAAATGCAAAATGTCAGAGATCAGCTTGGGAACTAGCAGTGTATACATTAATGAACATTCCAGCATGTCTGATGATGCAATCATCCTTTACTGTTTTTCTCCATACCATTAACAAGGCTATCAGAAAGATAACAGAGCACTTTCCCAAATTAAAACCTGACAGAATGATTTCTTTTCGGAACATTCCTCTTCAGCGCCTTTTTGGTACTGAAAGCAGGACATAGCTCTTGTCACCATAAAGTGGCCAGGTTTCATGCTCCCATCATACAAAATTATGTTCCTAGTTCCCAAAAAGCAGGTGTAGCCTCATTCAGAGTGAGGCAGAATGTGGGACTTCTCTGTTCCAGCCCTTATGCTGCCCCACCTCTACCACTCCTCCTCCCTCCTCTGTTGGATGCAGAGCCAGGAAGGGAGACCCCTCAACTGAGACATACAAAGCTTGGCATGGAGGTCCAAGGCTGCCTGTGTTCAAGGTGTGCATGCAGAGTTCTCTTCACGTTGTTACACACTGCTGTTTTCCAAATCATACAACATCAGCACCAAGGTATGTTACAGAAGAGGCTAAGTCCCTCTTATAAGGGAAAACAAACACACTTACCCTTACAAGCATGATACACATGTGTACACAGACCTCAACTGAATGAACCAAGAGGGAGACACAGAAAAATTATTAATTATACAAATTCAGTATCTACAAAAGATTACATCTCATTAGACTTTAGAAGAGAGAAATGTGCCTTTTTAAGTGGTGCCAAGAGATCACAAATTCTTTGATTTCCCAGTTTGTTATCAGCACTGCACCAAAAAAAAAAAAAAAAAAACACTGAAAACAGATCAAACACATACCAAGATACGTGAGAAGCACTGCTTAATTCAATAACTATTTGATTACAAACCTCTTTCTTTACAGAGTAAAGCAATGAAAGTAATGTCAACTTGTTAAACAACATTCACCTATTCTAACAAACAGGAGAGATGAGGATCTCTCCTTGGTATAATAAGAAAAAGAAAATAATTTACAGACAAAGATGGTAATCATCAGTGACTCATCAAATGTTCAACCATGTCTGCTGATCAAATATCTTCTACTCAAAAAAACCCAAAAAAACAAATGAGACTCACAGCCCCAAACCATAAGTAGAATCACACAATTATCTAAAAAACAGAATGGTTTTTAACACTGAAGCCCACTAGCTGCAAGAAAGATTTTATATAGACAACTTTTCTGCACAGGGCTGTCCCAAGTGCCCTCTTAGCTCCCTCAGTCTTTTTTTTTAGAAAAATATAGAGAATATAGAGCTGGCAGCTTTCTTCAGACTACCTGATCATCAAGAGGAACTGCTGGTGTTAATGCATCTATCCAGTTGTGACACATACTTATTCCTACTGTGCAGCAACAACCATAATGTGTTCTTACCTACTGGGTGATTATCTAAAATGTGCCCTACTAGAATTACCTTTACAAAACCAATTTCAGCTATATAATCAAGATATTAATGCATGCCTTAGCCTGCACATACCATTTTCCCTCTACAAATGCCTGTGAGAACAAAAGGAAAATTCAGTTCTTCATTCCCTGTACAATTCAGCTTCCTTTTTAAGGCACAGGGTGCTTCATCCAAGACCTTCAGATGAATAATGCTTAGTTCCACTCCCATTTAAGTAAGAAAAAAACATCATGACAGAAGCCTTCTGAGAATTTACAGACCAGAATACTGGATGCAAAACACATGAAAAGCATTTCATGCCATTAAAAAAACATGAATCTCTCTAAAACACTTATTCCTATTAAAAAAAAAAAAAGAAAAAATAACTTCCTTTTAAAGAAGGAGCCTCTGAAATCTCTGCTACTGTTTTTTTCTTAATGTGGAAAAAAATCTGTTCCCATTCAGAATTGCTATTTAATGCCTGTACACTTCAAAGAGAACTTACGTAAATGCAGTAAATCTATTATTTCAAAGAAGCCCACTCTAGGAATTCTTATTCTGCCTGCTGCAGTCACATGTTGAGTCATCCCTAATGCCACTCATGGTTGTTTCACAATTCTCAAAATGCTTTTATTTTTTTTTCCCCATGTTGAATCCAAACTGACAGAATAAAAGAAATACTTTCCTCCTGAATATCTAAGTGTAAATGACAAGTATAAATACCTTGGGTTTTTATGTTGATGTGTCTAGATAACCGAAACCTAGTTAGGGGGAAAAAAGAAGTCTTACTTACCAATAACAGTAATTTTCCTCCTCCTAATTTTTAAATCTCATTTGCTAAACAGCACGAGACTTGCACCAACCACCCCACCCTCCAAGGATGCACAGTCAGGTGCTCAGGAGGCTGGGGATACCACAGGCAGCATCGCTCTGGTCTCTCCAGGCAGAGTCCAGTGGCAGATGCCCCACTCCTGGGGCTCCCTGGTGCAGGAAATGCCCTGGCTCTGCCTGGATGTAAGCACACAACACAGGACAGTCCAAGGAATTTTATTCTACCTGTTGATAAAAAGTCGTCCCAGCTGATATCCAGGAAAACAGCAGGATCAAGTAACCCATGACAAACAAAAAAAATCAACTCTTCTGAGCCTGTTTACTGTCCAAGGAGAAAGCCAGCCCCATCTCACCAAACTACATCAATGTTGTTCATCATTCCCATATCTGTACAGGGTCTGACTGCTGCACCCCACACAGATTTTGTGTCTGTCTTCAGAGCATAGTCCTCTCCTGACTATACTCAATTCTGTGTGCAGACAGTGCAGAGCTGTGTATTTGTCACTTGGATTCGTAATTACATATAATTTATTATTAATAATCACAAATGACTCATATCTCCTGGTAGTGCACCAGACCACAAAGCCTGTGCTTCCTCAGCAGGTATGTGCAGAGGTTATTTCAGGAGCGTTACCTATTTGCTAGGGAGTTTTACTTGTGTCTTACCCTCTTTTCAAGAGAGATTAGAAGCACAAAGCAAGGCCAAAGAAAGCAAAATATCAGAGCCATCACTCTGAATGCATATGGCAGAAATTGGTCTTGCATCTCTTCCCCTCTGCCTCTCAGTGTCCAGTCTGACAAAAGCCAAAACTTCAGCTTTATTTTGCAGAGCTCGTGGTATTTGTATGGAAGCAGCTGGAGTGTTTAAACTCTGCTCTCTCGTCGTCATTTCAAGGGCAGCACTTTCCAACTGGCATATTTTAAATAGCTCAAGAACACAGGAGTCCTCTGCCTTTTTGTGGGAGTGCATTACCAGGCACTTCTGGCCTAAAATATTACACCAAAAAAACACACTGCAAGGTAAAATCGACTGCATCAAGATTGTAACTGAAATTTAAGTTATCACTTAGTGTAATACCAAAGTCATAGCTAAGAGAAACATTTCATAAAAATGTGACTCAAGAACTCAGAATATTCTGTGCGAATTCTTTCTACTTGTAAAACCACATTATTATTATTATTTTTATTATTAGTATTATGCATAATAATATCACTGTCATTATTGTCATTGCTAATGCACTGTTGGTATTTTTACAGACATTTGGATGCAAGAGAAGTTTTAAGCAAAGCGCTCTAGACATCAGTTGCAGGGATCGAGACACCTGACACCTCTGCATTTGCACAGACTGCCCAAGAACCACACAGTTGTGTGGCAAGGACTAAATAAAATACAAATCATGCACCCCTGTAAAATACAGTTAAGTGTGACCTTGCATATTGAGCTCTTTTTGAGGGGCTGGCACTTGGCAGAGGCACAATGTACTTTCACTTGTAAAGTAAGAAAATGAAATACAGGGTACTACATAGTTTCTGACATGGAACTCAGCAGTATAATTTTAAAAGTTTTTAATTTGTATGAACCCCCCTATTTTTAAGGCCTTGGTCTTTGGCAAGAACGTCACAGCTGAAATTCACGTGCAGGAAATGACCCAAAATGAAACCAGAATTGAAGGACAATAAACACATCTCCAAGCTGCTCACTAACAAGGCCCTGGCGTGGTGCTGTGCTCAGAGCAAAACCCGGGAAAACAGGTAGGGCTTGTCTTTGTCATACAGATAGACCTGAACCATTTCAGTATTTAAGTTTGCGACAGACTGATTTTGCACAAGCTTGGCAATTAAAACCTTGCTGACCATTCAAGGGTCATTCAAGGGTCTGCCCTCCACTGTCCTGAGACCCCACCTGCAGTACAGCATCCAGCTCTGGGAGCTCCAGCACAAGAAGGATGTGGACCCAAAGGTGCAAGGTCCACAGAGGAGGCCATGAAGATGATCAGGGGGATGAAGCACCTCTCTTATGAGAACAGACTAAAAGAGCTGAGGTTGCTCAGCCTGGAAGGCTCCTAGAAGATCTTATAGCACCTTTCAGTACCTAAAGAGGCCAACAAGAAAGGTGGAGAGGGAGTTGTTACAAAGGGATTTAGTGACATAATAAGGGGTGATGGCTTTAGCTTGAAAGAGGGCAGGCTTAGGTTAGACATTAAGCAGAAATTTTTCATAGTGAGGTTGGTGAGACACTGGGACAGGCTGCCCAAAGAAGCCATAGATGTCCTATCCCTGAAAGTGTTCAAGGCCAGGTTGGATGGAGTTCTGAGCAACTTGGTCTAGTGAAAGTTGTCCCTGTGCATGGCAGGGGGTTGGAACCAGATGGTCTTTAAGGTCCCTTCCAACCCAGGCCATTCTGTGGTTTCCCTGGTGGCAGCTGACCTTCAGGCAGTGCCAAGCACCTTGCCTTGATGCTGCTTTGCTGCACAGATACAAGGGCAGACTTGATGATGGCCAAAGCCTCATGGACACCACGTCATATCAAAGCACTAGTTTGATGCTAAGGTACACATTTCTCACTTTCATAGCATCATTTACCCAATGTGACCACCCTGCCCTGGAAACATAAAAGCTCAACACTTCAAATATGTGGAAAACCTCAGCAACACATTATGTATGGACAAGGCACCTGAGACGGAGTCCTGCTAAAGACCATGAGGAGAACCAGAGAAAGGACCAGAGACTGAGCATATACAGCCACATCTTTAACCCTCCACCATCACAGAATATGGCTCAAGTAAGACAACACATGTCTTCTGCTCAGTCTAAAGCATTCTTCCCAGAAAAATGTTTGTTGAAAGAAAAGTGTGGGCAGTACAAGTCACCTTGCCTGACGTACCCCTCTGCACAGGTACATTAGTGGCATCTGTCCTCACTGGTGACATGGGGACAGGAGCTAAGAGACACACTTCCTCTCTCTGTCAGGAGCTTCTAGCATGTCCCCACAGGCTACAGAGAAATCCCAAGCATTTGGATCTGGATCTTGAAGATGCCAAAAATGTATGGTGTAGAACACTGAAAAAATGGGAAGAAGGTACAAGCACAGCATAAGGCTGAAAAGAAACCAAAATATGCTGACTTCAAAATTTCTCAGAAAATTAATGAAGAAAGCTGTAGAAGTTTTGAAATATTTTACAATGTTTGCCTTCACTGGAGCCTTCTCAAGAAGTGGACAGTAGTCCCCTTATTTCCTCTTTGTCCTCATTTATGCTGGGACACAACTTTTATGGGGTTTTTTGTTATGCTTTTATGTTATCAGGCAACAGATAGTCCAGCCATGAGTTATACTGTGTGTGGAAAAAAAATCAAACTTTTTATCAAACCAAATTTTGTAATATACAAACTAAACTAACACCTCAGAACTGGTACAAGATCCCTAGCAACAAACTCCTCTCTTAAAACTGCCAGTGACTGTTTTTACATTGCTGCCTGCAGCTGAAGAGGTGGAACTCGTGCTTTCTATCATGAAACTCTGACTTTTTCACTAATAAGCAGCTGTTTCTTTGTCTTTCTGAAAGGTACAGCATTGTTATCTGATCCACAGTTCTGCAACCATGCACAGAGGAACTGGCATCTGCTATGCTGGGAATCCCAGCAGTGGAGCACATGGCCAAAATTCCCTGTTGCTGCTACACGCTGGCACCAGGCCAGCTGCATCACCCCAGGAGTGTGGGAAGGATGCCCTGTGCTCACTGGGCATTCCCAAATTCCATCAAAGTAGAAAACAGATCCTGCCTGAAGTGATTCAGGGCTGGATGGCAGACACTCAGCAACTCAGATTAGTGTTTCACTTTAAATAGTACTATAACTCTTTTAGAAGTCAGACTGCCATAAAAATATGACAGCCTTTAGAATATGACTTAGGCAGCCCAAAGGTAATTTTAAAAAAATAAATTCACAGCCTAAACCAAGAGGAGATTAGGAAAGTCCTTAAGGCAAACCTTATGCCATTCTAATCACACCCAAATTTAGTTATGCAAGTGTAATGAAAGCAGTATAATTATATTACCTTTTGACTCCTGAGCACTGGTTATTCCCTGTGTTTTTAAAACAAGTAAATTATAACCATAATCATTTCCCCTAGGACAGTTTGGCACCATGACTCTCACAGTTCAGCTGTGTGGGGTCAGGAGGTTCAGCAGAGGTATTTCTGAAATCTCAAACCCATTTTGCCTGGGTAGTCATGCAAGATCAAACATTTTCAAACATTAAGCTCAAGACAAACTGTGTACATTTTTGAAAAACCCTTTAATGTTTGTTGTCTGATCCTTGGTAGATAAGATGTGAAGATTCAACTGGAAACTGTACCTAAGAAACAAGGTGGACAGAAAGTCTTGATGCTGAACAGGAAATGAAGATGCAACATGTTCCAAACAGTTAAAGTGAAAAAAAATCCCCTTATATCCAAGAAAGGCAAAAAATCTCAGAACTACAAACATTTAATTTTTTAAAAAATTCGAAATACAGACACTTATTCATAAAAGCACTTAGATTTAACTGCTGACCATCATTTTCATGCTGTTTCTTCCCTTCAAAATCAATTCTAACATCCTTCACCTGGTAGTGTTTTATAGAGATGGAAAATGGCACCTTTTCCTCTTACCATAAGGCGACCCCCTCAGTTTCTAATCAAACTACTTGTTCACTAGCAAAGAAATGAAATTCTTAAAGAAGCACACTTGAGTGACTACAAAGAAGCTTTCTTAGCCTGCCATTACTTCCTGTTTCACATATTTTGCCTCTTTGTTTCACCACTTGCTGAAACTGGAGCGGGCCAGAGGACGGAAGTGGGAATAACGGTACTTGCACGAATTAGCAATGGAGCAGGTAGCACCATGCTGGCATAAACTCACTCACTAAATGCCACAGAAATCTGGTTCCTTTTCCACTGCAAAAATGAAAGTATAAGCTGCATTCAATTTGTACAGCTCCCCCAAAGAGAAAACAAGCTGGTTTAGTAAGAAAGGCAGTGCAGAATGAGTGCTGGATGAGTAACCATCAAAGCAGAAATGTATTACAGAATGTACAGCAGAAAAGCAAGCTGGTAGGGCATGGCATCCTGAGTCTAAAAGACAATTTCTCAGTGACATAAGAGATCACAGAATCATTTAGGTTGAAAAAGTCCCTTAAAATCAAGTCTAACTGTTAACCCAGCACTACCAAGCCCACCACTAACCATGTCCCCAAGTGCCATATCTAGATGTCTAATAAATATCTCCAGGGATGGTGACTCAACCACTTCCCTGGGCAGCCTGTTCTGATGCTTGAATGCCATTTCAGTGAAGAAATTTTTCCTGCTATCTAATCTAAATCTCTCCTGGTATAACTTGTTACTTGGGAGAATAGACTGACCCCTACCCGGCTACAACCTCCTTTAGGTAGTTGTGGAGAGCAAAAACGTCACCCCTGACCCTCCTTTTCTCCAGGCCAAACAATCCCAGTTCCTTCTGCTGCTCCTCCTCATGGGACTTGTGCTCCAGACCCTTCACCACCTCTGCTGCCCTTCTCTGGGCACACTCCAGCACCTCAATGATTTAACTGCAGAAAGGGACCCAGAACTGGACACAGGATTTGAGGTGTGCTCTCAGCAGTGCTCAGCACAGCTGGACAATCACCACCCTGGTGCTGCTGGCCACACTATCATTGCTGATGCAGGCCAGGATGCCACTGGCCTCCTTGGCCACCCGGGAACAGCTGGATCATGTTCAGCCGTGCCCGACACCGAGGACCGCCTGCAGCTGGCCCCTTCCTGGGTCCTCCTGAATCACACCTGCACGTATGAGCCCCTTCTTCCTAAACCTTCACTTTTCGGATGGGAATACAAGCCAGTCTGCAACACGTAAATTCATACTGCACAGAGTAAGAAGAAAAAAAAAAAAAACACAAAAAAAACCACTGCCCTCGAAACAAAAGAGCTAAATCCCGGCTGAACACCCGAGCTGAAAGCGGCGCACGCTGCTGTTCTACAACCACCACCCCGCGCAGGACGGCGCTAATTCCGCACTCGGGACACAGCAGATCCCCACGGCAGCTCAGCCCCGGTGGCCCGGCCGGCATTTCCCCGCACTCGGGACACAGCAGTTCCGAACCAGGGCAGCTCAGCCCCGGTGGTGCTGTCGGCATGTCCTCGCACTCGGGACACAGCAGCTCTCCAGGGCAGCTCAGCCCCGGTGGCACTGCCGGCATTTCCCCGCACCCTCCCCAGGCGGTGCCCGCAGCCCACACAGCCGGGGGGCACACTACACACCATGGCGGTCCCGCCGGGATGCCTTAGGAGCAGCTTTCCGGGAACCGTCACTTCTGGAAAACGGCCCACGAAGAGTCAAGTGGAAAATAAAACGGGAAAAGTTAAGAAACAACAAATAAATAAAGCCAAACCCTCGTCGCGACTTCGGGGACCCTCCGAGACCGCCCACCAGCGCCGCCGCGCCTCACCCGCTCCGCCGCTCTCCTCCTGCGCCTCCCCGGGATCCAACCCGGCTACAAAGGCAGAGCCGGCACCGCCCGGGGCGGGGATCCCGCGGGGCCGCCCCGCTCCTGGGCCCGCTCCTGCTCCCGATCCCGCCCGGCCGTGCTCGGGCAGCGGGGAGAAGGGATAGCCCCTGTCACCGTCTCTCGGCCTGTCTCCCACAGGAGTTCTCCATTTCCGCAGCAACTCCTGCCGCTCCTCCGTCAGTGAGGTACAGTTTCTGCTTGGGTGTCACACTACGCTGTTTTACATTTTATGGCAGCATGGAATCATGCAATGGTTTGGCCTGGAAGGCCAAAGATCATCTAGTTCCAACCCTCTGCTATGGGTAGGGACGCTTCCCACTAGACCAGGTTGCTGAAAGCCCCATCCTGCCTGGCACTGAACTCTTCTAGGGATGGGGATGCCTGAAACACTTCAGGGTTTCCAGTTCCCTGAATGGAGACCGACACTATCATCATCTGTTTGAAATACAGCCATTAAATGTAAACACAATAACTTCGAAGTAATTGGTTGGTTTGGGGTTTTCCCCTATCATTAAATCTTGATTTCCTCACCAATTCACTCTTTAACAAGATAGTGTGCATTCATCCAAAAAGAAGTTCCCCTTTGCCAAGTACCTTCCCTTATAATAAACTTTTATCTGTTATTTCTCCCAGAGGTTTGTAGAGAATTTGCATAGACTGGTTACACATTAAAGAACAGCTTTCTTCCATCTTGTTAAGGACTTTGCAGGAAAAACCAGAAAGGAATTGTGATGGTCCTAACAAAGACTTAAATCTTTTACAGAGTTACAAGCAGTTTGCTCCAGTCCAGAGCCAAGAGAAACTTATGCAGTCTTTTATTATTGGATTTTGTTTGGGTTTGTTTGGGGTTTTTTCCCTAAAATATCACAAGACATTAAAATGGTTGAAGATCAAGACTTTTCATGAAAAAGTGAAGAGATTTGTATCACCTGGCATGAGTATCAGATTGTTCCTCCCTCCATCTCAGTTAATCTGGGCAAGGAACAAAATAGGCAAAACCTGCTAAATATTGGTGTGCCAAGCATTCACAGAAAGCCATAGACACATTTATCCAAGTAAAAGAAAATCTAGGCTTAAAACCCAGCTAAAAATAGCAAAAGTAAATAGTTGACTTAAGAGGCCTAAAGCTGTCAGTTGTGTAAGTAGCATTGTGTGCTGCTCCATCAAAAAATCCATTTGGAAAAAAAAATTCCTAAGTGCCACCTCTGTGCCTCTCCACGGCATCGGTTACCTGGTGCTTTCCATCTGCAGACTGTGTTTAGTGTATCTGTGTCTCAGGAGCCGCAGCTGAGAGAGATGCTGCCAGGATCTACCTCACATGGCATCCACCTGCAAAGGCTCGAAGGTGGCTGGAATTTATTTATTTTATTTCCACATCTTGTCTGCAGTTATCACATACTTCAGCTTCCCTTTCCAGTTTTTTTCTTGCCTTGGGCAGGCCAGTGTTGGTGGCAGAAGATGGTTTAGCATTGCAGCTAAATCCAGGTTTGCATCTTTCTGCCTTCTCTTAAGCTGTGTTAAGATCTTAGGATTTAATTGGTGATTTCTTTGTGCAGGCAGGCTTGCGAGTGAATGTTTATCTGGCTGCTGACTCATCAGAGGAAGAGAGATGAAATGTATAGTACAAATATGACAGATCAACCCCTGTGTCAGTGAGTCCTTCCCCCTTCATGGCTCTCTGCTCTCTCCTCTGTGCATGTATTGAGCCCTTTGTCCAATCTGGAGCATGGCCTTGAGCCTCTGTGCATGGGAATAAGCCCTGGCACAATCAATCAATCAATCAGAAATTACTTACCTGAAACCTCTTGAGAGACTTTCTTAAACTAACACTGTCCATACTGCCTTTTCTTTCTCCTTAAGCTCTTTCTGGACCTCTTCCCTGAGTCAGGAAGAGCTCTCTAGGACCTTTTTCCATTTGCAGGCTTTGGCAGGAAAATGTTGTCTCTCCTCCTTGTGAGTGAGATGCGGTAGGCTGCTCCTGCCTTCCTCCTTGGAGTTGGATACATACACCACTGTAAGACTGAACCAGGTAACACACAACCCTTCTGCACTGTTGGACTGGTCTGTGTGTGCTGTTCCTGTCAGCTGAATGTGGGTTAGAATAATCCTGGAGAGAGCAAGCAAGATCCAGGTCTGAGCTGGGATCCACAGCAGAAATGGAAATAACAGCTAACTGGAAGACAGTTCCATTCACAGACTCTGCAGAATTGGAAACATGCTGCTACAAAGATTCAGAAAGCTTCAGAGAAGGTCAGCTTCTCCAAAATATTTCAGAGAATCATAGAATGTTAAGGGCTGGAAGAGACCTTGAAAATCATCTAGTCCCACTCCCCCTGCCAGGGATGGGGCATCCACAGCCTTCCTGGGAAACCTGTTCCAGTGTCTCACCACCCTCACAGTAAAGAATTTCTTCCTAATGTCTAACCTAAATTTCCCCTCTTTCAATTTGAACTCCTTGTCCTATCACTGTAGTTCCTGACAGAGTCCCTCTCCAGCTTCCCTGTAAGCTCCCTTCAGATACAGGAAGATTGCTAAGAGGTCTTCACACAGTCTCCTCTTACCCAGGCTGAACAACCCCAACTTTCTCATCTGTCTTCCTGGAAGTGACCCAGTGCTCTTTTCAACTTCATGGTCCTTCTCTGGACCTTCTCCAACAAAACAATGTAGGGAGAGAGAAGGCCTTACACAGCCCATGCATTCAATAGGTTTCATCAGAAATAATGCATTCCTTGCTTTACCTCTGAGTAGGCAGCAGCTCTGCAGGGACAAGGGGACAGCTCCAGGGAGCTCAGGCTAGAAGCAGCCTAAATTGGATTCTCTTCCTCCAGACTTCCTGATCATGGCATTTTGCATATGTTTCTGATACTCAAACAAGGCTATGTGCTGATGGCAAAGTTCTACTGCTTAGGGATATTTATGATGTTTTCTTCCTTAAGGAGAGTATTATGAATTTTCCCACAACATGAACCTCCAGGTTCTTCTGCAGGTCGTGGCATTTCCAAGCTGCAGCCATGACTGTGACTACCTCCCTCTGCTTGTACCCACGTGAGAGTGCACAGCAATTACAGCAAAAGCTTATACTGAAAGCCATTGCTAAGCAAGTGTGAAGACATTTTAACTGTGTCTGTTTAAACCCACAAATCAGCCTTCAAAGTAACTGCTGTGTTCATCTGCAGGTGAGCAGCAGGATTATAATCATGGCACAAACAATGTAAACAATTGCAAAGGAAAGCTGAGACAAAGGCAACAGCATCCAACCCAGTAAAAGTAGGAAGCCTAGGTGCAGAACTGGTGACAGCTTCCTCCTTCAGTTTTTCAAGCCCATTTTTAACAGTCAAGAACCATTTCCTTGTTTATTGTAACTTATTACTACTATCAAGGTCAGGTAGTCTGACACATAGGTAAAAGTAGTACCCATGCAGCTGTAATCAGCAGCACAGGATTTTTCTCTAGCTGATCACCAGCTTGTTGACATGCCAGAATTTATAGCACAGCAGTATGAACTTACCAACACTTTTCTCTGAGCTAATTCTGCTTCTCTTTTCTTGTTCAGTGAAGTGGTCTCTGTTCTTGATGGCCCTTCTGTCGTGTTGCTTCTGCATCTCCTCTCCAGAGTATCACCCCCAGTTGGATTTCTCTCCCCTGACTGCTTTTTTCTGGGGTTAGAAAATGAGTCTCTTCAGACTCAGCTTGTCTTCACAGATCAACAAGCTGTGAAAGGATCTGGCTTCCTGTTTCATTTCCGTTAAAGTTTTCAGTGTCACACAGGCTGTCTATGCTTCTCCATATCCAAGCCACAAGAAAAAAAAAATGAGCATAACTCAGCTATTTATAAAGGTCACATTGCACCTCCCTCTGCATCTCCCAAGTTGTTGGGGGGTTGGAGACTGCAGGGTGTTTTTCAGACTGTGATGTAGCACCCATACATGGTCTCTGTCTCAGTGGTACTCCACAGAGAGTCACAGCTTCTTCTTTTCGGCTCCAATGTCACGTTCAAGTGCTAAGCTCTTAACATTACTTATCATGCAATCAGTGTGCCTCCTGCAGAAACAGTTGGACTGTGAAGAGGAAACAGGTGGTCCACACAAACATCCCTTCCCATGGTTATGGACCATCCTATGTAGAAGCAAAGTTTGCACAGATATGGTTAAATCACTTCACAGATATACGAGATTTTTAACTGGAGTAAGCAAAGGGTCCTTCGAGACAGTCTTTTCTTTTCCCTCCTCACTCATTGTTTTAAGTTAAATGAGAAAAGTGGTTTCTTACAGTCTAAGACTATTAATTCCATCTTAATTATGCTGTTGGAAGATATATCACAGTACCACAGCTTACAAGTTCACTAAATCTTATCTCCCACTCTGAAAATACCCACAAGTTCTTGTTTCTGAGGGAGAAGCAGCCACTTGCCCTTGCCTCCCAGAGATTCCTACTCTCTCAAGTTGCTTCACATTTCACATGCATTTAAAAAAAACAGTACTATTACTGACTCACATTTTCCCTTTCACTAGAATGTCAGCTTCCCTTTCTACCCCTCTTAGCACAGTATTTTTTGTCAATTTAGTTCTAAAATGCTATTTTTCAACAGTCACCTAGCATCAGGAGCATTTGTTTAAAAAAAAAAATTGAAAGGTGGTGTTGGGGATATAACTGTTACTTACATTACATAATTCTTTTTGGTTTTTGGTACCTCAGGAGCTGAAGGTGAAATCTGCTCTCCTTGCTCTGATCCAAGCCTTGGGCCCCATGACTTCAGGCCTGCTAACTTATTTCACCATTTACTGTGGAAGAAAGAGGAGAGGAACAGTAAAGAATTTTGTTTCCTAAAGTGTTCACTTGCTGCCTTTGAATACTGTCATGCTATTCATGCTCCATGCCAGTGAGCATCCAAAGGCAGCAAGTGAACTGTTAAAATGGTGTTTAAATGTGTGTACACACACACACACACGTACACACATGCATGCATTTATGAGTATATAGGCTTCTCTTTTTTTGGCTGTGTTCCATTCCCATTAGCAGACCAAGATAGTTCTGAGAGCAGAAAAACTGTGGACTGGCTACAGGACAGTGCATCTCCAGGGGAAGATCTGGAAAGAAAATTAGTAGGACAGAAGAAAGAAACACTGCACATGCCCTCTTTTGCCTTCCTTGCTCAACACTGCATGTTTGGTTAATTTTTTTTTGTTTGTTTGTGTTTGTTGTTTTTTTTTTTAATAAAGCAAAAAAAGGAAGCTGTTTAGTTTAAATTTTACAGTGAAAATTAACTTTCTTTTCTGCATTGAATTCTCTTCAGTCACCCTAAATTCCTCTATTGTATTTCTTACTTAATTTTGGTTGGGTAGTTTGGTTTGCTCTGGCCATGAACAGTTCTGGATATTTAGCATTTCCTACTCTTCATTTCTTCTTGCAGTTTCCACATTATTTTACCCATATATCATAATTCCCAACCAAGCATAGCTAGTTAGGCTATATCTCCTAAGGCTTTATCCAAGTAGGAAAAGCATGGATTACCTCCCTTTCCTGCTGTGCTGGGGCATAAATATTTGCCCAAGATCTGAATTTCTTCCATACCCCAGTGAGCATCTTTAGGGTATGGTGAAAATGCTGGGACATCTGAACATTCTGTGTGGCAGGAAACTTGAGGGAGTTTTGGAAAGTGATGCTAACTGTCTTTACTCCAACAGGATTAGGTGGTAGGCAAAGAAAGGCTCCAGAAGGGAAAAGAGGAAAAACCAGGACCTTCTGTGCACCTTCCTTTCAGGAAAGCCCCAGCTGAGCTTTGGAACTGGACTAAGTTACAAGAAATACAGCATGAATTCCCCATATGCACCATGATTCTTCTTCCTTAAATTAGAAACAGCTAAGAGGTCTATGCAGGGTTATGGGGAAAAGAGAAAGACAAACCTTAAGTGGAGATGATGAGTTTGGTATGCTGGAGGCACCTGGGCTGACAGAATCCACAAACTAAGCATAGCTGTGTTTTACTAAATAGTTCGTGTTTGTTTGCATGCCTGCCTATTTGCACTCTTTATCACATCCACAAGCTGACAAGGAAATTTCCTTTGTCCACCCCCACACTTCTGTGGTGGGTGTTATCAGACGGCCTCTCCTACCCGCGACATTCCCCGCTGCTCCTGTGAGATGCAGCAAATGAGCTCTGCACTTGACTTCACCACAGCTCAGTGTGGTTGTTTCCCTGCTCACCAGTGACAGGAGAGCTCTTGGTTTTCAGCACCAGCTGGGAAACCCAAACATGACATGGCACAGCATCACCCAGCTCTCTGAAAGCTGTAAACACAAGAGGGCCACCTGAGTTTGTCCTGGAGTTGCAGGCACTTCCATCTCCGTTGCTGAGCCCTAGAGCCAACTTCTTACTTCTCCTGGTTTTCTCTCTTTCTATGGAAGCAGATTAAGGTTACAGGGACAAATATCCCAACCTCCAGTTGCACATAGTCACTTTTGTTCTGCTGTAACAGGTTGTCCTACCAGCTCATCTGCTACCTGGAAGAAAAATCACCCTTTTCAGGACAATTATTCTTATTGCTGACAATTTTCTACTGCAGCTGGATAGGTGGGGGCAGGAGAGGTGCTGTCCTAGGCAGGTGCTCAGTCGGTTACTTATTGGTTCAACAGGTACCCTTTTCTTTCTGAAGACTAGTAAGGGCAACAGCAGCAATACAGTTTACTTTCTGGATTTTGGAAGCATGAAATGCACTGGGAGTGCGGATTTGCCTCCTAGTGCCTGGGCTTGAGCACATAAAATCAACTTCCTGGAGAAGAAGAATCCCTATTACAAAATCTATGACGGACCTTGCTTTTTAACAAGTCTTTTAAACTGAAATACTTTGTACTTGGAATAAGAGTCCATATTATGACTTATTTTTATTTAGAAGTCAACGTGCAAAGGCTCAGCTGTTTCTTCTTCATGCTGAAAGATGGTACTGCCAGAAGAAACAACATGTAGCCTATTTGTAGGCACTTTCTTTTTTTCTTTTTGTGTCAATGTCAATCCCTGGCTTTGCAACAGTGACTAAATATTTGTGTTTCACTGCCAAAAGTGCATAACAGCAAACCAAAACTGGCATTTTAAGGCTTGCATGCTATGAGTGACTCACTGGGACTGAAGATGTGAGCAGCCCCTTCCCTGGGGTTCTCCTCTGAAGTAGGAGGAGCAGCTGCTTTCTGCCACCCCCTAAGAACCCCAGCAGTCACCAGTGATGGCTTGTTTTGTACTGGAACAGCAAAACAGGGTCACTGAGGGGAAGAAAGGAGCTCATTCTTTTCAGAGGAAGGAGTCACTCCAACCAAAAATATCAAATGCCAACAGTGAAAAGAACAAACTTTCTTCAGATGGAGACTTAATAACAAGCAGGAAAATAAAATACACATAAAAACCATGTAAAAAGGAAGGGAAAGTAGCCTGTACACATAGGAACAACAATGGAAAAGTCATGGAAAGACAGGGGGGCTTGAGCATACACATGCCCCAATTCATAATGCAGTTTATTGATCTAAATGTCTTTTAGATTAACAGAAACAGCAACAGAAAATGCTCCTTTCTGAAAGACACTTTGTGCAGCTGGCTGCTTATTCAGAATTGCAAAGATAAACATCCTGGTTCTATTTGCCATTTTCTTTCCCCCATCCCCCAACAATCCCCATCCATGCTGACAGCTGAAATTAATATATGTACTTCTTCATTTATCAGAAAAACAACCTGCTGCTAAACTAATATAGGCTATACTTAACTGTGTATTTCACAACACAGAAGGAAGGATGACATCAATTTCTTTTAATTAGGATACGGGACAGGAATTCAGAGGATGAACATCTATTTTTGCAGTTGCCAGAATCTTACGTATCTTCAGCAAATCCTTTTACCACCTGTTAAATAGGGGGAAGGGAACTAAAAAGCTTTCTCCATCTGTAAAGTGAAACTTGATGATTAAAATGGAGAGCTGCTGAAAATACCATGGTGATGGAGACTCTTCAGCTGAATATACAGCCCCCGCTGTGATAACAAGCAGCACTCTCATCTCCCTCTGCAGCCAGTGACAATAAAGACAGAATTCTACTTGCAAGGGATGTCAGTACCTTCCTGACAAAGGATTCAGTGATTTCTCTTTCTATAATTTTTTTATGGATCTTACCCTTTTTGACATTTTGCTATTTAGACAGCAAGTATTAGGATTTCTACTTTTCTGGCAAATAAAGGACATACATTTTCTTTTAAAAAATTCCCTGTGTTGAGAATGTAAGAGTGAAATTTCCTGGCTGTTCCCATATGGCTTCTTCTCAAATGTATATGTACATGCAAATTTCCCTGGACCCACCTTCCACCACAGAAATTTGGTCTTAGTGAAGTTTGCCTTTAGATGTTTACAGGATTTCTGTAGATCCCAGGGCCCCGCAGGAATTGCTCCCTCATCATGTCAGACATGCAGAGATCCCAGATTCCACCCATGGGTGTACACTAAACAGACAGCACAGCATAGTTCAGGAGGTCTGATCCATGCTTGGCATGTTGGACTCCAAGCATGATCCCTGCAGGTGAGAGGAGTTGGTGCTTCATTTCAGTTTCTTGCATCCATTTACACAAGGAAGGGGGGGATTTTGAGTAGTTCCAGGACAAAGCAGAGGTCTTTCTCCTATGATGAGGAGAACTGTGTCTTGTGTTCTGATTTTATTTCCTCAAAATTACTTCTAGATTTAATCATCTCCTATGAACAATCTGGATTTACATTACAGCAGAAAAATGCTACTTTCTGTGGTAATTCAGGATGACAGTTTGAAGTCTCTTGAAGCTGCCAGTAAATTTTTATAGGGAGTTTTACATTTAAAAGGATCATTAACTATACAATCCCATAATTGGATCCTTATGTTACAGGTTTTGTTTGAAAGCTCAAATGGTGTCTACATATGTTAATAAACTTATTTTAGCACTGAGAGCACAAATGTGTGACAAATTGCCTTGGAGGAGAAATGAAAGGGAGACCATCTAAACTTTCATTTTTGTGAGGGAAGGAATCTGACATGTTGGGGGCACAGCAGGAAACCAATGAGAAACAGAATGTACAGCCATAGCTGCTGTTAAATATAGATCCCCAGTTCTGAGGCAATGCAGAGCCTTGCTCTTGGGGACTCTTCAGCTAACAGGTGTCTCATGTCCTCAAAACACCTTATATTCAGGACAAAAATTGAATCAGATGAGGGTATTCTGCTTTCTTCTTCATCTTCTGTAAGTAGTTCCAGAAGGTGTTGGAGCACTTTTCTACAGGTGATACAAGCATAATGTTGCTGGATTCTTTTTTTTTCTCTCTCCCTCTCTCTCTTTCTTTCTCTCTCTCTCTTTTTCTCTCCTTCTTTCTCTTTTTCCTCTCCTTCTTTCTCTTTTTCTTTCTTTCTTTTTTTCCTCTCCTTCTTTCTCTTTTTCTTTCTTTCTCTCTCTCTCTTTTTCCTCCCCCTCTCTCTTTCTCTCCCCCCTCTCTCTTTCTCTCTCTTTCTTTCTCTTTCTTTCTTCCCTTCTTCCTTTCTTTCCTTTCCTTTCTTTCTTCTTCTTTGTTTTTTATTAGGCGTAGCATAACTCTGACATGGCTCCATTCTCCCATCAGTTGTGTATTACAAGTGAAAAACCCCCAAGCAGATGATTCTTTGTGTTTTGCTCTTTTTCCTTTTTTCCAAGTGAGTGTAGGAACAGTCCTTCCTCCACTGACCTTCAAGTATTACTCTAACACAGAATGTATTAGCATGAGTCAAATAGTGTGACTACAACAGCATCATGGTAAGGTAAATACCATATAGTTCTACTTCCTTCCTCTGGCAATATCTCCAGGAGACAGGCTTCATAAAGAGCTACACCCAGTAGTAAAATAATTTGTGCTGAATAAACAAATACTGAGAGATGTTATAAAGTCCAACATGGAGCTCAGCCAGAGCTGAGCCACTGCTTCTAAGTGGCAATATGTCAGCTGCAAATGAGCAATATGAGAGAAGCCAAGACATTTGTATAGCCAAACTAGTAGGAGCCTAAAATTGCAAAGTTAAGGCTGCAGATGGTTGTAGGTTTTGTGAGCTGAACACACTGGGTCTCTATGCATGGACCTGTAGCTTTTGGGAGCTTTCCCCTCTCCTTCCCCTCCCCCTCCCCATGCCTAAATGTAATATTAGATTTGCCCTATTTAGGGAACAAATCAAAATATTTTAAAAAAGCAGCCTAAGTGTGGCTGAGAGAATGGCAAGTACATGCTAGACAGGTGCCCTACCTTTTATTTTCCTCATCAGAACCAAAGATGGGAGTTCACAGTGAAGTGCAAACAAAGATCTCTGCTACCACCCTCCCTCCATTGCCTGACAGCTGTGATAGATTTCTCTGCCAAGCACCAGTGTCACAAACAGCTAAAGCAGTTTTGACTTTTTACTTTTTACGAGTTCCATGGTGTGGGTCAGCTGTCTTGCTGGAAACAGGAAGCTGAGGTGTGCCTGTCACAGTGACAGATTTAGGATGTAATTCCTGCTCCTCCCTCAAAAGGAGCCCAGGACATGCAGTGTGCATCAAAACACTGCAAGGCAACAATCCTGGTACATACAAATTTTTATAGATAACTGAAGTGCTTGATCTCTTACATATCTCTGTATAGATTCTTCTCAACCAAACCATTTGACACCTGAACTCTTTGTTTCTAGGACAGGGTACTTGGGGCATAAAGCTGTGTCCCCCTAGCATGTGTTTCCCTGTGTCCCTCTGGGTCATACACCCCTCCTTGTCTCCTGGATGTTCACCACCATAACTGTGGAAAACAAGTCAGCAGAAGAGCAAGAATTCCCACACAGCTCTCATGATTTGCCCATTGTACCTCTTCATTTTGCCCCCTGACACAAGCACTTCTACACCCCCTCTGCCAAGAGAAGCTCAGAAAGACATTTTTAACTGTTCCATAATTAGCAAAGAGCCCTTTCACCTTCCCTCTCACAACGAGCAGGATTTAGGAAATCTGTAAGTGTGGACAGAAGGGAAGAAGCTGGAGGAATACAAGACAACTTTGGAGAGCATTTTGAGCAGAGCTCCCTAGAGTGGTACAAAGTTCTGGGAATTATGTTCTCCTGCAGAAAGATTAGAAGAACAGCTCCTGCTAAAAGTAACATCTTTCAGAGTAACACTTCTCTACAATGAAATAACATCATTTTCACTTCCAGTGGCTGCAGAAATGCAGAAATGTACAGAAAAAAAACCCAATCCACCTTGTTGAAAATACCTGCAATAAGGCAGGATGGCAGATGCCCCATGACAGCACTACAGCATGAAAAAGGACAACAGCTGTGGATACTTTAGACAATCCACCTTTTTACTACTTTGTTGTAGAAGACCTCCAATATTTACACAGAGATGTATTCTTTATCTAATGCCCTTTTATCCAATGGGAAAGCTTTTCCCTTGCACCTCTAAAATACAACAGAGAGGGAGGCTCAAGTAACATGGTAGAAGTTGGTATTTCTCTGACTTGGGCAAAAAGTCAGTGTTTGACACCAAGCAAATTTAACCATGGAAAATAAAACCCTGTTTTACATAGGACAGTAATACCAAGGCACTGAAAAACTTTACAACTTTGGCTGCAGCTTCCACACTGTTAAACCCCACAGCATGTACATGTAGTTTAAATTTTTTTTTTTTTTAAATCACAGTGGTTACTTGCTAAATAGGGACTGATGCGGGATAGAAATTATAAACTTGTTATAAACAAGAAATTATAAACAAGAAATTTATAAACTATCGTTAGAAAAAATACTCAAGTTATTTGCGAATAGATTTGCAAAGCAGATAAAGAGTTCGTGCAGAGCACTTGAGTATATAAACAGTTGACATCTGAACTAATGGAAAAGAGTGTTACCATTGCCTCATCATTTTTTTTCAAGCCAAGAGATGGAGTTTGGGCCTTGTAAAATGTTACTCCTCTCAACCCTTGCAAAAAACCCTTGCAGAGAAAAGTACATTTCTTGATTATTTGTCAAACCAAACATTACCAGTGCAAGGGAAGATTCAACTTTGATCAAGTACTTGCACTGCTCACCTAACCATGCACGACTGGAATAGTAGCAGCATGCAAACAGAAACAGATGTTGGCTTCCACAAACAAATGCCATCCTTACCCAGGCATAAATCCTTTGGAGGATGAAAGGGAATCATAGGCTTATCAGCCACGTACTGCCTATCCCAAAACATTCTTACTCAAATATACTATCTCCATGAAATGCCAAATAAAGATATTTTCCTCTCTCTGAACTTTATCTCTGCAGTCTCTTTGGGATAGTATCTTCCAAGACAAGCGGCAGATACTTCTAGGGAAATGCTTTTTACTTGCACAGTGAAATGTTTTGAAGGGATGCCATCTATTTTCAGTAAACTCTTATTTCTCCTCCACTAGATCCATTAGCTTATCAACAATAACTGGAAATACTTTTTAGAGTAAAAATATTGATTACTATTTTGCATATTTGAACAGCTTTCCAAACCAATTCTCCTCTTTCCTATCTCCAGGGCTTACCATCCTCTTCAGCATTTCTCCCATCCTGCTTCAAAGATGCTGAAAGTTGTCTGCAATGTATTGCTTGTGGCTGAACTGCTGGAGGGTAGTGCACTCTCTAAAGCACTACCTTGTGACCTAGTAACAAGTAAGCCAGTACAGCCAGTACAAAGAGGTAGCAAAGAGCACTGTGTCAGTGCAGGGAAAAAGACAGTAAGCAAATTAGATACTTGCTGCAAAGTTCCATATCAAAAAGCAGACAATATGCAGGTAACCATGCCATGGTTTCTGTAGGTGCACCATTCTTCCCTTGGCCAGATTCCAAGGCAGAGGCAGGGATCAGATGCACAGTTAACGTCCAGTGTTGTCCATGCCCGCTCCTACTCCTAGTGTCATCCTAGAAAGACAGGTGTACTCATCTCCTTTCTGTGTTTGCCTGCTGTCTTTCACTTATTTCTCCCCAGTCTCCATCTGTCTTGGCCTTCTTGAGCACTTTCTGAATTGCCAAATGTTGTGAATTGGAGGTAGCAGCACCCTTGGCTTCTCCAAGAGATCATGCAGAAGAAGCTCATGCTGTTCCCATGTCTTGCCGTTATCACAACTAACTCAGATTGTGGAAAAGCTTTTAATTTCTTTCCCATGAAACACCACATAATTCAACTCCGAGGCAGATCCTAAGAAATGAGGATTTCTTTGTGTGTATAAATAACTACTTATGCCTCTCTTCATCACTGCTACGTATCTACTTACAGAGAAAGCAAAGGAAGGGGAAAATAGCATTTTATGCATGACATTAGTTTGCAACCCCTGAAATTCAGAAAAAAGGGCCATCAAGAATTATATGTGCAGTCAACATATCTTGAAGAGATCCACACACTTTTTCACATGTATACATCTTTTTAAAGTCTTTGCAGCATGCATGCACTCCACTGCAGCTGCCACCCTTTCTTACAGCACATCATTATCCATGGGTGCCAAAGAATTTTGGCACTGTGGCCATTATGTCCTTTCTTATCTCACACAAAACGATGTGCCAGAAGAAGGATGGCTGGAGAAACAGCCACAGATGGAGAACACATCTCAAAGCATGTGAGTGAATGACCAGTTTTCTTTTCTCCTGTGGGTGCTTCCATACCTGCCCCACGCTGTGTGATGAATCCAGGCAGCACCACACAATTCAGAGAGTAACAGAATGTGTGTCTTAGACTTTCACTGAACAGCAACAGACCCATCAGACATGGAAACCAAGGAACACAATAGTGCCTTTGTGCAAATGCAGCTCCCCAGTAGGGACTTCGCAAATCACGAGCACAAGGACATGTTTCACTGCTGTTGCCTGAGCTGCAGCAAAGAATGCTCTCAGCAAAGGTTGTGGATTTACCTTGACAGTCTTGCTGCAAGCCATGGAACCACCAGATAACCAGTGAGACTGCTTCCCCAGGGTCACAACATCACATCATTTAGTTTTGGCAACCACCACATATGAAGACTGCCCTGAAAGGTTTGATTTTCAGCGTAATAACATTTTGTGTGAGTTATGAAGCAAGCCCTCAGCCACAGAAATGTACTAGGTGGAAAACAATTACAGTAATTTCTTGAGTCCTGGCAGACAGAATACACAGCATTGTCCCAACACAAGCTCTTAACCACCCGCCCCTCCCCAATAAGTTACCTGGAAGAAGAAAACATTAGAAAGAGCACTTAACAGACTGAAATCTCTCTCATGCTCCTGGAAGAAAAAATGTTTGAGAAAAGGTGAAGCTGTTACAGATGACGGCCTCATCCATATCATGACTACCAGTGTAACAGGAATTCAGCTAGGATTTTCATACTTAAAAATTCCCTAGAGTGGGATGAAAGAAAACAGAGCCTCTTACCACAAGAAGATGACTTCCCCAGGAGATATGCTGACCCATACATTGCAACCTTGTACTGTGTCATGTATTAAATTACTTATATTATACCCAGACTTCATTAAATAGAGAATATAATATTTACATTTTTAAAAATAATAGACTATTAAACAAGTAGAGGTCTTGAAAAGGAAATGGATGGCTGGATATTAAGTGAAAAATCAGGTCCCCTTACAAAAATCAGTACTTAATCCAAAAAGACACATAACAACTAGACTCACTTTAGATGGGAGAACCATTACCCCTCTGGGCTGTGGGATGAAGTACAGTAATAAGCTTCACGTTCTTTGCAAGCAGGTCTGAAAAGCAATGTACAATTCTGAGCTGTCACTCACAATCAGCAGCCAGGGTAAAGGCAGCAATCATCACCAGATTTACACCCTGCCTTTCTTTGTGAAGGATCCTTGAGAGAAATGAGTTTAGGCCTCCATGAAACTCCATGAGCAATGAGAAATTTTGATATTCAGGCACTTTTTGGTGGTGATCAAGTTACCTTCAGGATGCCCCATCCTAAAAGCTTCCCCTTAATGTTTCATGATATATCATGACATTCTTTTTCCATGTGTGAATCAGCCAGGGCTGTCCACTAGCATCTAAAACTCTCAACAACAGCAACAAAATCAGAACACACCAATGGCTGCATTAACTGGGACTAGTAGAGATTCCCAGATTTGAGTTTTCCTGGCAAGCAAAGGATCCAGAACCCTGCAAGGCCCAGGAGAACACTCCATCACCAAAGAAGGAAGCACTCTCTCACCATCAGTCTTGAGAGATGGCAAATTAAATGACATCATTCTGCAAATACTCAGTGGATCTTGGCATCACTGAAGGGAAAGTCTGAGAGCTTGAAGAACCATTCATCTCAAGGGATCACATTGTCTTCAGCAACACACAGGCAAGACATGTAAAAACAGACAAGATACATGATGTTAATTGATCAGAAGTGATTAGACAGATTCCCCATGGCACAACAAGGCAAACTTTCAGATGCTGCCAGCTCTTCCTCAGTCTTGGAAGTAACCCTTGGGATTGCAAACCCTCACAGATACTGAGTTCAGGGTGTGCCAAGTGAATTCCTGGTGCTGACTACAGCCAGTGGAGTCTTCTGGAAGCCTAATGTGAAATTTCTGCAAGTAATATTTGTAGATACTGCTGGTGTGTGAGTTCACTGGAGAAACAAGCCTCCTACTTGAGACTGAAAAGAATACTTTTGCTGAATTGAGGTGCTCGTGTCACTAAAATCAGTGTTTGACATTTAATGTGAAAAGGGCAGAGTTTCAGATTAATCAAGTCCAAGGCAGGTTACATTTCCCTCTCTCAAGACAAGAAAAAATGGCTCCAGGAGCTGGCAAGAAAAATCCTGCAAAAGGAGTACTTGGGAAATGTCAGGGGAGCTAGGCTGGCTATTCGAGTCAGAAAAGAAAGCCAGCAATAGTCAGCTTCTATTTGTTTAATGTAAGAGATCTCTATACTCAGTTCCCTCAGCACAACTGCTCCCTAAGGCAATTGTAATACCTTAGCTTTGTCTAGGAAATAAAGTGGCTCAACAAAAGAAAATTATTATTCATGGAGGATGAAGGGGGGGGGATTCAAGATTTACACGTATGGTCATGGACTCTAAATGAACCATTGAAGCTCAACTTGGCAACACGATCTCAGGATTTATTATTCTACAAAGCATCAGCTCAAAAGAAGTCAAACACTTGGAATTTTTAGAAAAGGAATAGAGAACAAAAGGCCATTTTCCAGCTGTGTAAGCTAAGATGCACCTGTATCATAAATATTGCACAAGGTTTGCCTCTTCCCATCATAGAAAATATAAAAGTTGGACCTAGGAAAGGTTCAGAGAAAGGCAATTAAGATGAGAAACAGCTTCCCCATGAGGAATAAACAGACTGGTACTCTTCAGCTTGGTAAACAGATGACCAAATGAAAAGTAAGTAGCAGATCATAAAAGCAAAGGTACCACACCAAAGTTGGGGGAATGAACCATCCATTAAAAGCTTCAGAGACATCAAAGGAAAACGTCAGTGGGTTCTTGGCACAATATATAGTTCAACTTCATAATCTGTTGCTACACAAAGTTGTGGCTACCACTGGTTTACTGCTATTCTAAACTGACATTTATGTGTTAAGTAAGTCTCGATGGTCTTTTCTTCCGTGAGATACAAAGTCATAATTTTGTAGGAAGGCCATTGAATATGATAGATGAGAATACACTGGGGTGGTAATGGACAGAGTGTCTTCAGGAGCTGAAAATTCAGCCTGCAGAGATTGAAGTGTTGCTCTGGTGTTAAGATTTCATCCTTTGTATAGCTATTTGTCCTCTTTGGATAGAAGACATTTTCCTTCAGAAAATGTGCACCTTGAGAACCAATATACTACCACAGGCATAATGACAGAATCTGAAGCTTCAGCAGCAGCAACTGATGCAGTCTCAAGTACCTCATCTTCACATTTCCTTAAACAACAAAGACAAAAAGTCCCTCCAGCAGTCAAGAAAATGCATATTAAGATAAAAGCTCATTAAAAAAGCAGCAAATTACAGCTCATGACAATTAGACAATGAAAGGATCTTTCCAGTAGAGAGCTCCAAGAATCTATATATTAACCTCAAATGTATCTCTAGCCTGTTGCATCATTTTAACCTACAACCAGTGAAGAAAACTGGAAGCTTGTGCTCTCCTCACATACTAGAGTGGTTGATAATGGCTTCTTCTTTTACTGGAAGGCACAGAGTGGCTGGTGGGAGTTTATGATTAGCAGGCCTGGTGCTGGCTCTCCTGACATTACCTAGGGGGAGAGCAGACTGCTCTACTCAATATCCCCAAGTGCCCCTCCAGCCCCATTCCCCCAAAGACTTCTGGATAGAGCTAAGGGCAGTGACTTAGAGGAGATGAGAAGTGTTCCTGTTTTAAGGACAATGTAATGAGAGAAGTCTATTCTCCTGCTCCTACACTCAGGCTCCTAGTTAGTCCCTGTGGCAGGTCAGTGAAATGGGAGATGCCATTCCTGTGCTGATGCTCAGTGTTACAGCATGGCACTGAGGAGCACTGAGTGCAGTTACCTGGGAAATGCTGAGGTGACCACCAGACATGGGAAGCAGGGTGTTGGGTATCTACTTGCCAGGAAGGAGAGAGAACAGATCCTGCATTATAATGCACACTGAAAGAGCCTTTTGTCTTCTGACAGCATGAGGTGGTATGAATGTGCAAAAAATACTGGAAGCAGAAACTCCACAGATGGAAAACCTGACTGTTACTCTCCAATATAACCTTCATCAAGATTTAATTTTAGGAAAGAAAGAAATTCAGAAGTTGTTTGCCTAAGGGATAAAACAGTGGTTCTGACAAAAGCACAATACCTGGAGCTTGTTTAAATAAATACAGAAACTTGGTTTTCCTTGGTTCTACCTACCTCCACATGCACCTGAATGCCTGTAGGAGAGACATTAGCAACACCTCCACACTGAGTCTAATCATACGTGGAAAAGGTACATCAAGTGTGTCATTCTGAAGGAACTCTGCTGTGCCCTGGCCTGACCATACTTTTGGATTTGGAGTAAGAAAAAGTCAATTCTTTTTTCTTCTCTTCATCAACACATTAATAGTTCCATCTGAGAATGACTTACAGTCAACAGGAGCAGAGGCAGGTATGTGCTAGGCCTCTGCCCATTAGGAAGACAATGTAGGTTGCTTCCCTGATCATGGAAATGTTATCTAGTCAGGTTTTATGCTTAGCAGTTGCACAGTGGCCTTCAAGTTAGTCAGTGTTCATTACACATGCAATGAAGAATGGGGCTCCCAAAACTCAACTTTAAAAGTACTACCTCATGCACCAACTTTAAAGTCTGACAACCTCTTCTCTTCCTAAACTATAAGTAAAAAGTGATTAGGGTATGTTATGTAAGAAGAAACAAGGAAGAGTCTTCTCTTGAATATCCCTGGCTATTTCCCCCCCTTTCAGCTGTGACACTGACTGGCATTCCCTATGCTCCATAATATTCCCACATCAGAGCCTCACGCCAGCTGCTCTGATCTATGTTTTTGGTCTCCACTCTCTGTCAGCCTGCAGTGCTGCTTTGTGGTGTGCAGGATAACCAACAACAACTGCACCCGACCAAGTTCAACTGGCATTTGCAGCCTCAATTACGCAATCTGGCAAAACAAAAGGACCTTATATTAGCTCTTCAAAGCATTTTGATACGTTTACAAATCAAAGATCTGAAGCTCAAGATCATCATTCAAGCTTTGTGCAGCTGGAAGCTCTTGCACCAAACTGCAGGTTTTTGCGCAAAACTCCACTCTGTTGAAATATGTTGGCTGTCCCAAGTAAGGGGCTCGTGGAGAGGACCAGAAAGAGCACACTCCTGTTTACCTGTGAGCCAAAGAATCCATCTCTGCTACTTGAAACACCTACAAGTACAATAATTTGTCTGCAAAGCACTTGGGTAACTTATCCCTAACTTCAGGCAAGAAGTACCTCTTCAGGCAAGAACCATTCCACAAAGCATATGGCCATCTACTTCCTGTCATGGAAAAAGCTTCCAGTGGCTCATCCTTGTGAACAGGTCCTTCCTGAATATCCTCTGTCTTTCAATATGTAAAATGTCTCTCTCAGGTGTCTCTCCCAGTAAGTAATAAAGGGACTGTTTTATCACCTGACAGGGAATAGTGGAAAAGTGCAGGGAAAATATATCAATCCTGTATACAATGCAGCAACAAACATAAACACTCTGTATTGTTCCCAGACCTTTCACTTAATTTTGAATTGTAAATGGTTACTGATAACAGAAAAGGGAGGAGGATAAATATACACAATGAGAAACTTTTCTGCTTTATCAGTTTAGTTGCAAATCCCAAATCTTTATGCTTGAAAGTAACTTTTCTTCATAATGAATCTGGAATGTCTAAACGTTGTGGGAAATCTGTTCCCTGGCTTAATACTAAACTGAAATATGATCCTTTGGTCTTTAAATGGGAACATCTGGTAGAAAACTCTACTGGTCAAAATTTACTAGCTAATAAAGACCATAATACATTTCCACAGTTAGAGAATTACGCATGTTTTATATAAAAGCATTCATGACACTACAAAGCACTCAACACTTAGAGCAAAGGCAAATATTATTTTGTAAGGCATGAAGGAAAGATACATCATTGCAATTTAAAATGAATTTTGTGGCAATAAAGTAACATACTTTTTGTAAAAATACAGAGCCAAATTAAAATATAGCCAAACCTAAACTGTCAAACTCCTTAAAGCAAGAGATCAGACAATTATGTCAAATATGTTTAATTTTTTCCAAAATAACTGATGGCAAAATAAAATATTTACATCATGTCATACTGTGTAAACATGTAACATCACTGTACAAAGAAATATACATGCAAAATAAAGCAAAAATTTTAACTAAAACAATAAAGGAAAATAATACACAAACATAATGATATGAGGTTGGTATGAATACATATCCAGTTTTGAAGTCAGTTGTTTTCTTTTAAAAAGTTTCTGTACAACTTTACAAAAAAACCCAAAAAACAAAAAAAACAAAAAAAACCCCGAAACAAACAAACAAAAAAAAAATCAAAACAAAAAAAAAGAAAAAAGAATAAATAGGATACAGTGGAAGCCACAAAGCTCAAATCTAACCCAAGCTAGGTTATGGCTTAACACCCATATATCTAACTTTTGTGGGATGTCGGCTTGGTTTCCTTAAACATGGCATTTCACGCAAACATAGATGACAACACACCTACATGAACTCAGTGATGCACAAAAAACCATCTCTGTCTTTTTAAATATCTCACACTAATATTACTTCAACCTTAAAAACAGTTACTAAGACAATTACATTACATGTCCGATTCTCCTCATCTGACTGCTATTTTCCGAATGTATTCTTCACCAAAGACCACAAGATCAATTTGTTCATTTCACAGAAAGAAGTAAAAAAACAGATTTGAAAATTCTAAAAAGTAGTTAAGTGTTGAGACTGATTTGGGGAAAGTCTGACTTTGGCATTTTAAATATAATATTAAATTTTAAAAAGTGTCCACTCTACTTCTTAACCAGTTTGACACTTGGGATAGGAATCTCTCTCTCTCTTCAATTTTTTTCTTTTTAACAATCCTTAAAACTGACTAGTCTTGACTAAATTCTATGCTAATCCTCATCTTAAACTAATAATGACAGTGTGGTACAACACACCCGCCCGTGCCCACCCAGAACCCCCAATCACACAAACAAAACCATAAAGCTCACCGTACTAAGTATGTGCTTTTTCTATATATTTATTACAGTTACAACAGAGGTCCTCATAAATAGTTGCATAAAATGTTAAAGCCACAACATTGCACATGATATGAAAGAAAACAAAATCCCAAATGAGTGCATTTACAGTATTTCATCCTGCTGTATACTGCTTGACAATTGGGTCAGCAAGCTGGGCACCAACCCAAAGTTCTTTTCTAGGGGGACAGTGACTACTGACCCAAACTGAAGACCCGCACAGTGGTATACCACCATTTAGGAAGGAGGGGCGAAAAAGGATAAGAGGAGGAGGGAAAAAAATTACAGACCGAAGGCAGGTAACAGTCTATATACAAGTAAGGCCTACATTTTATCAGAGCAAAACAATTCATTCTATTTGTATGCAAAATCTTTTGAGGTTGGATGCACTTAAAAGCAGAGTCTGATCTCAGTGCACTGCTACGTGAGATACATACAGGCGAGGCAACTGGAAAGCTCTAAGACCAAGTGAAAACCAGATGTTATAAATGGAGGCCGTACCAATGGGCAGCCATTTTGGTGAGTCTTCTCCAGGCATGATCTGATTTTTGTTTAACGCCAGTGCTTTAAACATAGGCATTTCTTCCTTGAATAAATCTTGAAAACGGTAGCTAAGTTCACTTGCAAAATTCAACTCGTTTATTAAAAAAACTATTTTTTTTTTTGCAGAAACCTGAATAAAATACTGTTGCTGTATCGCTTGTGACTGCTTTTTGCTGAGTACAGTGCTATTGTCCTCCACCCCCGTGAAGTCTGCATCTCCAGTCCCCCACGCCGCCCTGCGTGGGTCCCTGTGGAATGCATTTGCACACGAACATTCACTAGCAGCTGGTTGGCTTGGGGTTTGCTTTCCTCAAAATTCAAGTCAACAGCTGATTGGCAGAAGGAGTCTATCTCCAGTCTGATTGATTGGCAGGAGGAGTCCATCTCCAGTCTGATTGATTGGCAGGTGAAAGAGAATGAGAGAGAACTTCAAGCAAGGTCAAACTCTTGGCAAGAGCCTGCTCTGTAAGAAGTTTTTAATGCTACGGATGGGTCGAACATCATTCTGGTGTTTTCGCCGCTCAATGAACGAAGTCAGTCTGGATGTATCAATGCTGTCATCACTTTTGCTGTTCCCCAGCTGCAGCCATTGCTCCTGGAGGGCCAGTGCAGCCGAGGGACGCTTAGTTGGGTCATCCTGAAGTAGGAAGCATACAAAATCTTTGGCCTTCTGGCTAACTCCTTTGAAGTAGTCATCTGGGAAACTAAAGTCTAAGCGGCAAATATTCAGGCAAGTTTCCTCTACACTTTCATCCAGGAAAGGAGAGACGCCACTAAGAAGGACATAAGTGAGCACTCCAATGCTCCAAACATCTGAAGTGAGTGAAACAGGATTTCCAAGAATAATTTCAGGAGCTGCAAACTCTGGGTTTCCAAGTAACTGGTGGATATAATACGTGGTATTGAGCTGGACTGCATCTCCAAAGTCAGCCAGTTTTATTGTTGGCTTAGTGGAACTCTGGTCCACCAAAATATTTTCAGGCTAGAAAACATAAAAAGGAAAAGTTAAAATGTCTTTTTTCAAGTCAGTCTAACACACATTTAATGCTCTAACTTAACTGCTTCCCAGCCAGTGTGGTCAGCTCTAGAACATAAGTAGCTGCACTCTATAAGGATCACTGCAGAAGGCCAGCTCTGCAAAGCTCTCAGGCAGTCTGAAAAAGGCTTCCCAAACCAACCAGCAGGTGGGTTCTTGCCTCTTGCAACACGCAATGAATGTGCTTTAGCTGCTGGCACTATATTTTTTGCAGGAAATATAGTTCTGCCAGTAATACTTCAGTTTTTCATGACAGCAGCTTTGCAAAGCTTCACAGGAACTGTGTTTCAAAACTTAAGCTTAAGGAACAGCAATTACAAATAGTGAGTGAATAAAGCAACTGCTCCATTTGTTTTATGACAGAGACAATAAAACCCTTGCATTTAAAGACTGGAAGACTTTGTAGATATTTGCATGATGCTTTCAACAGAATCCAGCTTTATGTGGCAACTCTTTCACGTAATGCAGCTGTACAGATGAAAGACAAGCCCTGTTAGGAGACTATGGCAGCAGAAGTTCCTGTTGGATGCACATGACTTCAAGAGAACTGCCCCATTATTGGTGAGCTGAAAGTTGAGTTACGTCTACAGATTTATTTCTAAAGCTACTGCTGCTGTAGCTGTAATGTCTGCAAAGTAAGGGCAACTTACCTACAACTAGTTTTTAATTAGTTGATCTGCATGTGAGACCAGAAAAAGTACTGGTGAACTCTGTATAGCACACTAGAAAAAATTTAATGGTATGAAGACCCCAAACTGGTTCTGTTTGGAAAACAGAAGTATATGGAGGGATGAGACTCAGGCTTTTTGCTTTTTCTCACCATGACCCCATTTGGCTAAAGAGACCCTGCCTACAAAGATGACTTATCAATGCTAAAATTATTATTCATATATAGGTGAAAAAAGAGTGTAAAGAGTAAATTTTTAATTAATATTTACATTAAGACCTTCTTACATAGGTTTTTTTTTTTTACCAGAATGCATCAAACCCTTCTGGCTCAAGTAACACACAAAGGGAAGAATAAAGGCCCAAAGAGGCACCATTCATGCAGATACCACAGCCCTCAAAGTGCAAAGATGAGAAACATTTTTGCAGCAAAAGAGGAAAAGCAGTCTCTTTCATAATAAACTCTATGCTTCTTGAGAAAGAAATGGATTTTTGCTGCAAGTTTATCAAAAAGTAAATGAATAAATAAATAAATAATCAAGGAAAAACTTCCTTGTAGCAATTATTCCCAGCACAAAGAGCCACACAGGGCAAGCGAGCTGTAAGGAGAAAGCATAGGGAATTGAAAGTTTCTGCTTTGCTGGCTATGAGTGATCTAAAGCATTTGGGAATGGAGCCCCAAGCCATATCCTTCGTGACTCTCAAAGCATTTCACAGTTTTATGTTCCCAGCTGCAAGTTTTCTAGAAGAGGGAGATTTAATGATGCACACTGCCCAGAATCCCATTAACACCTCACCTTTAGGTCCAAATGTGCTATTCTGCAGTTATGAAGATACTGCACAGCTTCCAGAATCTCTCCCAGGTAGAGTCTGATCTTCCCTTCTGTGAGGTTTCCCCATCGCACGACGTAGTCTAGAAGGCGACCCTGGTCAGCCCTGTTAGAATTACAAGGGTTGTATTTTGGATTAATCCATACATCAACACTGAAGAAAACCCAAAAACTAAGACGCTACAGACTACAGCAGTAACTGTAGCCTGCAGAGCTAACAAGACAGAGGACTAGGGTATGAAGAGAAGATTTCACATCAAGCTACCAGATCACAACATTCCTAATTCACTTTTGCAGCCATTTGATACAAAAATTCTGTTCAACCTTCAGACTAAGATAAATATCCACATGTCAATTTAATATCTCTATTTGTTCCCTTCTGAGTATTAAACTCAACATTTTAGTAACAGCATTAGACAGCTGCAGTATTTACTTAGGTGCTTTCAAACTGCTATGAAATTTTAGAAGCTCCTAATTCATAAACTACCATAAATGCCCCGCCCAGAAAGTCAGATGTAAAATAGCATTTTACAGATAATTTAGAGTCCACACACATTTCTAACACTAGTATGTAGTTGGTGGAGGTCTCAAAGGTATCGAGAAGGCCAATGAGCTGGGGATGCTGGAGATTCTGCATGACTCCAAGTTCATGGGTAACCTGGTCTCGCTTCATCAACTTCTTATTCACAAACTTCGTGGCTACTGCTCGCTTGGTTCCCTTCTGGTCACACTTCTTAACGACAGAAAATCTGCCCCTGGAACACAAACAATGAAAGAATTAACCAAGAGATGCAATAAGGACACACTTTTACTTGAAAGACACGCTCCAAGAGATCTAATTTTAGATCTCTAATAAGTCACTCTTACAGAGAAGGTTCTGAGCATGAGAATTTTCAGTGCATGCATCTACTACAAATTGTGTCTGTAGAAACTTGACAGAGTTCTGTTATATCACTTGCAGACAACTTGTCAGAGTAATAACCAGCTTTCAAAGGTCATCATTAAGTTGGACAACTGTATAATCTACATTATTTTGCCCATTTTCAGAATTCTTCTGTCTGTAGTTTTCATTCCCTAAATAAGAAGGTTTAGGAGAACTTCACTACAGAAACAGTGTCAGTCACTGTAAGCCATGCTTTAAAAAAATGCCTTCATCTGTGATACCAATTCAGCCTAATTGCATTCTGTTGATGCAGTGCCATCTAGTGCTGGTAAAATTTTTGCTTCCTCACTTCTATTTAATCAAACAAAATTCTGGCCTTTTAGGCTCATACATTAAGTATTTATCAAGCAGAATTTAATTTTTGAAAGAGAAGTCAGTATTTTGACACAGACAGCTTTGGAGATCAGCATACAGAATGTACCTGCCAAGCTCAGCCACTTCACTATAGTGGGAATCAAAGTTGTCTTTCCAGATTACCATGATCCCATCACTTCCAGGACCTAAACAAACAAACAAACAAACAAAAAAGATAAGGAGAATATGTCCAAGATTTAATATACTCAGATCCCTTGGCCATGAGGGGAATCACTACATTTTATTAATCCCCATATGACACACAGGGTGGCAGCAGGACAAAATGGATTGTACACCAAGGTAGCCCCAGCCAATGCAGCAGAGCAAATTCTATAGTGGAAACAATTCAGCTTACAGTGGGAACTGTCTGTACAGGAATAAGCAACCTTAGCAAGCTGAGGGAAACAGTAAAAAGAAAAGACATCTCACGTTATATCTCATAATCCATAATACACCTGCCACTGGAAAAAAAAATTGGCCAGGCAGTGTAGCAGCTACCTTAGAAAGCAACTCTTATTTTTCAGGAAGCACTAGTATAAAGACCAAATTTTCCCTTTCAGCCTCTTCTATATATTGCAACACACTCATCCAAGGGCTTAGCTACTGTCTGTCTTGGGTCAGTGAGCAGAAGTGCCTGAAATAATCACCACCTCAATATGCTGTCAGTAAGGCACTTACTGGCTACCAATAGGTGGTGCTCAAAGTGGCACCACTGAATAAAAACACCCAAAAATTTCAGATGAGATATGGAAGGGACACACCTTTCACAGTCTGGTTTAAAATTCCAGGAAAACAGCAAAGCTCTTTGAAAAAAAGGGAAGAAAGACTATATTTTGAAGAGGTTTGGGACAACTGTAGAAGTCCCCTTATCAGCTGAGACACTTCATGTCTTGGGGTTTTCATGTGAGTCAATTTGAGACAGAGCCATTGTGCTAAAATCTACGAATTAATTCTCACCAATGAAAAAATATATGGGCCTCACAATAGACTAAAGGACCCAGATGGCATCAATTGTTATGAATGGCCTTGTTTCTAAAAATGGAGAATTATGAACACTTAGGAGAAGGATAAGTGAATGTACGAACGCACACCAGAACTTATCACTATGTCATGACACACATCAAGTAAAAATCTGTTTTGTCCTTTGCTGTCTGCCCCCAGAACACAGGCATTTTTTCATCTTTGCATGTTTCCTTTTCATTGCTCACAAACATTCAGGTTGCCTTGCTTCAGGTACTGAAATAGTTTAACTGTAGATCAATGATACAAAGACAAGAACTAGTTGTATGTTCTCCTAAACATTGTGACTTTACAACTCAAGCAAAGGAGAAAAATAAATTACAAAGTAACGCTCCTCTTTCCTTATCTGTACACTTTAGAAATTATGTTAGCATAGTAACATTCACTGAGACGAAACTAAGAATGCTGATGATAAAATATGATTTTATCAGTGTGTTTGAACTAGTACTGGGCAATATATTACAGGTAAAAAGCTCGCTATCAATACTCCTTTAACAAAAGCTCAGCCCAGGAGCTGAGCTTTTCTTTTTGCTGTTGTATGGGCACCAGGCACTTTAACTGTAAGCAGGCTTCAGGAGAAGGCAAAGACAGGGCTACCTAAAACTCGTAGACTGGCGGAGGATGAAACCGAACCCATGTCGTTTGCAGCTATGCACGTGTAGATACCATCGTCTTCCGCAGTGACGCCAACGATTTTCAGCGACGCCTCTCCCAGGTCACTGCGAAACACAACAGCAGCTGTTAGCTTTACAGTAACTTCACAGACCTTAAGCTGGGAAAATCAGACAGAGTCAGGTTGATATTGTTTATACTTCCCATTCTCCAGCCCTTATCTCTCTCTGGATGAACATTACTAATCCTGCCCTGCCATATTAGAAGTGTACAACAGAACCTGAGCACTTTGCGTCCATCCAGTATCTTGGGAAGTCCTACAGATTACTAGAAAAACATCCTGACTGACACTCTGTCTCACCATGTCTAGGCTCTACTGTTGAAAACATCAAATGCTTCCCCTGTTTCTTCCTGCTTTCTTTACCTACTTCAAGTTTTTGGAAGGCATATTGAGACAAATATTCATCCTTGTTCTTTCTGAAAGGTTCGTTTCCATCCATGACTCCCAGGAAGTGTCAGCTGATCAATCACTTGTGCTTTCAGAGCATTCACCCCTTGTAAGAGAGGGTTTGCCCTTCAACACAAAAGAGACAGACACTTCACCATACTCTGGAGACCTCAGAATCTGGGAGAATGAGGATGGAAAAAAACTAGAAAGGACTTAAGTTTACTCTCTGCTCCAGGGCAGCGACAGCATTAAACTAGGTAATACCAGAGCAGGAAGAATCTGCAGGCTCTTCCTTAATCTTTTTCACTGTTCAACCACCCTTTTTGTTTGATGGTTTATCTTTAAAACGTCTGCTTAAATTTTCCTCTGCAATAAGTTTCTAGTACTCTTTTGACTATCTGCCATGGACATGAACAACAGAAAATTTAATTTGCAAGTCTCACAAATGTGAATACTTGGCAAGTCCTCCCTACACTTTTTACTGCTAGGCTCAAACCAATCCTAACATTGTGTTGTTTTTTCACAATAATGCATAATTTCAAGATCTTCTACCATACTTATTGCTTTCCTTTGGGTTCATATCAGCTGCTGTAAGTCATTTTACTGACTGACTCAAAACTTATCTGCAATGGTCTTCACCACATAATTTCAGGGAGAAAAAAAGAAAGTAAATTTTAGGAACATAGGAAGATGACACCCTTCCCCAGCTCTACGAACATTTCAGGATTATTTCTAAAAATCTGTCAGCCAAAGCCAACATGATTTACTGCATGTAATTCTGCAAGGAGTAACAGTGAATTAAACCTAGCAAAATTAACTCTTACACATCTCACAACAGCCCTGGAATGCAGTAGTAAAGCTGCCACACTGCCTTTGTCTTACCATTAAAAACAAACAAAAAACCCAACGAAAAGAAAAAGTAGGAGCAGCAGGAAGTAAAGAATGCCATCAAGTATAACATGCCATCAAGTTTTCACAAAAGAGCCCTTTATTCTGAATTAAAGAGTATAATTCATAAATAAAAAATTTCTTCACACTGCAGTTACTCATTAAACTATACTTTCTGTATGCAAAAGATGCTTTTTCAGAAAAAAAATTTAACTTTCAGCTTCCCATTCCAAAATAACAATTTCTCCTGAAAAATTCCTGCTGGTGTTTGAGTTAGCAAAAGCTAAATCCAGACTAAAGTATTAATATCCAACTTCAACAATGAAGAGTGATGTTGTCACATCAGTAGGAAGCATAGGCTTCTTTGCAAAATACCATAGTGTGATCTGATGTGATCTGAAAGCCACCAATGAAAATAAAGGACTGGCAAGATCTGTCATAATAGTGGCATGTCACAACACACTGGTCTGTTTCAAGGACCAGGTCAGTCTGGCAGAACCACAATGGCTTCTGCAATAACTAACCAAAAAGAGCAGATAAATTTTATTTTGTTTTTAAAAATCATATTATTATAACATTTTGTTACCCTAGCCATACATAGAATTTACACAACATTTCTGGAAAATCTCAGTGGTGACGTATTTCTGTCTGAGAGCAATCCTCGTGCCTCAAAGCTAAACGCTGTCCTACCCCAGGAGTGCAAATTAAAAATGTACCAGTTTCAGCAGTTCCTCCTGAACATGACACAAATTACCTGTAGGAAATGCTGTGATGACCGTCATTGCTCAGTGTATTATGATCAGGACCTTTCCAAGTAACTGAAGCCTTGGGGCGACCACAGACTTTACACCTAAGCACGATGGTCTCTCCTGTCTCACATGTTACCTCACCCAATGGAATTATAAACTCTGGGGGAACTGGAAAAAGAGAATAAATGGCATTAGGTAAACTGAAGCAAATACATTTAAGTTCTATTCCTTGCACTGTTTTCTATTAGACAAAGTAGTCCTTTAGATTCCCAAGGTGTATGTATCTCCTGCCTTTGGAGCACATCCATGCTTAGGCCCCTTGCTGGGGCTCTACAGAGCAAATGAATTTTCCTCTACGTGAACTTGGACATAACACTACTGCTGTGCCACAGATGATCCTGAAGCCTACGATGATGAACCAAACATTCAGTTTATGGTAAATAAGAAAAGTCTACACTGAAAAATATTTAAGGATGTGCTCAGCTAGGCCATCTTTATATCCAGCCAAGTTTGCAAAAGAAAACACAAAACACTTCTTCCACAGAAGCACCAAAGTGCTTTCCCTTTTTCCCAGGTGAAACTCAAAAAGTTTGTTTCTGCCTATTAAGTTAAAATCCCAGTTTGACTCTGACCCCAATGGGCCAATATCTTTGTCCTGATCTCCCTCTGCACTGGAGAGGTCCTGAATGTTTCCTAGGGTGCAAGACTGAAAATAAAGCAGCTCCAGCTCCTGGCCTCGTTACTTTGCAAATTCAGCAAGGCCCTACTTCCACATGGAACACATCATATGGTCCTTGTGCTTTATGTTGTTTTGGACTTGTGAAAAAAAAAGTGCATCTTAAAAAAGAAATACAATGTATTTCATTTTACTTTATCTAAAAAGAGCCTATAGATATTTTTGTAGAAAGCACTCAGTTCCTGACATAATTCATATCAAGCACATAATGTTTTAATCAAATTTACTGACTGAAACTTTTAAAAATTAAAGCAACTTACCATCATAAATGTAATTTGGGTTGAGAAGCTGGAAAGGAGAAATTAAAGAATTAATGTCCTGACAATCTTATAATAACTTAAAGAACGGTAGAAAACTGAGCACAGAGATGGATCAAAGTTAGTTGTACCCACAAAACCCAAGAAACATCTGAATATCACAATTTCTGCACCACTCTATGTTTTTAGCAGTACTTTTTTTTTTTCTATGATGCTTTCAGGTTCGAAGGTTGTAACTTCCTGTTTTCAGATTTGGCAAAACCTGTCCACTAAAGTCACTGCTGCCTTTGATTCCTTCCTGTGACATTCTGACAGAAGCTACTTTTACAGCAATCCCAACCCACCTTCTTTTGGAAGCTACATCTTTGGACACTTACTTTTACAGAAACCTTGTTGGCAAGTCCTTCTCGGGATTTGCGATAACCATTTTCTAGCTTGCCTTCCCTTTTGCCGTCTTTATCTTTTTTCTCAGATTTCTTCCTTAATCGGAGTGCGGTGTGCCAAGACGTTGACTTCCTGAACACAGAATATGAAACCCTGATCAATTCTTTTCAACTCCCTGTTATGTCCTACACTATCTAGTTTCATGTGGCATTGGAAAAGTATGTCAAAATGTTATTTCTATGTATTACAGTACAGTAAAATGTAATACATTAAGTATTCCACAAGGTATGCCACCCTTGGCTAAAACTGTGAACAAGCTAGTAATGTAGTCTGAGTTCAGTATTCCTTGAAATCATTGCTTGAATGGTAAACTTTCTACATGAAAATGCAAACTGTCAATCAAACTGAGCAACAACCAGTATGAAACCCATACCAAATGCAACCTTACAAAAGCTTTATACAAAATTCAAACTTTGATACAATTTCTTCCATGTTCAATAGGTTTGTGGCTTAAAGCAGAGATCTAGGAACTCTGAAATCTTGTTTCATTTGAACAAACATTCCCTGTTTTCCTAGACAAAGGTGTCTAGACTGGTAACTAATTCTATTAAATAAACCAGTTAAAACAAATTATTTCTGCTCTTAGATAAGGCTTTCTATTCCCAGAAGATTAGGCTATTGCAGCTTTTTAACAAAGAATTTGTGCTTCTGGGATCTTTCTCACTAGCTTGTATTTGGATGTTTGCCTAGGGACCTCTCCAGTACTCATTCTATTTGTTGTTCATTTATTTCTCCATGATCACATCAACTTCTGGCCTTAAAGATTCAAAGCCTTCTCTAAATTGGAACTTTTCTTCCTTCCTGCCCTTCTATGCACAGCCAGGCACTCACTTGATGGTTCCATCAGGGTTGTCAATGATGATTGCACTGGTATGCCCCAAGACATAGCCGGGAATCCAGCCCTCGGCTGCGGGGCACTGATCGGTGGCGGCTCTGAACACCAAAAACATGTTCTGTTGGTTGCTGGCTAGAATCTGCACGACCTCTCCTTGGTAGACATTTATCTCATCCTCCTTCACTGCCGTGTAATCGTGTGTCACCAGCATGGTGGAGATATTGCTACTGCTGCTACTTTCACTCTGCAAGTGTCAATCAGAAGCAGAGAGAGCAGGGGAAAGAAAAAAAGAGAGAGTCAAGTTTAAAACTCATGAAGAAGACAGGCTGTTCTTGGCCTGCCACATTACCTACCTAATCCAGTTGGTTTAAACTGCGGCCAAAGAAAAGAGCAATGTTTTCTCTTTTAAAGCTGTCTGCATCTGTTTATCTTGTGCATTGCTCTGATACTTGAACATCTGCACTGTGCTGCATCATAGCACATTTGTGCTGCTGCACAAATTTATTGCCAATACAGTTACTCAATATCATTTCCTTTAACTAGGAGTTAACTATTCATAAATCTCAACTAGTCTTCCTTTCAAGCTCAAACACTGAACCTTGCATCTTCATCAGGCATCAAAACTACAGTACAAGCATGTAAGACAGTTTTTCACAGTCTTGTAAGTTCAGTTTCAAAATCATAGTCATTAGCTCATAATAACTTGAAACTCTAACAATGAAAAATACAAGTAGTCCTTCCTAGCACTATTTGTCAGATCTCAGACACCGGCCTTCTACACACAAAACATGACAAGCTGCAAAAGAACAAAACAGGGTTTTGACAGCATCTCTCAAAACCACAAGACTTATCTCTGTCTGCATCTGTGTGATCAGGTTTATTCCTTTAAATGCAGAGGGTGAAGTAAATTACTGAAATAAGAAATTACTAATTTGATGGTCAAAAGAGACCCAGTAAACTGTAAGAATCCCTTCTAATTGATTAGTGACTAAGATAGCTGAGTGCTGTTACCTGTTTATCACACACTCTCATCTACTGTTCATGATTTTGTTTATTTCCCCAGCAAGCATTTGTTAAAAGCTAATTATGGCTGAGAAGGTGTACATTCAAAATCATACTACTTTCAGAACAAAAAGACTTCTCCTGACCACGATCCCACTGGAAATTATTATTTTTCAAAAGTAAGACTTACGTTGTCCATTTGCATCTATTCCTTACATGAGGTTTAAAAAATGGAAGTGTGAAAACTATTACCAGATAACACAACCTACTCCCTCAGTAATTCTTTCTTTCTTGAAACAAGTTAAAACCAAGGTGAATGATGTGGCATGAAGTGTGTGTGTGTGCCTGTCTTTTGACTCAGTTCTTACTTCAAACTGTTTCAGGTCACTCAGTGCCAGTGAGGGCTCACTATGGCTCAGTAGCAGCTGAGCTGAAGAAGGAAATGAGTACCCATATCCTGGGTACTCCTACTGCTTACAGAGCAGAAGCACATTAGTACCATGCATGTGCTAGCAGCCAATGGAAAGCTTGGCACACAGGATTGTGGATGTTTTTGGATGCCAAAAAATAGCTTCATTTTTTTTTCCTCAAAACTGTCAAATATTTCTCAAATACTGAGGAAATGCAGTGGGGGTCAGTTGACTGCATGCTGCACTGGAAGCCCTGAACACTGTGTTCTCTTGCAATCTGCAAAAAGCTCAACAACTCAATCCATCTCTCTGTGCCTGTGCTTCCCTGAGGACTCTGGCTGAGAAACCAAGACATTTCAAACGGAACAGTCTCAGATTACTAATTCATAGCATGTTTAACACCCTGATGCTTGGAGTGCCAGTAACTCTGTACATTTTATTCTAGCTGGACTGTTATATTCAACTGAGTGACTCAAACCTTCTTTTTGCCATATCAGAATAATAAAGCATATGCTACTTCAGTGAGGAAGATCTCATTGTGAATTGTAACTCTACTAAAGAATATTTAAATTAATTTCAGATCTGGTATTTCCAGTGGGAGAACTTATTTCTTCTAGTTTAGAGGATGGCCTGCATGGCCTTTGGTATCAGTATGTCCATTCTGTGATTCAGGCAAAATGGGAACAGCTGAACCAAAGAAATTAAGTCTCATTTTCAGTCATTATTTAAATTAGGATGACAGCTTGCTACATTCTTTTACCTAGATGAAAAACAACTCTATTCAGAAAAAGCAACTTTTGTTGACTCCTCCTTTTAAGACTTCAAGGGAAGATGAAAGGAAGTTGCAATATCAGCCTAGGCCTCAAACCTTGCCCCATGCACTATTCCTGAACATACTGTTTCTTAGCATGCAGCAGCATTTGTGTAACTGCAAGACTGACCTTTCTATAACATAACATTTCTTTCTGACATTTAAGTCTTGAAGGATCATAATAAACTCTGAATATTCCTTAGGTTCAACAGGGACAGTTAAATCTGTTAAATAAACAATTGTCTGGTAACTACTAAGTGACAAATGTTCTTGGGAATGTGTTTATACCAGAATTCATTCTCACCACGGAAAGATAGCCTTTCCTTTTGCCTTCCAGGGAAGTAATTATTCTTGCACAGTCATGTTCTCTTGCTGAAAGTACTTCTGGTTGTCACTGACCTCAACTATGGGATTAGAGGAGGATCTACAAACAAAATATAAAAAATTCCTCCCATATTCCTCAACTAGCAAAACTTAACTCCTTTTTCTTCTTAGATGTAGTTTTTCCTTAAGTAATTGACCACAGCCATATGTGCATGTGAATATACATACACAAATGGTTAAATTAAAATAAACCTTCACAACCCATTTTCTCCAGCTTGTTCAATGTGGTGTGAAATTCTGCTGCTTGGTCTAGAAATGAGGATTTATGGCCAATCTCAATTACCAAATAAAAAAGTTATATAGCTGTGAACATATAGCTGTGAAGCAGAAGGCATGCATTCCAACATTAGGTTTTACAGTGAGATAAAAACAAGCAATGGTGTCTTTGCTGAGATAGTATCAAAATCCAAATGTTTTGAAAACTCAGTGCCATCCTATCTTTCCCTTTCTCTTTTTTTAATGCAACAACCTGAATTAGTATTATGCAAGTACCACCATCTTGATTCACATACTATGCAGTAAATGCAAAATAATCAAATTACCCCAGATTTTGCATTACATTACATCACATCACATCACATTTTGCCAGACTGAAGATAAACACAAGACAGAGCTAAACCAAATAAAAAGCTGAAGGAAGATCAGGATAAAAATACAAAACATGCAAAGCATAATTTCTGTTCCTCTGAAGCTATTATAAAAGTAAGTGTGAGAACTAAGAAGTCTAAAAAGCTTTGTGTGTTAAACAGTTCTATAAAGAAATGCATGCATTTAAAAAAGGTCCAGCAAGTTAGGTGATTTGCAAAACTGGTATTGCATACCTTTTGTGAGAGAGTGGAAAAACAAACATTCATGAACACAATGCTTAGTGAGAGAAAAATCAAATGTGAGTTTAAAAACAAAAGGCACCATAACCTGCCTACCACATCCATGGCAAATGCCTCAACATTTTTGCTTTTTATTTGCCCATGCCCCTGTGATTGCTGTTGCTTTCCTGATGGACGTTATTAGAGATAACGTAGATTCTGTTGATAGCCCAGATTTCTGCACAAAACACACCAAGTGCACACTAAGAGGCTGAATCTCCAGAAACACGAAACCAGTTCTTCTTACAAAGGAGAAAAGACAAGTGGAGCAGGTAATTGTTTTGGTTGTAGTAGAAGTAGGATTATTGTCGCTAGGTTTTGTTGGCCTGTTTTGAGTGGATTGCAGAAAGCTTCCTTGATCAAACACAGGATTTAAAAAGAGATTGATGTACAACAATTAAGGCTAAAAGAGGGGGAAAAAATAAATTAAGAAAAAAATAAAAATCAAGCAGCCCAGGGAACGTAGATGTCTCCAGGAAGTTAAAACTCAACAGGACAATGGTGGCAAATTTGTGCGTGAAAGGGAAAAAAGCCCCAAGGCAATCTGCCAAAATCCTGAAGTCAGATTTCAGTGCTGGCACAATGCATACCCCAAGGTGCTCTGGTGCTCTGGCTGCCACACTTTCAGCATGTTAATTATGTGCCTTCAGATTAGAGACGAAAAAAGCAAGGACAGCAAGTTAGTAGGTATCAGCCTAGTGATCTATGTTTTCAGCAGAGGCAGAAATCGGCTCTAAGGTTAGCAGTTGCTTTTGTGTCTGTATACATAGCCATGTTTGCATGTATACACACACACAGGCAGACACTGCTGGTTTTTTTAATGCGCAGAAGATACTGGAACAGTTGATTATTTCAGAGCAGTACAGCACCGGAGAGCCAGAAGTTAGTACGGAGAATGATGGCAACGCACAGAAAGGGAGCATGGAAGGTTTTAGAAGAGCTCGCAGGACAGAGGTGCTCCGCTCTTACCCCATTACTCTGGGTGGAGTGAACTGACTGCTCGCTGGTCGAGGAGCATGTGCTCATGCGGTCTGTGTCCTTGCTGTGTGAAGAGTGGCGGTGGACCTGCCGCTGGAGGGAGTCATTGTCCCCAGGGAAAGTGAAGGAGCCAGGGCGGCTGGCAGGGGATGCTGGGATGGAGCTCCAAAAGGAGCCCTTCTGCAGGGGGCTGCTGGGTGGAAAGGTTTCCTTGCCAAAAGGAGAAGGGAAAGTCGTGGACAGAGGAGAGTTCATTGGAGAGATGGCTCCTGGCCTTGGCTTCCCAAGTGTCAGTGATCCTATGCTGTTCCTTGTGCGACTGTCCTCTGAGATTCCACGTGAGTCTTTCTGGGCTCCATCAGCTGAGCCATAAATGTTTCCTGCTGTCTTCCTGGGACTTTCGGTAAGTTTCATCTTGGGAATGTGTTCAGCTTCTCTCTGAGGACCATCCGGCTCTGCACTGGGAGGGTGCCTGTCTGGCTGGCTCAGGCCAGTTTCTAAGGAGGTGTTGTAGTGTGGCAGGGAGTGATTGTGAATGGACATACCTGACATCTTGTCTGCCTCTGCTTGGGCCGAGGCTGCAGAGGAGACCAGGACTGGGGAATGGTGTCTGACAGGCTGGGGGATCCGGGATGGCCGGCTACGGCTGGAGCTGGGGATGCCAGTACAGCTGCTGGGGCCGCCGCTGTTAGCGCCGCTGCTCCCGCCACCGCCTCCACCACCGCTGTGGTTCCTCTGGTACTCGATCGGGGACGTCAAGGCTGCAGCGGGGGCGAGGGGGGAGGCGGTCAGGGGAGAGGGGGCAGGAAAGGGAACAGGAACAGTTTAAAACAGACATGTCTACTGGCAAAAAGGGAAGTGCTGTTCAAATAAATTTCCTTAGCAGTGGAAAGACGCTGCAGACTTCAAGTCACTTTTCTGTATCTAACCTTCACGACCTGATGTATCTACCTATATTAAAGATTAAAAATCTGAAACTAAGAAGAAATGTTTTCCTCTAGGATCACACTGCCAGTCAGCAGCCAAGTTGGGAAAAAACAGGTGTGACTCCACATTCTCTACTTGTTGTTACTCATTATAACTGTTTAAAAAAATCTAGGTTGGGACAATACCCGGTAGATATAAAAATAGAGCAAGAACCTTCTGGTGTCACAGCAAACAACACCACCTTCTACTTTTCTCCTGCAGAATCTGAATTTTGTTGCCACAGTAAGATGCAGCAACAATGGCCACCAAAACAACAGAAGCAAAACATATTCTGAATAGACGCTTAAAATGCCACTTGGGTTTAGCCTTTAAAGGCTTGCAGTTGCTTAGAAGGGGTACACAAGCTCTCAACGGATGGCACCTATCTTGATTCACTCCTACAAAACATTTGGAAAATTTCACCAAGAGAACACCATGTAAATTCAGACTACCACTCTTATAATAAATGCAAGCATCTGTTCTGAAGCAGAAATGCGGCACATATCCCCCAACTGTTCTGTATTAGCTCAGGAAAAAGGCAACTTGCAAAACATTTCAAAGCCAAGAAAAAAGAGATGAGAGAAAAGTCATCCAATTATGAACTTTCAGTAAAAGAAAATAATTTACCATTTAAAAAGTTGCGCTGGTTTTCCAAAATTTGGTTAATTTCATGGATCCATAACTGGCGGACTCCCGGACTGGCAGAATGCAAAATAAAGGTCTCCGTGACATCGCCCGTTCTTGATGTTAGTGCAAATTTACATGGATCGCTGTCCACATTTTCCTCCAGGGAAAGGCAACTCACCTTCATGAAAAAAAAAAATAACATGTATTTTATGGGAAACATACCTTTTAAAATCTCTTTCTTAGGAGCTCAGAGTCAGATCTTCAAAATGATAACCACACGTTCCTTTAGTAAAATAATACCATGAAATGAAGTTACTTAATTCAGGTAAACTAAGAATTAGTGTATAGTTTACTGACACACTGTGCCTGAAAAATCTCCAGCAGGTCAGCATGGCCCAGTGTTCTCCATCCCTCACTCTCCTTCAGATTAGTTAAAATGCTGAGCCTGCTGTGGAGCTCTCTCTACCACTGGCCCCCACCAAAGGCTTCAGCTGCAGATACAGGAATTCCTTGGACCCAGCTGTTCAGCCAGAGCTATGAACAGCAGGTTCAGGTGGCAGGCAGAGCACCAAGGTGAATTAGGGGAAGCAGGGTCCACCCAAAACACTGAGGGCTGCTGAGCCCTAATATTACCAGTTTTTTTCAGGAAAAGCTTGAAGTGGGGCAACGCTTTTCTTGTTTGAGGAAGAGCCAACATATCTAAGAAGGTCGGGCTACTTACAAATGTTATCTACATATTTGGGAATCAGAAAGGATACAAAAAGAGTTATTATCTCTACTTCCAATGACTTTGCAGTATCATGTACATACAGCACAGAGCTGAAAACTAAACTGTGTGAATACTTATCCATCACTTCGTGCCACAACACCTGCTTTGATATGCTTCGTGCAGGAAACATCAGAGTACTGGGATCCAAAGAACTCCACTTAAAACTGGAGTGAGAACAAATTTGGTAGGAAGTAATTTCAGGAAATGACTGACACCTCATTGTGCTCTATGATTGCACATCTAGACGTCACTAGTGACTACCCACAGAATGAGAAACTGTTACCTTAGCAGAGTTTGTGCAGGAGACACAAAAGACTCACACACAACAGTTACCTTGATACTGTTTTTAAACAAGAATCCGGGCATGGAGAAACCTTTCTTTTTATCTAGCAGCTCACTGAAAATGACAATCTGCTCAAACAGGAAGACCCGTCTCTCCTTGCAGCGTGGCAGAAGTCCTGCATCCTGGTCTGTAACCAAGAATGTGTCCTGGAGCAGGAGCTTACCCTGGGCTACAATTTTACCCTAAACAGTAAAACAGAGGCAAGAAAAAACACATTTAGTGAAGTTTTTTCCTTCTTTTCCCAATCAACCTTTTTGAGCATATGTTCATGAGAAATAGCTTTGTGTATTTCCTACCTTCCAACTGCCATTTACCATTATATATTCACTTCTCCTCCTATTCACAAGATATTCTTATGCTCTTTCTCAAAAAAAAAAAAAACCCAAAACCAAACACCAAAGAAAGAAAAAAGTACCACCAAAACCCAAAACAAAAACCCAGACCAAACCCCAAAAATCCACTCCACCCTTTTCCACTCATTCTGCACTTTGAGGCTTGGAACACTAAGGCTTTAATTTCTCTATTCTGAATAACTCCAACAGTTAATCACATATTCTTCCAGGGTGAGTAGAACAGAATACTAGAATCTGCTGAGTAGGGCCAGAATTCAAGTTCATGTCTGCATCACAGAATATAAAGAGGAGAACATGGGACTGTGGCCTGGCTGATGCATCCTGCTTCAGTAGCCAATTTCCATCTCTTGTAGACTTAGCAAAACAAGGAGGGCTACAGTTGCCTCAAGTACATGATTGACCTTAGTGACTCCTCCTTTGTCTACACTACTGAAGTCAGGTCTGCTCACCTGCTGATAACTCATTATTTCACTGTTTTGCAAGCCTTTAGCCAAAAAGGGGACTGTAGTAAGACTGACCCTTTCGTGATTTTGCAGAAGGGCTTATCTGGTGTGCCTGACACAGCAGATAATGTTTCCCAGGGAAAAGTCCTTGGCAGCGCTAAGACTTGATTTTCCATTTACTGCTTTTTGCACCAGCTAATCAGATAGCGAGGAAGCACTGAACACATTTCTCCCCACAATATTAATGATTAATTTCTAGAGGACCTGACAAAATCTCTAAGCAAAACTCCAGCCAACTTACATCAAATCCTTGCAGGCGGCCAACATTCATCATGTCATTACACCGTTTTGGTACTATACACATGACCTCTACAGCTTTCTGTTCAGGACAAATAAAAAGTCAAAGCTTTATTTTCCAAATGAGTTAGCAGCACAAATTTTTGTTTCATTTGATATGGTTGCTTTAGAACAGAAATGCAAGACATAAACACTTAAAATCACTTTCTCAGGAAGATCAGAAAAGGAAAGTGACTCTGCCAAAACGAGAGAAGTTCAGAGTTAAAAGAATTCATATCAAAAAGAGAAAATGTCTCAAGTACCTCTAGCTCTGTTGTGTCAAGATTAGCTTTTTTAGAATACTTGAGGAAGTCCTGAAAAACAACAACAAAAAAATCAAGTAATATTTCTTTTCTCATTAATCATCAACAAGGAATCTTAGAAAATGTGAATTTGATATCCTCTATGAAAATAAGACAGACTGCAGAAGATAACCATTTGTATTTAGCTCATACAAAAACATATGCTAAGGCAATGACCTCTGCTACACAGGGTTGCTCTTCAGTAAACACTTATGTGATATTAAAATGATTGCAGGCATAGCTGGAGAAGCTGTGGTGAGTCCCAACAACTTGTACCATGTTAACATCTGAGGCAGCTGGGAGTTCCTTCTCCCATTCCTATGACACTGGTACAAATTTGAAACATTTCCGTGGCCTAAACATTTGGTCTTTAACTGTTGAAAGAAAAACCAAATTTCTGCACAAGACATCTACTGCAATTTTTATAACTATCTGAATGTGTTCAGAAAATAATCATAGGGCATTTCTTACAAATCTGAGTTCTGTTAGGGGAAGGGGTGGAAAAACATCAATATTAAATAAAAAAGAAAACCTATCTGTTAATAAGTCTATAACAGATCTATTAACACAACTCATTCATCTCAGCATCACTTACCTTTAGTAACAGCTGGTATTTCATAATTCTCTGCACAGGTTTTATTAGCAAGTCTGTGAGTTGAAGTCTGTGGCCCAGGCGTTGCTTTAGATCCTGAGAGTAGTAAAACAAACATTTTTGTTTGTTCAGTTACAAAGACCTTTGTTTCGTTGAGTTAGAAACAGAGCACACATATCAGCATTTGGAGATAAATAAATAAATAAACAAACAAGGATATATCATTATTAATTATTATCACATCAGAAATTGGCAAAAATCAGAAAATAATCTAATCTTCAGTTAGCAAAAGCTGGAGTCCTTCCCCTTAACACCCTTGCTCCTAAAGTATTCTCTTCTGCAAACATCCTTCATCTCTTTCAAGACAAGGCTGAATTCAGAGTGAAATGTAATTTTTCAGTCACAGGTTGTATACAGCCTATTTTCAACAGTGATCTCTGCTTATCCAGAACTGCCATTCTATATAAAATGCACTGGTAACTGCCTGAGCTAAGGCTACTAAACATTAAGACTCTACTGATTAATTAATATCTTACACCTAACCTTTAGTTTTCATCTCTAGGAGTCTGTATCGTATTTGAGAAATCAGAACAGAAATGGCAAAAAATTTCAATTTAAAACATTAACAACAATATCTGCTGCAATTTTTTTTCTGATTTGATCAACCGGATTATCAAATCTGGTTCACCTCACCTATCCTCTCTCATGAACTTACCTCAAAAAACGTATCAATGTATTCTGAGACAATGTGCTCAGACTTTGGTTTGTTTTGGCAGTAAACTATGTACATGTGCAACCTTCTCTCCTAGAGGAACAAAGATACAGAATGATATATCATTATCAAGACAAAAACATGCCAGAATGAAATGGAGCATTATTTTAAGAAGTACAGCAGTTCCAATGTATGAACTTAAAAAGCCCCCTTTCAGGAAAAGCAGCAGTTACATATGCAGAAATTACAGATCTGAAAACACACTTATTTGGGAACATCATTATGATTTTAGAAAGGCAACACAAGTGAAAAAAATTCCCATTGCTATAAATCCTCCTGAATGACAGGTGTTCAAAGATGATAGATCAGCAGGTCTCACAATAAAGTTAGGTATGAAAATGGTTATATTTTTCTTTTACCAAGAGCCACGGAAGGTTCGACAAGATGACCCCACAGTGATCCCTTCCAACCTTAACCATTCTGTGATTCTGTAATGGAGCCTTTGAAATATAGTATTTTTTACTCTATTTTAATAAACTGATCATTATTGGTACTTATTAGAATAATTACCTCCTCCTGTTTACATGTACAGAACAGTTAGGAGAAAACTTCCGTGTCTTTTATTTTGTATTGGCTGTCCTGCTGGAGTTTGGGTGGGGATGTAGGTGATGAAACCTGGAAATGGATGCTCTAGCATTTTTTAACTCCAATTCTTTATCTTGTGCATATACTTTCAACACCAAAGCAACAGAAAAAGAGAGAGGAAATAACTTCTGCCTTTAAGATTTATTCTTGATTACTGACATTGCTGGTTAGAGAAGTACAGATACACCTACTTCAAAATCTTTCCTATCACTTTGCTAGGATTTGTTTGCTGTTAGAGGCTTTGCTTCCCAGAGACTTACAGAGTACTGACCAGTGAAGAAAAATGGTAAGAAAGAAATGAAAAAATAAGATGGAGATTGGAAAGGACACAGGACACAAATTAAGAACAGGAACTGAATCATCGTGTTCTAGCTGATAGGGTTTTGCTAGAGGATGCTGTAATAGCATCACAGCTTGCCTTTCCATCTGGAGTGGTAAAGGTGCCTTTCAAAGACAACTCAATTACAAATAATACTAGGAGAAAGTAAAACAGCAATCAGAAACAGGGAGAGCTACTTCCTACAGGTTTCCCACTTTGCCAGCAACAAATTCTCAGAAGGGGAAAGGATACAGAACTAGAACACATTCAAACTGGAAGAATGAGTCTCTTTACTATTTTTATTTCTTATATTCCATGCTATTGCATGGATACCTGGGATTACAAGGCAAGTGTCATATGAAATGATGATTCCCTTGCACCGAAGTGTAACTGGATAGAGAAATGGGGCCCATATTCATCTTCCCTCTCCACAGGAAGGTATTGGGGACAAAGACTAGAACATTTACTTCTCCTATTTATATGCTCTTAAAAGCTATCTCTCCACCTCTTACAGGTGAAGAAAATTGTACAGCACTTTCTTAACTGTGCTGTACTTAATAGTCAAACATTTTGGTCAGTAGCAGCAACAGAGTTTGCCAACAAAGACACTGGCACTTACATGTTTAACAAACAGGGATCCCAGCTTTTCTGGATCTTCAAGGCACTTCTCCAACTCTCCTAAAAAGAAGCTGAATAGAAACAGAATAAACACTTCTTTTTTTTCTGACAGCACATATTATAGCAACAGCTAATTGCAAGCCAAAGTGGTCTAACTGCAAGGCAAGACACTTCTGTGTCCCCTATCAGCAGCACTGGATATTAATGTATGTCCAAACTGACAATGGTAACAGTGTAATATTTCAATACAGCTTTTTAAAATGACATGCTGAATTCATGCCAAGATGAAAAAACCCCTAGTACTCACTAAGGAAATTATTAAATTTCATATATATTGATTGAAAGCTTTCCCCATCCTAGTCTTCTGAATACTTGAGATGCTAATATTGCCATGCTAACCACCCCTAACAAATTTTTTTAGACTGTATTGTTACAGAAAAAGCAATGCACAAAGTTCTGTCAATATTAGAGATCCTCAGCTGAAGTACTTGCTATATATATACATATATATATATATACATGCATCTTTCTTTAAAGCAAATCTTCACACCAACATTTCTAAGCTGAAGTTACATTTTCTACAACTTAAAGCACAAAATCAACTGCATTTACCTTCTATCTGAATATCTGAGGAAATAATTCCTAAAGTCAGTCTAATATGTTTTAGGTACAATACGTACTCTCTGTGCCAGTCATAAATCTGGTGAATGTTTCCAAAAACAATCTTGTCTTTGCCTTTCATATCATCAGGTACACCATCTTCCTTCATAAGTGCCATATAACCCTGCAACAGTCCAAGTGAATTCACTGTAAATACACTTACTTAGGAAAACCTAAATTGTCTTTTAAACACCCTTTTCCCAGAATATGTCCAATGGCAACAACTTGCTTGGGACACAAAGCCAAAGCAGAAAACTCTTGTTTAACACAGCATAACATAAAGCATAGACACAAAGTATCACAAATTGAGGTGAGGCTGTCTACTCAACAGTGCTAGAAAAATGAATTCACTGTCTAATTTAGCCTGCATGAATGGGCTCAAAGCATGAAGAAAACTTCCACAGCCCTTCTCCTTACTGCCTGAAGGAGCTGTAATGCCTTACCAGGAGGGGCTGTTCCTGAGCAAATGTCAGAGCCACTGAAGTGGCTTCTGTGCTGCTTTGCTCTGTGTCTCTTATTTCATTCACATCAACCCCACACCAAAGTGCACTGAGGAGGAAACTGTCCATGGGACTGCACTCCATGGACTACTGCTTGCACCGTGAGCAAACCAAACACAAAAAAATAAAAATCAATTCTGTTAGCAAGCATTCTTGCTGTAATAAAGCTCCTCTTACATTTTCCCATAGTCCCATCTTATTTTTGGTGTCCACAAGCTGTCTCACTGAGCAATTCTACCATATAGTAAGATTGGGAGTGTTTTAAAATTTTATAATATTCATGCAACTCTATTGCTTTTTTCTCCCCAATAGTCCTATTCCTAAATAGCCAGGTCTGGTTTCGGTTTGGTAAGTATGTTTTGACGTTCAGGATTTTCACCAGAAATTATATAGTTATTTACAAAAATACATCTAATTACAGACTCCTAATGCACCCTTTAAATACTGTAAAAACGCTATCACAATGCTGATCTTTCTTTCCCTCCCTGCCTCCAAAACAGAGTTTAAGAATTAAACTTTATTAGGCTAAAATTCACTGTCATGCTCATTTTTCTACTCTTCTAAATGCATTTTGTTGGTAGCTGAAGACTGAGGGGAGATGTGTGATGTTATCTCATTTTACAGCAGGGGAAGCTAGGAAGTCTAAGACAAGCCTAGGTAGGAGAAGAAGGACTTTCAAATCATGGGTAGCTGCTCTGTATGCTGAGGTACAATGCCCTTTTTTTTTTTTTTTTTTAATTTAGATGTGCTAAATAAACCCACTATCTAATAGGATAACATTAGGCCAGAGGTAGCGATTGAAAAAAAAAAGGCAAAGAACTACACTCTTCAAAAGAACAAGGTGAACACAGTAAAAGGAAAAATGGAGTAAAATCTGATTTAGTATTTTAATACATTAAAAGCTTACAGGAGGGAAAACTCAGAATGTAAATTTTCACATTTTTAGTCTCTTCCTGTGTTTCGTCTTGAAAAACATAGTGAGGTTCAAGCTGCATAGCTGGTTAGTAACACATTAAAAAAAAAGAAGAAATCAAGAGAATTAAAAACATCATACCTCAACTACGTAGCCCAGATCTCGCACATAATCTCGCTCTGTCTCCACTAATTCCTGTAAGACATAGCTAGAGTGGAAGGAAAAAGGTGAACAAATATTAAAAAAATGAAACAGATTTTTCAAGAGGATTAACGGCATACAACTCTTTTGACATTTGCAGTCACATATGTTTGATAGACAGAACTGAAATGGAAGAATTAATGTATATTGGTTCTTAGCAAGATACTGCTTTGACTTTGAAACTGGACAAGGCTTGCTTCTGTTTAGCTAAAGTCAGATGTTTTCTTAAATGTGACATTAAAATTAAACATTCAACTATTGTTTAAAATAAAATGCTATTATGTCTCTGGTCTGGAGACTCTTGGCTATACGGATGGTTATTTCTAGACACAAGTTTAAAAATTTTGAAACCAGGCATGTTGTTATTCTACCATGGTAACAGTTTACTACTACGTAGAGAAATCAAGCATGGGTTGGAATAGAATGAGGGGAATGACCATTTTTTTCAAGCCTAATAGACCTTTGGACATTTACAGATCAGCATCTTCCCAAATAAATGATAGAGACATGCAGCAGAAGTCAGCCATAGGTATGACTAGAATTAAAAATCACAGATTGAACATCACAGGGAAATGTGACCACATGACATCTAATACAAGTCCTCCCACTTTCAGAGTAACAGCTTACGCTGCTTGTTCAAAATAAGCATTGGTAAAAAAAAAACCAAAAAAACACCCAAACCAAAACAAACAAAAAAACTGTACAAAATTGGTCTTACTGTCGTCTTTTTAAGGAGCTGGATTTCCTTTCCTCCATCTCATCTATGGGTGACGAGGAGGATAGAAGGGAGTTATCTGAAGGGTTGAAGGATGGACTGCTGCTGTCCCCTTGATCTACCAACAAGGAACTTGGACGGTCCTCCAGAGCCTGAGGAGGTATTCAAGACAGTCAGCAACAATGATTTACTTCTCCTTTATTCACAAGACACATTACAAGGTGCTGTATATAGCAATCTATGGGAGATCAATTACTTCAATGTATCTTGGCAAAGCAAGCCACAAGCCTCCAGGAAACCAGGCGACAACATGGCTTTCCATGATAACTGAGCCTTTGAAGCACATTTGAGAAGCACATTTGGGATGACAGTCTTCCCTTCACAAGAAAATAAAGGATCTGAACTGGTTTGAGCAGCAGTGGCTACAAGCTGGGCTCTCCTGCTCAGGATGCAAGTACTTCTATGGCAGGAGCAACACAAATGTGTCCTCATGGCCAGGGATTAAATTGTGTTTGTCAGATTTGACTTCTAGCATATACAAGTTACTTTCAACAATAAATAGGGCATATTTAAAGGAAATTTTTATGATGCTACATGTTTAACTCAAGAGAAAGGGTGTTCTCTGTCAGATGTTTTGGTTATCTAAATAACTAGCCAAAAAAGCGTCTCAGTGAAGAAAATAATGACTTCTACACTGACAATGCTGTTTTTGAGCTTGATCAGATCCTAGAAAAGAGTCCCTGTATCCTCTTCCAGATACACTATCTCCCTTGCACGGACTCCACCAGCTTCTGTTTGTATAAAAGATGAAGAAGCAAGAGGAGGAAATAATACAAACATCTTCTATGAAGTATTCATTGGATTTCTTTACTTCAAGCCCATAATTTTGGATCAAGCTACAGCTGTGTACCACATTTTCCTTGCATGTGATACAGCCTTATTGCAAGACACATTTACTTCACCGGGGTGGGGTACAGCTATAATCTTTTTTCTTTCCCCACAAAAAGTAAAAAACAATAATGATATGACTTGCACAAAACCCAGGGGAAGTTGAACCTTGGCTAAAACTGTGAAATGAGAACACCTCCCCCAAGGGCTATATGCATGGATCATTAAGTTATATCCACTGCTAGGCAGCCTGAAAGACACATGGACTATCAAACTTTCCATCTACCAAAGACTGTTGAATTTTCCTACAGATTACTTTGTATTCACCCTTCTGGTGTAAGAGAAGTAAAAAGCAAAGTTAATACCCAAAAGAGTACAGTAATTATTTTATGCAATAATGTAATTTTCTCTGAATAAGAGAACAGAAAATGAAATTTCTAGTTCTGAAAGTCAAAGGTGCTTCAATTTAGAATGAACCTGGAAAATATCAACCTCTGATAATATGGGGCTGCCATGCTGTAATTCTTTGCAGTTTTCACAAAGGCACTTCCTATTGAGCCCAAGAGGGGCTATGCTGCAAAAGCTGTATTTAAAGGTTTTGAGGAAATCCAGAATTGCTGAGGGACCTCTTGAGATCATATAACCCAACCTCAAACAGGGTTAGCCAGAGAAGTTTTTTCCAGACTGGGTCAAGCTGGATTTTGATTACAAATTTGTGTTATTAGGGTTACCTGCTTTACTGCTAACCTCGTAAGATTTGCAATAAATTTAATTTCAGGGATTATTCTCATAAATGTCTATTAGTCTAAGACCCCGAGTGTTTGCATTCATTCTACTAATAGGACATTTTCTTTTTACTAACAGGATATACTTAGTAGATTTTCTACCATCTTCTTTCTCCCTCTTATTTATTGCTTTTTGCTCCTCTACGTTGCCATTTACCTATTCTGTAACTGCTTTTACAAAAGAGTGTGTACGAAATGACCCCATACATCAACCCAGAAAGTTACTTTTGAAACAGAGAGCAAATTTTAGAAGTCAATGTAAAACATGCAGGTTTTCTTTGAGTAGCAAGCTGGGACTTGAAGACACAACTTCTTTAGACACATGCACCTGCTGCTCAGTCTCACCATTTTACTTTTGACGAGCTCTTCAATTGCGCTGACGAGTTCTGCAGCACTGGGCGTCTCGGAGCTTGTTGGCCGCACCAGCAGTCGAGAAGATGTCTGTGCAATGACACAAAGGAAGGAGAATCCCAGAGTTAGCCCGGGATCAAGGATCAACAGACTTCCTTCACTTCTCTGTCAGACAAAGGTACCCGACAGGTACTGTCAGTGTCATATAACACTAAGATCATCCCTTCCAACTTGAGCAGCTGGAGTTGGAAGTTTCAAGTAAACCCCATAGAAGTTAAATGCTGGGATAAAAATTCCTGTCCCTACAAGCAATAGAAGTTGAGGAAATACAACTGCTGGTAATTCCTGCCAAATAGCTATGAAACTTGCCTGAGCTGACCCAGTGGACAACAGTTTGTTAACCTATTTTATTGCTGCTTAAACAAAGCAACAGCTGCGGAACACTAAGAGAAATAAGAAGACTTGAAATAAAGGAGGAAGCATTATTATGTTAAGAAAAATACACCAATAACTCAGGGGCATTTACTTTTCTAAAAGAGCTGGAGTATATCGCCCAGATTCAGATGGGAAATTGAGCTCACCATTCCTTGTGCCATCCATTTTTCCCAATGGTATGTGTAGAACACAGAAGATCTCTGGCCTCATAAGCTATAAAATGCCAGTTTATAGATACAACTGAAGGTAAAAGGTGTTCACAGTAAAGGATTCTGGGAGAAGGCCATTAAATTCAGCCTCAGTAATTTGCAAACAGAGTTGTTTGCATATTACATTTATAATTTAGTAATCGGAAAGTGAAAACAGGGTGTAATATGAACTGTACTTCATATTACAAACAGCACAGCGAACATCATGCAGCACAGGGCAAGCTGTCCTGCAAACGTTTCCAACAAACCGGGCAAAGGAACGGCACGAATAATGACTCAACACAAGAGGTTCCGCTCAAATCAAGCATGGGTGCAACAAGACTCCCCATAAGTAAACACAAAGAAAAAGAAAGAATATACAGATTTTAGGTAGTTTGCCTTGTATTTGCCTTATTTGGAAAGGAAAACAGGGGCTGGGTAAGCAAAGGAAATACAGATAACTTTAAAAGGAAAGATACGAGAACTGAGCCAAAGCAGAGACAGAACACAAGTCAACATAGTGCTGCATCAGAGTTTACAAAAAGAGAAAACAAAAAGCGAAAAGAATTAGTTTCATATTCACACAACTGATCTTGAAACTTTTAATACTGCTTATCCAAAAATTAAATGCAAACAACTTGTAAACTGCCACCAAATGCAAATCCATGACGTGCGCAATGATTCTGTTGAATGAAAAATGCATATAGTGTGCAGATGAGCTCTTATGGGAGAAAATGGTTGTGTTATTTAGTGCTATTAGACAAATCAGCATGGCCTAGCACAAGATGTTTGCATGCACACCAAAAACTGAGCAATCCCACAAGCTGACCTGTCTTTAAAGCAATTTACATGCTCCTGACATCTGACTGTTGACCAGGTTTTCCACAGCTGTGCCTGTATGTGGGTTTTCACTCTGGGTGCAGAGCTCAGCTTAGTCTTAAAACCATTGTCAGTGCTGAAATCAGGTTCTGGTTATGGTCTCTTTTATTGCTCTGTTGGGGTATGTGGGATGGGAGGTAAAACTTCAGAACTGCGATTTCCAGTGCCTGTGGTTGTATCACATATTATCTGAAGAAGAAGGAGCTGCATAAATAAAACTCCTTGCTGATTTTCCTGATGATGTACTCTGGGAGGAGAATACATCCCTTGCTCAGAAAAGAAAGGAAAGCTGGAGGGAACAACTGAGCTCATGCAGGTATGAGATGCTGCTAGGGGCCCACAGCAGGCTGGGAAAGGGAAGGAGAAACCCAGCAAACAGGGAGTTTCCAGCACTGAGCAGGAGCTCTGGAGAAGAAGAAATGCTTGCAGGGAGGCAGAGATGAACGCCAAGTCTCTGAGGTCACAGAAAGGAGGAGACATTCCTTGGGATCCGGAGTAGCTGAGCAATCCAAGAAACCACCCAGCATGGCAGGAATGTGAAGAAGGACTCCACCCAGAAGACAGACAACTAGGAATTTGTTTGCAAGCCTTTTATAAATCAGTAACTCTATCAATAGAGCCAACTACCTTCTCCTGAGTAGAACTTTGCTCTGGCTTCTCACTTCTGTGTTCCAATAAAGCATTTACTTTAGGTGCTAGAAGATGGTGGTGTGTGGATTTCTGTGAGGCACACACAACCTCCCAGGACGCCCCATGAGGGGACCTTTTGCCTCCCACCACGAAGGACAAATATTGCATAATAACAACACATTGCAGAAGAATCACTATTTACGTGCTTTGAAAAATTATGGCATAACACTAACTTTACCAAGTTTTAACTTCTCTGAAATCTTCTCTAAGTGTAGTTTCAACTACTTTAAAAACTGTCCCAACATGTTTTTACTGAAGTAGGTGCATGTTAACCTTTTAAGAAGTTGTGCTGGTTTTGGCTGGGGTAGAGTTAATTTTCTTCACAGTGGCTGGTATGAAGCAGCATTTTGGATTTGTGCTAAAAAAAGTGTTGATAATGTAGAGATGTTTTTGTTATTACTAAGCAGGGCTTACACAGAGCCAAGGCCTTTTCTGCTTTTTTGTTCTGCCCTGCTGGTGAGTGCTTGGGAGGCTGGGAGGAGACACAGCCAGGACAGGTGACCCAAACTGACCAAAGGGATATTCCAGACTATGTGACATAATGCTCAGTGCATAAAGCAAAGGGAAAGAGGAGGAAAGGGGGGGGACATTTGGAGTGATGGCATTTTTCTTCCCAAGTCACCATTACACCTGATGGGGCCATGCTGTCCTGGAGATAGCTGAACACCTGTTCACCCACAGGAAGCAGCGAATTAATTCCCTGGTTTGCTTTGCTTGTGTGCATGGTTTTTGCTTAATCTCAATCCACACATCTTCTATCTTTTGCTCAAGCCATTCTCTCCCTGATCCCACTGCTGGGGGAGTAAGCAAGCAGCTAGGTGGTACTTGGTGGCTGGCTGGGTTTAAACCACAACAGCAGTGAAAACAGAATTTCCAGGAGATGGAAAGCTACTTAAACAGTCTTTCTCTACTGTGGTATGTGTCTGACTTTTCACCAGAAATACACAAGTAAGCAGACACTAGCTGACAAGCATATCCCTTCACATAAGTGTTCTTGCTATGTAAAAAAGTATATAATGAAATTAATTTTTCTGTGGAGAACCTTTTATAGTATTTGCGTATCAGTCATTTTCTATCACTGAAGGAACACGCGAATACGGCAGCTCATCAGGAAGAGCTTAAATGTATTTTCACCAATGTTATTTTCATCTTATTTCTAAATCTAAAACTGAGATTATTCTAGCAAGTAAACATTCTCTCAGCTCTGAAGGCTGGCCTATTTTTGCTTGTTTTGTTTCAGGAATATTTCCCAATATATTAATTTCTCAACTCGTATGTTACACTCTGTCAATTCAGGAAGCATATAGGAATTGAATACACACAGAGTATAAGAACCAGCCATTTTGATCCTACAAACAACAGCTTCAGGGATGAGTAGATCCTCACTAAAAGGCAGTGTTTTTAAAAGAAAAAAAGAAGAAGAAAAAAAAAAATAAATAAGATCCACTGAAGTTATGAATAACATCTGTGCCACTGAGAACAGAGAGTAAGCAATCACAAAATTCACTAACAATATTCAGTGCTGTAGATTACAAAGGTTAAAAATTTTAAGGAGCAGAATGGCAAGAAAACAATAACGTGAACATTTGCTGCAAAATTCCAGATTATTTCCATTTTAAACCCCTTCATTTTTAAACTTGATACTTATCCCTTAAATGTCTGATCCAAGGTCAAAACTGAAATAAACTCTCTCAATGCATGAACATCATAACATTAAAGAAAAACAGATCATACACAAGTAAGATTCTCTTTATGCAGTTACAACCTACATCCAAAGTTTTGTTACTGGTGCAAAATTTTTACCTTCAATGTTAATGTGCCTTTGTTTGTGAAAAACAGATGGATTATGTGCTGGTTTTGGCTGGGACAGAGTTAAATTTCTTCACAGTAGCTTGTATGGGGCAATGTTTTGAATTTGTGCTGGAAGCAGTGTTGGTAACTCAGGGGTCTTTTAGCTATTGCTGAGCAGAGCTCACACAGCACCAAGACCTTTTTTGTTTCTCACCCCACCAGTGACAAGAATGGGGAGGCACAATGAATTGGGAGGGGGCACAGTCAGGACAGCTGACCCCAACGGACCACAGGGATATTCCAGAGCACATGGCATCATCCTCAGCATATAAAGCTGTGGGGAAGAAAAAGGAAGGGGGGGACATTTGGAACAATGGCATTTATCTTCCCAAGTCAATGCTACACGTGATGGAGCCCTGCTCTCCTGGGGATGGCTGAACACCTGCCCGTCTATGGGAAGTGGTGAATGAACTCCTTGTTCTGCCTTGCTTGTGTGCATGGCTTTTGCTTTACCTATTAAACTGTCTTTATTTCAACCCAAGAGTTTTTTCACTCTTTCCCTTTTGATTCTCACAGGAACAGTGGAACACTGACTGTGTTGGGCTTAGCTGCTGGCTGGGGTTAAATCATAACAATTATTACCCTTATTTGGTAATTCCTTTCTCTTAGGCATCCCTCCTTCCCCCCCTCAACCCCCCAAAAAACCCAAGAATAACAAAAGGTATGCTTATAAAACAATTAGACTCTAATCACGAAATATGGCATCAGCCAAAGTGATGTAAATCATCCTGCGAGCACACAAAGCAGCCCATTTCCACATTTAAAGGGCTAGCAGAAAGATTTCCACACTTGTGCTTTTAAAATAGAGGAGGATTTAATTCATGCTCTTTTCATAGAACACCCTTTTTAAAGTTGTCTAGAGGGCAAAAGTGATTACTTCTGTCTACCATGAAGCTGTATTATGCACATTTTTGAGACCTTTGGAAGAAGAAGAAAAGACAACAGAGGTTATCTCATCCTGTGAAGCCTCCCCCACATCCTGCTCCTACCTTGTCATCCTGGGAGTCGGGCTGGAGAAGACTGTGCTGCTGAATTGCCATGGGAGGAGGAAGCGGCACAGCATCTGCTCCCTCTTCACCTTCCTCCTCTCCGCAGCTCTGCATGCCTGATGAGGATGACTTGGAGAGAGTGCCACTGCTCAGCCCCTCATTCCGTCCTCTCTGTCAATAACAGCAAGATGTTCAAGCTCTGTTATCTCACCAGCATGAAGCTTGTTATCACATACTCGTTTTAAGGCTATTCTGTAGTTTCAGCCCTCTCCTAACAAGTCAAGATGCTCTTATAAACATTCCTTAACAGAGGGGATGCCAAAGACAGTTTTCAATGTCTGGTAAAAGCAAAAGAATTCAAATACTAAGAAAAAGACATTCAGCTGAAATTTACTACAGGAAAGTGTTATCGAAGCCATGCTTGCTTTCCAAGTTCAGTTCTGTAAAGAGAAATCTGTATCTCTCTGAAATATGCATGCTCTGTATCACAGCAAGACTTCTAGAGGATATTAAAAAAACCCCTATTACAACATGCAGTACTTCATCAATTATCCTTTCAGTCTCCCACAAGGAACTCTGATTTCAAGTACTCAAAGTTTAATGCACTGATCTCACAGGATAATTTATCTACCTTTACAGGAAGACAGCATAGATGGTTATCGTTTTTTCCTGACTTTAAGGCACAGTCTTAAATTTTTCCCTTCACTCACAGAACTGCAGAATAACAGATACTGCCAAAACAATATTACAACTGCAGCACAGAGGGTCTCCTTCTACAGCCTGACATTAAAGGTCAGAGGCCAATATTCATTCCTAACCAACATCTCTCAATTCATCATGCTGCCAAGTGTTCAGTCTTTCCTTTTCCTACACTTACTGTGGAACTTGACTAGTGTTCCAAGTGTGTAGAAAAACATGTGGAGAGGAAGAAAAAAAAAAAGCTGCAATAAATAAAAAATTGGGCAACTGAGACCACTTTTCTGTATGGTAAGTACCAAAACCAATAGTCAGAGTCAATCTAATAAAAGGGAATAACATGCACCCAGCTGTGCCCTTGGAAGCAGTAACATGACATTTGTTTCAGCCTGAACCACAGGTTTGTAACAAAGAATTTGGCTCTTGTCTATACCTAACTGGAGGCCAGCTTTGTTCATACATGAGATCCAGACTTTGAAGGTGCGGCACATGTTTGTGGGAAGAAGGGAAGCCCTCAGTAGGTGTCCTTGACGGTAAAATCTGGCACAATTCACAGTTTCCTTCTCTCCAGTGAAAACTGCCATGCATATTATTTGACTAGCGATAAGGGGCCTGCATTGAAGAGACAGTAATTTTTCTGTGCTTTGACTTTTATGCAAGGTGCAATTAGAGCTTTAAGCAGTTAAGCAGCTCTGCCTACACTTTCCCTGATCCATCAACAAGAAAAGCAAAGAAAATACAAAATAACCTGATTATTCCCAGACCTCAATGCACCTTTACTCAAAGTCACTTTCCTAATTAGCATAAGAGAGTAAAGCCAAAGGACAACCTTTTATTCTCCCATTTCTCTTTTTAAATGACAGGCACTTCACAGTGTTTCACTGGCAGTCAGAGGGCACAGACTGTCCCTGGCATGGGACTCATGCAAAGTACAGCAGTGAAGGATGAGCATAGGGCACGTAACACTTTGCTGCTCCACTGCTCGACAGTCAGCTGAGGAGACAACCTTCACCTGACAACATTTGGTTCCTTGAAAAACAAACCCACAAGCCTCGGGAAGCTGCCTTGAGCACTCACCTCTTCAACAGTTTCGTCTTGTGGGGTCGCTGCGCTGTCATCGGAGTCCTTCTGAGAGCCTGCATCGGCACTTTTACGGACCTCTCTGCTCTTCTTATGCTTGTGGGCCAGTTTTTTGACGTGCCCGTCTGCCTTCCCACTGCTAAGGCGCCTCACGGGACTGGTGAGCCATTTCCTCAAGGTGTTGCCAGGGCGCTTGGGGCCCGGGGAGCTTTGAGCACCGATCATGTGGGGCTGAAGCGACGTCACGGAAGCGGGAGGACTGGCATCATTGCTGGAGACCGAAAGGGAGTCTGGAAAAAAGAACAAGGGGAGCACTTTAAAGCTGAAGCGCCAGCAAGTGAGAAACAAGGCAAATGGATGTATGTAATAATGGATATGGAGTGGAATTTATGGACAAATCAATGAGGTTTTTTTGAGGTAACCTGGTCTTTAATGACATTGCCACTATCAGTGGTCCTGCTGCACATGGCCGTCCATGCATAAGCACCATTGATGTGTTTAGAATGGTAAAGCTCCATTAAGTTGTTCCTGCCTCAACTGTAATTCCTACTTCCCACTGCTGATGCTTATTTGATAGTGGATTATAGTTTCCTTATGTCATATAACTTTATGGAAGGATATGCTTGTTTTATCTTTTAATGTTTATTGCTTTGAGCAAAGACATGAAGGGTAACAATAATTGCCTCAACGAGATAAGCAAATCATTTTTCAAACACCAAATTTAATTACAAATGCTCCAATTACTTTTGTTATTTATATGTTTCCCCTACCCTTGGGGTAGAGAGGAAAAAGAAACCAAAAGACAGTTAAATGTCTGTCTTAAATTTTGTCTTAAATTTCCTCTGAGTTTTGGCTTTGTTTTGTTTGTTTCTTAAAAAGGCACAAAGCAATGTTTAAAAGCCCACTTGCTGAAATCTCAGGATCAGCAGTAGTTCTCAGCATGACACGCTTGAAGTTCTGTAATGAAACAAAGGATACACTTTTCTCAAGCCATCGTTAAATGTGCATGAGGCCAAAAACACTTTCCCACCAAGGTTCTTGTCACTTGACCAGGACTGTATGCTTATGATGAACACCCACTGGTTAGCTATTGTGAGACTAGATTTCTTTTTTTCCCCATGCAGCACAATGCTGTTTCCCCTAGCAGTTCTCTTTTCCTAAAAAATTTTTTTTTTTTGGGGGGGAGTGGGGTGAAATGGGGGCCTGGAAACATTCTTGTAGCACCACTCTTATAAATACTGTCTACCACTAGTATATAAGCAAGACTATCCTAGGTTGTTAAATATGGGGGTTTCTCCCCCCACCCCCCGTGTATGCACTTTTGCAGACAGATAGTTTACATAAGGATGACATAAATAATGTTTTGTTGAATGTTTCTACTGCTGGGAGTTAAATGCAGTGCTTGTGCTTCTTCTTGAAGCTTGACACAGATGTTCAGGTCACCTCTTCTGGCAGCTTTTCCCTAAAAGGTGTATTGCCAGTCTGACCAGAGACAGTCTGAATTTTGCAGAATAATATGGACACATTGATGTAGCAATACACTTAATCATAAACATCCAGATTCTTGGCTCCACATACAAATATGTGAGGCTGTTCCATTTCCACAGAACACTAAGTGCAAATGATGGTTTTGAATGGAGATGGGGAAAGGGACAGAAAATGTGGATATAAAACATTAGGACTTTTTATTTTTCCTTCATGTTCAAGCTGTTTCACAAAGGGCATGCTTCCACTGGAATCCAAACTGTGATCTATCATGCTGTTTATGAAAATGTTTCTCTGTTCCAATAAAACCCATGGCATGTCACCATAAAGATACATCAGCTCTGATGCCAAGAACATTTGTAGCTTATACTGTATGAACACATACATAATAATTGCTGTTAACCACCACTTTCATCATGTCGCCACAAAGCTGAAGATAAACTTTATAAAGCATACTTTCAGTCTAACAAGCTTGCTGCTAATTCTTTAAACCAAGTCACATCTGCAGAATTATCTTCCAGCAACAGCTGTAGTGTGCATAGGTAAGGAGAGTTCACATGGTGCCATTAACCTGGCTTCAAGGCTTTAAGTAATGGGTATTAGAAAAAAAGCAGATGCAGAGCAACACTAGTTGTCTTTGTCTCTAAATCTTGGGAGAGCAGTGCTATAAACTGCTACATTATTTTTTTGTGGAAGTGGAAAGCATAAGGAAGAAATTAATTATCTATAACAATGGTTTTTAGCTTGCAATCTGAGTATCCCTTAAGGCACTGGGATTACTGCTGAAGGGTTCTCAGCACATATGCAAGAAAAGCAAGCCTACTAGCCATCAGTATCCACGTCATGACAGATTTTTGATTTTATTAAAAAAACCCTGATCTGCTTATTAAAAAAATTCCAAACAAAGCTTGCATCCATCTGCAAGCTCTCCACAGGAATCTAAACAATCTGCTGTTAAACCTCTTTAAGAATTTAGTTTGACTGGTCTTTCACCAAACTTCTCTTTACTGTATCATGCATTTTAATTATTATCAGATGCCTTGTTTCAGAAATCACAGCAGACATCAGCTGATGGGTATTTCAATAAATAACCTTCTCTGCTACTCTGCTAGAGGACTACAGAAGATGGGAAAACAGTGGTGGTGTTCTTGTAAGTTTGTTTCTTAAAGTACAAACTAAATGCCTCGTTTCCAAAACTCCCAAGCTTGAAAATGTTATAACTACTTAGCCAAATTTTTCTTTCATTTGTATATAGTCTTCCTCTCAATAACAGTTCATACAAGGTTCCCTCCACACAAATAAAATAAAGAACATTCACTCGTTTACATAAGAAGAAAAAAATTAAGCCTTCTCAGAAGTTCACCATGTACTGTTCTGTATTTTTATATCTATTGCATTTCTTTCCTTTGCAATTAGTCCTTTCTAACAAAAAGGCAGCATGGTGGTGTAGTAACTGATTGCATATGATTGACTTTTACATTAAGATGCCTATTACTAAGCATGTAACATGCCTCCAGTTAATAAACCCCTTCTTTTTATAAAGTGTGTTCCACCTCCTCAGATTTTCACACATCCTTTTGACAAGCTACATTTAGCAAATGCCAAATTTCTTGTAAAACCAAGCAGCACAGGACAGAGGCCCTGAAACTGTGGAAGGCAATTTGTATTTTTGGAAGTATTTTTGTATGACTACACTTCTATTGTACCACTCCTAACCCTTAACCCAAGTCAGCCAAGAGTTCGTAGGCAGGAGGAGGGAAAAGAGCATGGACAAATACGTACCCTCTGCTCAAGCAGAGAGCATCTAAGAGACAAAACAATGTAAGCCAGACATGTTCCGCAGCACATACTTCAGCCATATCCTCCCACACAACATTAGTTTTCATTTTGGCATGCAGCATGCAACTGCTTCTTATCTTCCCTTTTGCATGACTTATTATGAAATCCTTACTAAGTATTATTAGGGCTTCAGGGAATCACAAAAGTGGACATCGTGTAAGTAGTACACTGAAATGACAGCACTGTTGCACTTTGCTCTTTAATGCTTGAAATCACTCAGAGAGAAGGAAAATCACAAATGTTGGGGACCTCTGGAGATCATGCCCACTGCAGGGTGTACAGGGTTGCATCCAGGCAGGTTCTAAGTATCTCCTGACAAGGAGACTCCACAACCTTTCAGGGCAGACTATTTCAGTGCTCTGCGAGCCTCACAGTAAAGCAGCTCTTCCTCATATTCAGATGGACCTTTCTGTGTTTCAATTTGTGCCTGTTGCCCCCTGTCCTGTCACTGGACACCTTTGGTGAGCCTGGTCCCATTTTCCTGAAATCCACTCTTAAGATACTTGTATGCATTGATAACACCTCTTCTTAAAATAAATAAAAATACTTCATTGCTATAAAAGCATCAGGCTAAAGATCAAATTTTATGAAATAGGGCATTAAAAAATAGATTTAAAATCATAGGTGTTGACCTGAAAAGAATACCAGCCCACTAGGCCTCTTCAGAGATCAGATCTTTTTGCCCTTCCTTAAATTTGCAGAAAACATCTCTAGAGCCGCATAGTTGAGTTACCACTCACAAGAAATATTCCATGTCAGCGTTTTCCCAGTGAGACCCTGTTTTTCCATTTGCTTCTCCAGGACCCCAGTAACAATACTAAAGCATAGTAATGTAAAAACCTGGGTGCCTGTGTTCATATATTAATGTAGAGACATTGCCAGATCAAAGCATTAGGGAATATCAATATCCAATAGAAGCATTTTCAAGAGCATAAAAAGACCTTTCACCTTCACTGTGACAAGAGCCCCACGGGAGTGTCTCATTTTTCCCTGTCCCATCACTATATATGACTTCTATCTATATAATTAGGGATGCAGACTTGGTTTGATTGATTACCATGCTTGGGATTGTTTACACTAAATCAGCTTTGTTTCCTTTATGACTACATAGAAAATTGTTTTTCTAGTGTTGCTCAAGAATATTTTATCACTAAGACACACTAAGAGGAAAAAAGGAGTATTAAATATTGAATTGAGAACCACATGGAATTTTAAAACCAAAACAGATGGAATAAATTTGGGGTATGCTAACCCCAAATGTGTTTCAAGTACAGCAAACTTTCTAGTGAGAATCAGACTCCCTTTTAGAAAAAGATAAATGAAACAGATGGACGTCTTGGAGAGAAGAAAAACCCAGCTCACATACAGCAGTCACACACAGCAACACCAACCCAACAAGAAACCATGGAATTTAATAAAACCACTACTTCTTCAAGTAGAGAAAGTTGTGCAATTCAGTAAAGTACTTTAAAAAAACTAACGGATGGGCTTTGTTTTATAATTCATAGCCACAATAAGAAAAGAAGCCATTTAAGTGCCATTTCCCTGAAAGTAAAAACCACATATGTTGCTCTGGTAGTGAGGTCAGAGGGTTCACTCAGAGTCCATAAATATATTTTTGAAGCTAAAGGGCAGGCAGCATGGGTTCTGACCCCCTCAAACTAGAAGATAAAGTTACCTCCAACAAACAGGAGAATTTTTTAAATGGGAAGGGAAATGGGAATTTTCATTCTAGTCCCAGCTTTCTTAACACTAGAAACATGCACATCTGTGATTAATAAACTGCTTTTTCCCTAAAAAATAAATCAGCCATGTTAAGTTAGTTGACGACTTGAAAGACTCTGCTTCATATTAACTGTTTCCATATTGCTGTTTTTTGAGTTTTACTGCAAGGGGCTACAGAACCCCTGACTCCTTTACCTAGGGAACCAAACTAAATCTGCTTGATGCTCTGCACCTCTAAGCACAAAACACTCCAAAATCAAAAATAAGAACATTTCACAGTCTCTGGACTGTGAAACACTGATGGGGCAAAGACTGAAAAATGGAGCAAAGCAAACTTAGTAACCCTGACTGGCATGTCATTCTGCCACTGAAGATCTGCCATCCACCATGGACTTCAGGGAAGAAAAACTCAACCAACCAACCAACCAATCAAAAAATGCCCAGAAAACTCATCAGGAGAAATCAGCCAGCTGATCAATAAGATCTGCTGCAGGTACATTATGAGTGTTTGGGGGCAAGGGCTGTTTGTTGGTACAAAACACAGAGAGCAGAAATCTATGGTGAGGCACTTTGAGGTTCAATGTGCAAAATGGAGTTGACAAGCATCTAATGACAAAAGTTCCTAAAAGCCTGCCTACATACACAGTGATCATTTGTTATTAGGTGAGACGAGGAAGGCATGAAAAAAGAGCACAAGGATTATTTTAGTCATGGACACACGTGCAGTTTCTGCCTGGGAACTGCTTTTGAGGTAAGTGGTTACCAATCTGCCATGTATAAGACCATTCATATAATTTTGTATGTGTCAGGAAGTTTACTTCTCTCCTGCTGGGTATGCTCTTAAAAATATCTTTGCTGCCTATTTTTTGCAAACAGTACTGGAATGTACATCAAAAGGCATTAGATGTGTTTCAACTTCGAAAAACCCTCATAACAGCAGTTACCATTTAAAGACAATGCAGCTCAAGCATTATCAGCCTTGCAAATGGGGCATTTCCACCATGCCCTTTGGGAAGCATGAATTTCACTTGTGAGGTAGAGCAATATAACTTGCATAAACCTAGTTTCTTAAAAAAAAAAATTAAAAAATCACAAAAATGCAGAAAGCTAGTACTCAATACACAGAAGAAAATCCTTCAATCATATTTTTGTTGGAACAAACAGTGCCTTCATCTCTGGTCAGCAAACCTTTCTTGTCATTTATTTCAAGTTATGCACTATGGCGAAATACCAGTTAGTAATCTTTTTAGTATATGAATAGACAAAGAGTTCAACTCCTTAGCACATCTTCCCTGATTAATAAATTATCTACATTAATCTTGACTGATACAGGCACTAGTGCAGAGCACTTTCACATGTATGCAATAATTAAATCTTCCAAGTCATCAAAAGCTGATTATCTTGACATCAGATAGACTGGAATTCTAAGCTTGAGGCTAGACAGTCTTCAGCTTTTCTTAATGAGAAACCACACTGCCCAACAAGCAATTAAAAAAAACCAAACCCCAACCCTGCCCCTAAGACTGCCATCTTAATGACTTCCAAAGGTCTTTCTAATATTGAGAAAAGTCATTCAACAGACATATTTGCAACTGCACCAGATAAAGGAATGAAGAAAACCTCTGAATAAGAGCAAAAAAAATACAGTTAATTTGAATTAAAAAATTAGTGGCAGAAGCCTGAAAGGTTTAACACACATTATTGTTATCGTTATTTTTTTCTTAATATTTTCTCCTGCCTTCCTACCCCATAAATTTAAAACCAAGTTTTTTTAAACCAAGGTTTTCCAAGGTTTTACATTTAAGATTTTAACTAGTTTCACATGCATCATGGAGTGTACACAAAGAGAGCTGCAAATACAACTGCTATCTGTGAGCTAAACACCATCAAAAATCAGATGGGAAAAACCCCTCCTCTTAGAACAACTTTGCATCCACAGTTGTGTTGTTGGTTTTTGAGGTTTTTAAGCAGGAAGAAGGCATGACAGTGTGCCAGAAAAAAAAACCTTCCCAGGTTAACAAAAGTAGTTCTGTTTGTGCTCCCTGGCATTCAGTCTACAGGGAAATAAAACCTCAAATCCAAATCTTGTATACTGTTACAAGCACAAGGCAGCACTACAGAAAGGGAGAGTAGACTTTGTGGGGCATTACATTGTTTGCAGTAAGTTATTTTCTTCTATTTCTGGAGAGAAATACATTTTGTGTCACAAGTAGGAAGTATTAAGACTTAGACTGCTGAAGTTTAGTTTCACAGTTTGTGAAAACCACAAGCTTTTAATAGATTAAATCTCAGCTTCCCTCTATGCAGCTTATATTTTAATAGGCAGTGTCTGAATTTCAAGTCTAGTCTTTTGGCCACCTGTTTGTTCAGATTTTAAGCTACATCCATGTGCCTGGCAGAACACGCCAAGATTTATGTAATTTAGGACTGTTTCTCAGTCAAGTTCTCACTCTATGTCTGTGTACTGAGCCATCCTCTTTACAGATCAAAGCAAGTGGCCTGATTATTTAAATATGATTGTCTCCCAGTGGAAGGGAGGGTGCATTTCCTCTGACCACTAACTGCACAGGCATTTGCATGCTTTTATGTAAGGGCTAATGAACAGAAACATGTTTTAATTTTCAGGCAAAGGTTTCTGCTTTTCGTGCACAACGTTCAGCGAGTTCCCTCAGGCCAACTGGGGCCATCATCCAGTTACTTATCTCTTGCACTTCACCTGTGCCTCCCCTCACAGGACATCATTTCACATCAGTGTGAAGGAGCACAGAAGATTATTTGCTCTGCAGATGTATAATGGGCAAGATTTTCAGTGACAGATTTAAGTTACATACTAAGAACTCCCTCATAGAGGCGGACACATACCATGTAATATAAGAAAATTAAGGTGACACCCTTCTTTCCATTAAATAGTTGAGAAAGTTCTTCAGAGTAAATAGTGAAAGAAAATTATAGAAATACTGCTTTTCTGTATTAGCAAGCAGGTTTTCCCACAGTACCAAGGTATTTTCCCTATTTTGCATTAAATGCAGATCCAATTTATCAAAGTTTTAACTAAGATTCTAATACATTAATCCTTTTCAAAGCATAGGCATTTTTGAGCTTTACAGAGACACAAATGTTTTAACCTGTCTGCAAATGCTATTTGAGCCAGATGCCTAGTATCGGGTATATATCCAATTATTATAGGACAACTAAAGCAGAAGATCTGATGAGGGCAAGGCCCAACCACTCCTCCCTCCAGAGGAATGGATGCAGCCGGAATGGCTGTTCCAGGCCCACAGCTGCTGCCTCCTCAGTACCCCAAGCTGAGAGGAGCTGTGTACAGCTGCCCTTCCTGCTCCACAGCACTGCTGCTGCTGGAGAGTTGAAGACCTCAGCACAGGAAGCTCTGGAGGGCACAAGATAGCTACTGAAGCAGTGGGAGCTGGCAGCACTCGCCCCCTTCCAACTGCTTCATGGCACAGCCCTGCCTGCCTTTGACAAAACCAGGCAGGCCACCCAGTGTGGAGAAATGACATCTGAGGCAAAGAATGGAAAAGAAGGAAGCAGAAACTTTGGGCCTGGGCCTCATGGGCAGCACTGGCACTTAAGATATTGGACAGAGTTTAGCTGACTGCTGACAATCCATCGGCCTCGTGCTTGCCACGTGCAATCCACCTCCCAAGAGCCATGCTAAGGGATGCCAGCAGCAAAGATGCAGCTCTGCTCGTGGCAGAGAGCTGTATGTCACACACTGCAAATGGGAACCACTCCTGACAAGATTCGTGATGAGCAGTTTCAGATTTTAATTGGGGCAACTGCACAATTAATTCTGCTCATCTGTTACTGAGCTGTAGGGGTTTTATCATCTGCTACTCTAATTTTTGCTGTAAATTTTCACTCAGAAATGGATAAAAATAAGCTCCAATCCTAGAAATACAGCTCTGAAGCAGCAAAGCAGCTCATCTGATATGCTTTGTGCATCAGTCCAGAAGAGGAAGATTAAGAACAGACATGATGCAAAAATGTCCATATCAGTACAGATAACAGGACAGCCAACCAAAAGGGGATGGAAAAGGATGTATTTAGCAAGCGCTCAGCTCTGCTGAAAGCAGAGAAAGCTCTGGAGGAAGGGAGGGAGAGAAGCAAGTCTGCAGAAATTGCATGAGGAAGAATCATGATCTCAGATGTTATTTAAAGTAACACATGCCATGCTTCCCTGTGCAAAAGCTCAGCAATGCAGGGCATCCCAATGGAAGGAATTTATCCTATGCAGATTTTAGAACAGCCCCCAGTACATCAAGAAAAAGGTTGTATACTGCTAAGACATTGCAAAAGCAAGTTTCAGCAAGTCTGATCTCCAAAGGAAATAGCGAGACACAATTCTGCTGTACTTCTGAAATTGAAAATGTACACACAGGGAGGAAATTAGCTTCCACCACTTTATGTAATCAATATAAACAAGTCCCACAATTACAAAGGCAAAAACTAGTTCCACACAAAATCTGCATAAATGCTGAGCCAAAAGTATTTTTTCCTTTTGTCCAGAAGTTTGAAAAAACTGGAGCAAGTATAACCTCTGCCACGTATCTATAAATGCGTGACCTCTAGAAAATGAAAGTAGATGCATTTTATTCTCTCTTGAAATGACTTAAAAAATTCCAACACTTGAGAAAACCTCTAAACATCCTCTAGTAAAACTGACAGAATATATGATGAGTCAATAAACACTTTAAAACACAAAGCATAAATACTATTAACAATTGCTAAGCATACCTTCAAGTGCACTAGTAAAGTTTATAGAGAGACCGTACACAGTGTTACTATATTAAGTTACAAAAACAAATGAACCTAAAGAAATAATGTCTTTATCAAGTTTCATTTGTTTTAAATCCCTAACTTATTAGACCACTTGTACTAAAAAATACCTTTTTCCTGTTCACCTACTGCAGTTACACATTAACCTAAATACACATAATAATCCAACAGCGATTTTAACAGTCTTTTCTTCTTTTCCCCCCATCCTCTTGATTCAAAGCAGAAGAGCTCATTAGAACAACCAGCAATTGTTTGAGCCACAGCTTTAGCAACAGCTGTACAAACACATCAATCTCAAGTCAGGAACTCTGCCATATGCTCAATAATAATAATATGCTCATACTGTTTAGCTTTGGGGCTATTACAGTAACTTTGGTCATTTTCTCTTTCTAAATGTTATACTGCTGTAGCCCTCAAAAAATACATTAAGAAAGTAATTCAGGAAATTGGGAGCGAAGATGGAATGGCTAAAATGGTGATAAAAATGGGTCCTCTAAAATTCCTATAAATAAAAAATTATGTTTCCTCCTTATCCAATTAGTTACATTAGTGATAGAGATTCATTATACAACGATGGTTGCTCCTTACCCAATTCATTGATTTTAATGATAGAAATTAGTTGTACAAACATTACTTTGCATGGTAAAATGTTGACTTTTTTGGTGCACAAACTGTCTGGAGCCCTTTGTGGCCATGCCACTGCTTTCAGCCTCCCCACTGTGTAATGAGATGACTGTAGGTGATGACAGACAACTTCCTCCCAGTGCAATCCTACCTCAATACCTACATTACCAAGAGCAGACTTAGATGACAGTGATTAGAAACTGAACTGGTTTTATATTTTTTGTCTTCAGATGGGAACGTAACCTGAGCAACACAATGAGAGCACACGTGATTTTAATAAATGTCAGTCACGCTGGAAATACAAGGGTTTTTTTAAACAGACTCACTGTCAAGGTTGACTAGCAGGGAGCTATTGAAAGTCATAATGCCTATCTGCTGCAGACATGCCTTTTCAGGATGAAGTATTTTAAGGGATCAGGAAAGGGGAAGACACTGCTCCACAATATCATCCATTTTGAATACAGACTGAGTTAAAAGGGGAAAGATAACTCCTTGGTCGAGTATTTTAAAACAAGTATTTTGAAACTATAAATTAACAAAGATGTGACATTTTATCTCAGTGTGCAATTCAAATACACTGAACACTAAAACAGAATCATTGCCATGTTCGTTAACTTGATTACAGTCTCTTCAGGAATAACATATGTACTGCTGAATTTTCATTGGCACTATCCAGCCCATACCATGCACACACAAAAAGCTACATTTTGTCATGCAACTTTTCCATTGTTTTTGTTTCCTTGAATTTTCCCAATAAAGCCTGAGGAGGAAGGTGATGCTGTGAACTGCCTCGTTCACCAAGTTATCTAAACTCCAATTCCTCATATCATTCCCCAGCTCCCATCCATCTAATATTACTTAAGTGGCCACAGGAAAATGATGTGATAAGATCTTTTCAAAACTGATTTGGATGTAGGAAACAAAAGGAAACAAAAAAAAAAGGTTTTAAAAAATTTAACTTCTTTTGAAAAGCAATTAAAAGGCAATAAACCAGAATTCTTATTACTTGCTTTAGACACGAAGCAGAGGAAAGGAAGGAAATATGTTATAATTTCTACAAAAGAGTAACTACTGCTTTTTCAGTTATAGACTCAACTATGAGCCTAAATATAGGGGCAAATAAGTTATCTGCTGGAAACTAAGAAACTTAATTAGTTTCTACTAATTTTTCTGTTGAAAAAAATCATTTCTTCTTTTCATCAAGTCCCCAGCATTTCCTACAGTGCCTCTAGACAGCTAATCTCTATGAAAATCTTCTTAGGCAAACTATTCCACATAATCTGTAGGTTGGGCGGTGTCTTTTTTGCAACCAATTACTCAAGAAGATTGACTGAAGGTGTCCAGTCCAATGTTCAAATGCAAGGAAACAATAAAATAGGTTAAGTGGTTTAGCAAGCATACTTAACAATTCCCTGTGAGGAAAACCGACCGGGGAGGATTGTTAATGTTACTGATGTTGTCTTTTCAAAGCAGGATGGAGTACACTTATACCACCTAAATTCTGTTCCTCTCATTACCTCCCCTAAAGGAGAGTCACCACAAGGCCAGATGAGGAAATTCAATGGATTGTTACAGCTGCTTGTAGCTCTGCTCAAAAGCAGATTATGAACATATTGTTCATTACTAATCTTGCAGTGAGCATCTAGAGGAAACTTTCATTATGTAAGGTGATAGCCCATTCTTATACTGCTGCTTCACTGAAGTAATTTGTTTGAAAGAGAGCTGTAACACAGCATGAGGGAAATTAGGTTGAAGTATAAGTTGCAATATTTCTGCTTTGCTCAGTTTAAACACATCAATTCAATACAGACTTTTGACCATGATACAAAACCACATGCATCAGATGCTTGCATACAGGTATTCTCCGAGACAGCTGACAAGGAGGTAAAGATGCAAATACATTTCTGGTATGAAATCAAACTCCACCCTTCTTGCCAAAGGTTTATTAATATTCCTTCTGGTCTCTCTCTGGGAAATTTGAAATTGTTCCAACATACTTTTGAAAAAAAACCTAGAAATTCTTCACTAAGTATTTTGAATATGCTTCAGTGGCAATACACAGGAATACAGACATTTTAGCAAAATCAAAAAACGCTTATATGTAAACACTTTCTCCTTAATACAAAAATGGAGTTACAAGTCCTTATTACATGAAGACTGTATTATAAACCTAACTACAGTTCCTTCAGGAAAGCATGGGTTTTCCTTTTATATCTTTAAAAAAAGTTAAAACTCAGAACTGAGTAGCTGGTTTGAGAACGAGCTGGGGCTCTAAGAACAGTTTTAAATTACTTAGTTTTCATGCAGTACTTATACAAAGTCTGAGTGGAAAGTGCTGCAGTGGAGGGAGCAGACTTCTAAGGATTAGAGGCAAAAGGCTGCCTGGGGTTAACTCCATACACACCTCTGGTCCACACTGCTGCTCAGTCTTGGCTTAATTCACAGAGCAGGTAACCCACCTAAGAGCTACAGAAATGGCCTTTTCAACAGACTGAGAAGTCCAGTGCAGTTGCAAAGTCCAGTCCAATATATCCAAATTAAAGGAGAAAAAAGTCAGGAGTAGCTCAGGCAAAAAGCTGAGCTCAGGCTGCATAGCTGTGGATCTAATCCGCTCACTCAGAGCAAAAAAAACCCAGTCTCAAATCTTTATGTTCACAAGCAGGGATGGCGATTATGAAGTGACATCAATATTTTTCTTGCATAAACTCCTACACCTCATAACATTTTGCTGTTGTTATTGTTTTTGTTGTCTGTGTTTTTTTAAGGGGGATTTTGGGGCGTGGGAGGAGGGAATGGTGTAGCATTTTCTACGGGATCTACTCTCAGGTCTGCCTGTCTGTATGACTGCTGGTGTTGATGCACAAGAAGCAGCTGGATCATGTGTGCAAGCACAGGGTAAATAAACTAGCAGTACCTGACATGTAGCTCATTTTTTACTAACCATGAAACAGCACCTCCAGCTAACTCTCTGGCAAGTCCTGCAGCCTAATAATTCAGAAAAGCCAAGAACAAGTGAGTAAGGACACAGAGGTCAGGAAAGCAGCACCTTTGCATGTGTAACTTTATAGCTGCTACATGAGCTCAGTTTAAGGAGGATTTTTCTTGCATGCTCTTTGTAGAGATAGAAAGGCACACATAGCACATACTTAACAGCTTCCATCTGTATTCTAAAAGAACAGACTTTCAAAGTGTATATGTGAATCTATGCCAAGAATTACACCAACCCATTAGTAATAACTGGACTCTCCCACTGCATCCTCTGAGTTCAGCCCTCAGAGATTCTTATCCTCTCTTGGACACCATTTGCTAACAATTACTTTACAGTAAAAGCATCCTGTTTTATGGATGAATTATTTCTGAGGCTTGATATATCATAAAATGTTATGAAAGAGGAAAAAAGAAAGACAGGTTGACTCACATACATTCTTTTAAGCAATCTACTGTACATATAATAAATACATTTCTTCAAAGCTAATTCTCTATTCTTTCTCTACTCCTACAACCACCTTTCCTCCTTCAAAACCCAGCTCCCAGATGGTTAATAACTTCAGGATAAGTTTGGGGGTTGTACATTTATTCCTTGGATTTTGTCCACAAGATTTGCCTCTCAAATTTCCCAAGTGCAATATAGACTTACACAATCCACTTAGGGACTAAAACACATACATGCTATTGTTTCTTCCAGCTCATAAGGTAACTGAAAAAATATGTTATTTTCAATATTCAGTTCCAGATTGAAACCCTCTCTCCAGCCAGATAACCATAAACAACTGCAGTATTTATCTTGTCTCTCTTGTCTCATATGCAAACCATTTTTAAGTTACAGAAATGGGTGGAATTACCATGAGAATTGGTTTCCTCCTACCAACACCACTGCTTTCTCCAACTGGTGTCAGATAAAGGCAAAAATACAATACATATTAGTTTTAGTAGTTTCTTGCCAATTCATTACTCAAAGCCTTATTTTCTTTCTCCCCTATATCTGAACAAGCTTTTCTTCCTTCAGCCTTGATGTGTGACTGGGGCAAAAACTCAGATTATTTAATAATCAGGAGGAACACATAATTATTAATTGCACATGAATTCTAATATTTTAATGAAAAATATACCAAACTTTGTAATTCCTTAAAATAATCTTTAAGCAATGTTAAAGTGTTCTATAAATAAAATCATGTACTAGAGTACATTCTGAATATTAAGCCTAAATCCCACATTACCAGTTTTAAGTCTTCAGTGGCCAGTGCTACCACAGATACAATTTTTACTTGTTCCAGTTCAAGAGATGGCATAGCTACAGTTAAGCTGGGTAAGCTTTGTTAAGCAAGTAAGCTTTGTTCCCCTATTATGAAAGGTTATTGAACCTCCTTACAGCATAGTCTGTGTGCACAGACATCTGTTTTTAAGACATAGAAAGGGAACAATGAAGAATGTTTGTGAAACCATCTATGTTTGCCAAGCAAGACTCCATATGTGCCTATGATCTTAATTTATGGTCATAATAGAAAGCATCTCACTGATAGCAACTGACTACATCCAGCACTTTACAAAACGAGTTTAGTAAAAATTATTTGGAAGTGAAGTAACCACTGCAACACCAAGAGTTTAAAAGTGAAGTAAAGGACCTACAGCAAAAGACAGGAGAATGCAAAGCAACATGAAGGGAAGAAGACTGCTGCCGTGCCATGAACAGACCTCCAGCAGACTAAGTAGTCACAGCTCTGGGCGAGCACTTGCTCTAAAATATTTTGCTGCAGAACATTCTGCCTATCAACTACTATTTATAATTGACTCCTTTCACTCCCACCTTCCTGCAAGAAGTACTGTAAACCTGTACTTGTTTACTTCTTAAAACTGGAATAGCTGCTGTTTAAGGAAGCAACTGTGCAGCACTTGGGGGCTACAGAGCAGCCTTCTGAGAACACAGCTCTATTGCTGGATCCGAGATGACAGCCTGCTAACATTAACTCCCACTGGCTGGAACTCCAATACCCCGTTACCTTTTGGGGAACTACTGAGAGGTACAACCATCCACTGACACGCGACCCTATCTTCAGAGGTCTCTGATAACATTAATTCCCATAACATCCTTGATTTCATGTTTGCAAGCCTTCTACCCTCCTCCTCCTCTCATCCATCCGTAACTGCAGTTTGGATATTATCAAATAACACTGATTGTAACTTGCCTTTTGTTGCTTTTTTTTGAGTATGTGTGCATAGCACACAGCAACAGGTATGTCTGAAGACATCCCAACAGGTGCATCAGCTCCAGACACTAAAGGTTGGCACTGTTTTGTCCTGGAGGTATTTCCAACGTTTCGATGTGTATCATACAGACTTATTCAGCAGCAATAGAGCAAATGCCAAGCACAAATATCGTTTCTTGTTGAAAATTACAAGGAGAATGGGAGAAGACCCAACAAGAATGAGTTTAACACGAACATCCTTATCCTTACCTCCGTGCTTCTCCAGTCAACACTGAAAGAGCCTGGCTTACCTCCATATTACATTTCAGAATCAATGCTGCCTCTAAATAAATTTCACATACCGATTTATTTCCCAACTGACCTGTCTTTTCAAGCTCTATTTCCCCAAAAGCATTACTTCTCAACAACAATTTAAGAGAAGTGACACATACTGAATAATCTATGATTTCTTTGGTTTAGCACCAACATTCTAAGAAAATTTCTGTTAATCTTTTAAAATACTGTGTTTCACAGAACATGAGTTACCATTTCTCAGTTCCCTAGTTCAACTAAAAAAACCCCATAAAGTAGCACATGCCTCTTATGAGCTTTTTCTGAAAGAGCTTACTGTACAGCATCTCAGTAGTTTACAGAGAAGATTAATTTCATAACTGCTCCCTTTCCCATATAGATCCTTTCTGAAACACTCGGCATTTTCTGACTGGGGTCAGATCAGAAGGAGGGGAGAGCAGAGAAAAAGAGAGAAGGAAGAAAAAAAAAAAAGCATCGTACTAAACTCCCGTGATTTGAAAACATCCCCCAAACAACCCACCAACCTGCCTCCCCCTTCCTGTTGTATCTGTACTGCACATATTTGTACCTAAATCCAGGATCCAGTATTTGCAGCCACTCGGCTGCCCGTTGCCGCAGCAGGTAGGATTCACTGAGTGAAGAGATCCCAGAGTGTCAATCTGCTTAATCCTGTTCGGCATGGTGAGGAGGCAGCTGTTCCGATACCCACAGCTTCCAAACGACCTCCTCGCCTGCACCCCGGGATGGGTTACAGCTGCTCCTGAAGGTGCTCACCCAGATAACGTTACAGGCAATGCCATCAGAATGAGGAAGTCACTGTTATCTTCTCAGGCTGCTTCAGACCCCTGCCTGCCGTCAGAGCAGCTCCTCTCTCCTAGGGATGCTCTCCTCTGACTCACTGAACACAGTTCCAGTCTTTAAATTCACATGTGGGAATAGCCAGATGCAGCAGATTACACTCTACCGTAACTACCCTAATTGAGGCTCAGGGTGATCTTGAAAAATACAGTAAACCAGCAATTTTTCCTCTCAGCCTTCAGAAAAGCAGCAGCCTAGTACCCCTACAAAGTGATACAGTAACCAGAATGCACAAAATGAACCTTTAACATCTCTTTTCATTTTACACTGCATAGTTTTTAATGCTTTAGCTAAAGGCATAAACAGAAAAAAAGACGGACATTTTCCAGTCAGCTACATCATGCAGTGCTTTCCCTGAAACTTCCAATCTTCCTTGACAAACAACAGATTCTGTCCTCACCTTCACCTTCTCTTGAGCCCTGTCTGTGAAAATCAATCAATCAATCAATCAATCAACTAAACCCCACAACACTAGAAAATCCACTCCATTTGATAAATTAAGATCTTGCCCTGGTTTAGCTACAATGCACTGATTCACTTCTGAGCTCATACCCTGCAAGATATATTTCTAGTTAATTAAGCTGTCTTCCTGTTCAGTAAACTGAGACTGCATGTATTTTAGGTTTTGTACATGCATTCTTCACCTAGCATGCCACAAAAGCATTTGTCTATAAATATTAAATTACATCTTTCTTTTTTTTTTTTTTGCTATGCAAACCTAGAGAAGATGTTTCGTGTCTTCCCCTGAACACATGATCAGTTAATTTTAAAGGAGCTACCTAAAGCTACATTCACTAGATAGATAAACAGCCAAAGCAAGAATTTAGTTTTTGTAAAAACAGAAATTCTATATTGGAAAGAAAAACCCAAAAATTAGATTGAACAAACAATACTATATAGTGCACAAATATGTAAAGAGGGTAATAAAGCAGTGAAGGGGTTGCCAATGACATTAGCACAAACAAATGCATGTAATGAAAGGATAAATAGAAATTTTATGTAGAACTGAGACTCTATAGGATGCCAGAGTCAAAGCAAGCTTATCACTAGCACGTAACACACGCCTTATCCTGTCTGCAGTGCTGGAAGAGTCATGGTCACCCCTCCACCTGAGAATAATCTTTGGCTTTCTAAGAACAGCTAATCTAAATTCTGAATCAGTTTTTCCTTCATAGCCTCCTGCACTGAAACCATTAATTCTCATTCTTGATCAATTTTCTTTTGACCCAAAACAACTTTCAAATGACACTGAATTCCTAAGGGTGGGGGTGTTGTGAGAGGGGCAGGCAAGGCAGAGGAAAAAAAAATCTCTTTCTCCAGGATAAATGATCTTTTTAGTTTACCACCTGCAGTGAGACTTCACTAAGGCTAGTTTACTCGTCGTGAAATTGTAGAACATCTGAAAATCATTCTAGTTTCTACTTGAGTAAGAAAAATAATAAATTAAACAATCCCTTTCTTCTACTCTGCAACTGCTCCCACGGACATTGGGCACACTCAAGAATATCTAACCATTCTTGTTGTGGTAAAAGTCTCACACCTTTGACTAACATCTAGTTATACAGGTTATCAATACAGCTCTGAAGTAATGATTTCCATATGTAAGAAAACTTTTGACCAAAAGAGAGCAAAACTTAGACATAAAACTTTTTTCAGGTTGGTTTTGTTTTGCTTTTTAACTGCATGAATACTGCCCTTATAAACCCAATAATTTATGCAGGAAGATATTATAAATGCTCTGGGAACCACATCATTTGCAGCTTGCCATTGCAAAAAGTTCTCCTGTTCCTACTGAAAGCAAACACTGTTATTTTTAGGTTTTGCTTTGACCCCTTCTCAGAGAAAAATTGATAAACAAATCAAGGTGGTGAAGGAGTAAGAATGACCACATGGACTGTCTCAGAGTCATATTTCACAGGTTACATGGTTAAGAAGAAATTATCATGGATACACGGTTGTCTTAGATGACCCAGTTTTTGTAAAACGCAAACAATGCAATGAGACAACAAACCCCACATGAATGTGGGTACAGAGCCACTAGGCACATTAGGTTAGAATTTGGTTGAAAAGCATCTCAGTGCATATACTGCAACAATAGCTAAACCTCCTTATGGTCAAAGGCAGAGAGCTCAGACTCGTAAATTCTCCTGAGTGTAAGCAAAAGATGGATGACTATATCACAAACCAAACATTTCTTAATTTAACAGGCAGGGACCATTATGTAGGAGCACTGTCACCTCAGATCACACTTAAAACACCTCAAGATGTATCACAAGTCCCAGTTCCTGAGACAGGGACCTGTATCAATACATGTAATTTTATGCCCAAACAGGCAACCTATTAATGTCTTTCCATGGTTTACTTCAGGCTCTACCACAAAGCTTTCTTTGTCCTTTAGCTCTATCCGGTTTTCTGTATTCCAGCACCATATCCTGCATTAGCTACCCCTGTCTGCTAGACAGCTCTTCCTGCCACTCCTTGCATCAGCAGCTTTTTGTAGGACCCCATCCTCAGGAATAACAAACCAGTCAGGTAATCTTAATTCCGCCAGCAGGAATATGTCTACATGGAAAACATCTTTAGGAAAAAATCCAGCTGGGTACAGAGCACAAGCTCAGCGCAGAAGAGGTTGGACTGCACAGGGTGCTGCACAGCAGCAATGAGCTGCCCCTGCTTCATCTGCTGCTCAGTATTTGAGACCACAGGCCATCAGGAAAACAAACTCTGATGAAATGACTAATGACAAAGCTCATATATTGATGTGTGCCAGTTGACTAAAGTTGAAATAGTTGTGGTGCCTTTTTTTTTAAAGCAAAATTAACTGTTTCAATTTTTGCCATACCTGAGTAAAGCTGAAGTGAGTTTTCTTGGTTATACTCTTTATATAACACCCTTTTAAAAAAGTCAATAGTTATCCTCATTTCTGAAAGAAGTAGGCCCTTAGCAATTTAAGATACTTCCCAGTTACCTAGAACAGGAACAAAATAAATGTCCAGGTGAAAATTATGTCTATTAAATGAAAATTTTAAAATTCTCGGCGAAAGAGCCCACTCATTTTTAAGACAGCATTTTGTAAGGAAGACTAGATCCCAGTGATGAAACAAACAAACTAAAAAACACAGCTAGAAAAGCACTCACTGCACATCCCAAGTAGATCAGGTAGCACATACTTTGTATGATAGACGCAAATGAAGCAGCAGGTGCCTGTATCTATTACTACAGTGAAGGAATGGGATCAGTTTTCTGCAATTAATCTCAGGGATCACTGACGGACAATGTCAGCTCCTCAAAACCATTTTAAGCCATTAACATTTTACCAGCTCACCCTACCACAGATTTAACAGCTCACCAGTCTCCGCCATTGACAGTCAACAAATCAGCTCTTCACAGTTCCAGCTTCTCATAGGTACCAGCTCTTAACTGCAGCACCTGCACCCACCATTTACCACTGTATTAACTTCCTTATGGAAGTGCTACCTCGTGTGAGGCTTGTATTAATAGACTTGCATGTAAGAATGGAAACATTCCTCCCTTCTTTCATTTAACAGGACAACTGGAGCTAAGCTGACTGCATTTCTCATACTCCTACAATATTTGCATGGTAATAGAAATATATAATAGAAATATATTGTAACAAAGATAAACAGCATTCCAACTTAATCTTCGTAAGGCCCCATTACATTTTGCAACATCTTGGTGAAAAGAAGCAGAACAAGAGAGGGAAGCTAATAAAATGCAGAAATTTCAAATTTAAATATCTATTCTGAGTTATCTGAGAGCAAGAAGCTAAAGAGCCAACCTTTCCTCCTTAATATCTGTCTTGGCAGGGTGGGGAGGTGTCTGTGTTTGAAAGATAATAGCATGAGAAAACACAGCTTCAGTATTGTTCTCAAGCAAAACTAAATCTGTCCTCTCCAGAATCTTGCCCCTCATATATTCCTGACATTCCATTTAAAAAAGTAATTAATAGATTTTGGAATCAGTACTACAAAGTTATTTAAAAAATTCTCGTTCATCTTAAGAGGGGAGAAGCTTATAGAAGATAACTGAAATTAACCGAAGAAATAAATTCTTTATTCAGTTCTGCCAGCATCTAAATTTCACAATTTCAAAACAGTTTTGAAGTGATCTGTGAGACAAATGCTTCCACCATTTCGTATTGCACAGTTCTTATAATTCTGAGTCACATTTCTGCATATGGGAGAGAAAACATTCAGACTTCTAAAACTGTGCTAGACCAAAAACCACCTAGACCTAGGAGCCAAAGTTAGACATAAATCCATAACTATTAAAATTCTTGCACTAAATAACATTGCACAAATCAATAAGAATTTTATTTACAATATGCATTTTGCATTTAAAAAAAAAAAATCAGGCACACTTTCCATACAAATCCTATCTTTGGTAGTTTAGGCACTCTGCCTCACACCAGAATACTCTAACATAATCAAGAAATTACAGACAGCAAAACCACATCAATAAATAAATGTGATGTTGAATCTCCAAAGGTGAGCTCCCACACTACCATGAAAATTCTGGAAGGAGCCTAACTTTACCTTCTCCTCAGTGTACAATGTGTACACAGTGTAACTGCTTGGGGTACAGCTGCACCACTAGGATTTGGTTTCTTTAGCTCCACACACAAAGATCATCCTGTTCCCAAAAAATAGCCTCGCTGCTCCTCAGTCTCTCAGATAAATAACACTGCCAGTCTGCAAGGAGTGGAATCATTACAACAGCGGCTCTTTGGACTTAACATTCAGAGTGTTGTTTCCTGTTCTTTACTACCCCTGCTGCCAGCTGCCAGAGACACTTTAAACTTGATCAGTCAGAAACTGTATTGTGCAATGAACTGTGTGAACATCCTTAATTTGAGATTTCCAAGAGCTCCCTTCAAAATAATGGTATTTTTCAACAACAAAAAACCCCAAACAAACCAAAAAAACAAACCAAAAATACTGCAACCAACAGCCACCTCCAACAAAATACACCAGCTGGCAAACCTGGGAAAAGTATTTTCTGATTGAGGGTAAAGAGGTATTTTCATCTGTGTGACTTCTAGCCTTTCATTCTACATCTCGGGTAAAGCATTTGTCAAGAGCAACTGATATCAAGACACTGAAGAACTCAGGCTTTAATTAAAAATATTTGGAAATGAATCATGTATCCAATTATTCAGTCACCCAGGCTAAGATCTAAACAAGTCCCCCCTGTCTCCAGCTTTGCAGAACATGTCTTAGCTGTTGCTCATGCCCACAGTAAGAAAGAATATCAAAAAGCACATGACACAGTAAATTCTCTCCCATCTTAATCATTTGGATATTATTTACTTGAATTTTTAACTCTGTTCTGTGCTGTAGCCAAGGGACTGGAGCCCATATACCACTCCCAAGAATGAAAAGCCTTTCAAAGAAATGGTGAGATGTTCAGTGTCCCCGGTCTTCTGTTTATCTGGAAAAGCTTTGGGAAAATTCTGACTCCTCAATGCAGTCACCACTGCAGCATGCCAAACCAGCGTGAAGGATCCCAGCCACTGTCAGCAAAACCACAACAAACCAGCTTTAGATAATTCAAACAAAATCTCTTGGATGAGTGTAAGGAATTTTGTTTCACATACATTCAGTACTTAGCAAGGGGTGGGAGAGGAGAAGGAATAGGCTATGTGTTGTTTGTACTTTGGAGAAAACACAAAAAGTGTTCCAAGCAAGAAGAATTTGCTGTCCTAATGAGACATATTGAAGAAACACTCAGTTTTTAGTATTAATTTTATTACACAAGTCACCCTTCATCATTCATGTTTTTCTTTATTTCCACATGGGGAAACAGCCTTTTAGTGTGAAAAAAAAATCTGGCCAAAACAAGGTTTAATTTTCCAAACCGGTTTTAACTGCATGTACAGGAGGTTTGGATTCTTTTTAACATGAATTTCTTAGGTAATTATCTTAACTAAAAATGCATGCAGTCAAAGACAAAAGAATATATTCATCAGAAGTGCTCAGAATACTGAATTGTTCTTGATGTAAAATTAATTTCTTTTAAGTCACTTAAAAGGAGAATGAACAGTTCTACCAGTTCAAACCAGGTCATTAAAAACCCAAATCAACAAAAGCAAAGCTTTTAAAATGGGACATGTACTCCCTGTAAGAAATTCTGATGCTGAAGTTCCACATAAATGCATCTGGACGAATCACTTCTCCCTGCTGCTTGGTATTACTGACCAAAAACACTTTTCTCATTCTACTTCTGTTAAGTTCAAATCGTAAAACTGCTATTTGGTTAGTTACAAAGGTTTACTTCACTGCTATCTCTCCTCCTTTTGCCTCTGCTCAGTACTGCTTACCACAGGTCCCTGTAACAGATCAGGTTAGTTCACATGGCCCTCCCAGGTGTGGCAGATGGAGCCCAGCCACAATCCAACACCCCGCTGCTTCAGAAAGCAGGAAAGGCACATGGGCTCTGAAAGCACCTGAATGGATTTCAAATAGAAGCATTTAACACAAAAAACCCTTACATACTTCCACAGCTTCGTTTATTGTATTAAGACACTTGAGCAAAATGAAGCAACCTCCTCAATTCCTCTGCACTGCATCTAACAGGAGAGCAAAACCAGAAATGGGCATTTTCTCTCTCGCTCTAAGCCTGGATTTCAGATGCCATGTTTTTGTAAATTATAAACACAGAGTTGTTACTAAGTATGTTTAAATACATTTGGAGATTAGCTTTACCATAGGCACAACAGAAAGGAGGAGCAAAAAAGATCCACAGGACTGGGGCTTATTATTATACTTTGCCCATTGGATGATAAAACACAGAAACACTTGAAATTGTATACTGTCAAACAATTCCACAAATGTGAGAGTTTCTGCACTGTAACTAACAGGGTATCTACTCTGAATTACAAATGCAGCATAAGTCAGTCCTGAAAAAGATCAGACATTTCTGTGTGAGTTACGCAGAATGTGTTTTACACCCATTTGAAAGAAAATTAGCTCTGAATCAAAGAAATTAATGTGATCACACTGTTGAAAAAATTGAAAAGGGTAAAATTCCTACAAATGACATCATTACCACTTAGAAGAACTGTGAAAATGCAATTATGAAATAGCCACTCTAAATCTCTACTTTAGATATTTCAGTAAGTTACTACACTCAATTAAGACAACAATGCTCCTTTAGGACAGCAACTAAAATTCAGTTGCCAGAAAATTGTTTTAATGGACACAAAATTTTTCCACATTCTCTTTTCCCAGTTAGTTCCTCTTGAACAAAGCATGCCATTATGGTAGAAGTTTTAGATTGCTAATAATGCTAACAATAACAGAGTAAAGCTTTGTTATTCCACAAACAGCAAAAGACAGTCAAATGCTGCTATTTTTAATTTACTCCACTTCTGAGGACTGTAACTTCACAGAGTCTTACGAAGGTGATGTGAATGGGCACTGGATCCCACTGCCTGGGCTTTTACTTAAGCAAGGAACCAGGACACAAAGAGAACATATCACACAGCTCCAGGGTACCACCTGCTGTAAACATCAGCTCTTTAGATGTTACTCTGAGACTGTAAACAGAGCTCTGAGCCGGTGCTTTCCAAACTGATTCTGGCATGATTATATGTAGTCCTGACACATCTTTAGGATGAAAGGATAAACACACCTAAGCCTGTTCTACTGTATCAACCAACATTTAAAGTACATGTATTTTGTTACTACTGACACAATGAGAAGTCAGAATAAAATGCACTAGAACCAGCAACAAGTCAGGCAGGCCATGACAAATTCTCTAAAACAGACTGGCTACTGACATAAAAATTTTAAGATGTGTGGTTAACAATTTGGTGGTTTTCACCAGTCAAGCTTTTCCTGTTTAATACAGCCTAAAGCATACTTTAATCTAGTCAACCAGTCCCTGCCTGTCACGCTGGAGACCAGGGTCCAATTCACCAATGGGGAGGTGATTCTTCCTTCAAGGGACATGGTTAGTGGTGCACTTGGCAGTGCAGTGTTAACAGGTTGATGATCTTAAACTCTATCAGCTTTCCTTCCTTCAGCATAACTGTAGGTCCTTACCCACAGCTAGATTTCCCTGGACTCTGTGTTTAAAGTCTCACTGATAATTTGAAACTTATATTAAAAAATGGACATACACCTAATTAGGTTATGACCACACCCAGCATGGTGCAACAAGCACAACTGGAGTTTTTTACAAGGAGAAATACTTTTTCTGATTTCTTCCCATTTCTTACATGGAATAAATCTTCAAGAAGCTCCAGCATTTCTGATAGCCCCAAAGGCACTAAGAGGAGTCCAAGACTCCGGGAAATACTTAGAACATACCAAGTCCCTGCTAGCAATTCTAACAATAGGATCACAGGATAACTCAAGTTCCAAGTGGCCTCAAAAACCTGTGTAGTCCAATCCTCTGCTCAAAAGGATGGGTCAGTTATGAGATCAGACCAGCATATTTAGGGCATTGTCCAGTCTGCTCTTGAAAACCTTACACACTTTTAAGCTCTTCTTGTAACAAGGACTATTTCTGTTGCACAGTGAATGGTTAACAAACAGTAGAGGTTGACCACAGCTGGCTTACTACCATAGGGAAAAATTACAAAATTTTGGTAATCAAGGATAATTTGATATCAAGTTTACCTAAGATGACCTTTACTATTTATGCCTGAATGTCACTTATGCAAATGTCTTCTGTTGCTATAGGGGTTAACCACTATATATGCATCTTAGAAAATGCAGACTGCAAATTTCTGAAAAGCATCATCAGTATGTTTTCCTGGGATCATTAAATGTTTTTATTAACTAACCACAACAGCCTCTTTTACACAGTTTGCTCTAAGAATTCCATGGCCTTTTTGCTTCCAAGTTGGACAATAATGAATTTAGGTTCAATAGTTGTTTCAGGTAGAGGAAAACATTTTACTATTTGTACTCAACTCAAAACCAGGAGAAAACACAAGCATGTCCTGAATTGTAATTATACCTATGTCAGTGAATAAGCACTCAAAATAGAAGGGAAACATGGCATAATAATGCCATCAATTTAAGAGATGTGAAGTACATTTATAAAAAGGCTTCTGATAGTTATGTTAAAAGCGATGTAACATCTCTAGTTCAGCATGCTATTTTATTATTTGCAGGAAAAGTGAAATGAAGTCAATGGAACACATGCAGCAGCCTCCTCACAAAAACAGAATTGGAGGAAGTCAATGGAGACCTAAATCCTGCTGGTTCCACCTGCAGGCAGTGATGATGACAGATGATACGATGTGATGTGATGTAATGTGAGGATGTCCCAAAAGGTGCACAAGCTCATCAGCTCTACCCTGCTCCTTAAAAACAAGAAGCAGCAAGCAAAATATGGGTAACAAAGGCACCCTCACAAAGTAATTCTGAACACTTCAGCAATTTTTTAAACTTTGTTACTAATAAAGAGGGACAAGTTAAGGAAAGCAAACAACACTTCAGGACGGTTTTCTTCGATTGCAAGATAGAAACAACATTTGCAGGATATGATTTTAGTTTGTACTCTGTTCTAACCTTGGTTAGAAAAAGAAACTGCTGTCAAAGAAAGGCTAATTGCAAGCAAAGTAACAACTCTCCTGGGAAACTTAAACCCATCAGAATTGCTGGTTTATATCTACCCTCTACCTCCCAAAGATCAGCTGTGCAAATACATCTGTTCTAAGCAGATACTTTTTATGCACCAATTTCCTTTCCAACTACAATATATAAGAGAAATATATTTGGCAGCTGTCTGGAACCAAAAGTAGATTCAAGCCAGTATAATAAAAATTTCTTTTTCTCAGCTGTAATACTGAGCTCCCAAACAGGGCAAAATCCTTTCATTAGCCATGTACGAAAACTCCAGAGACAAATTAACCACGTACTTAGGCTCACAAATAGAGCCAGCATGGGAAATACTGACATATCTCACAAGTCTTCCTGAGCTGCATTATGATAAAAGAATAATGCAGGAGATAAAAGCAGGATTATGCAGAAATCAATCCTGTGATGTTTCAGAGCACATGTGAACTTGACTTAGGGAAAACTCGTCCAGAAATTCAAATTGTGAGATTCACCGAACCTCCTTGTCTAGTTTAAGATTACACAATGCCAAGGAAGCAATTCATAGAGACTTTAATATTTATCAAGGCTCAATTAGAATTTGGCTATTAACTCTATCTAACACAGTTTGGCTATAAAACTCAATGCAAAGATTATTATCTAATGGACCAGAGACAATTGCTGACAATTTATTTAAGTTTACTTATGCTCAGATGATGTTTTTAACTGCAAACTAAACTAAAACCACAAAGTGGGAAAGTTAGGACAGAGAATTCTTGTTTTACTTTATACTGCAGCAACCTTATTTACCTGGACTAAGTCATGAGAACATGTTTGAAAAATCACACACATACAACCTAAATTCCAACCATCCTTGCCACTTGCACAAGACTAGCAGTGCTTTTGGGAAAAATAACTGTGACTAAATGAAAATTTATGATTTATTACACTTTCAAAACAAATGGTAATTCTGAAGTTGAACTTAGCTATTAAAATGCGTACCTCTCTGTTCAAGCTCAAGTCTGGCTGATAAATAAGTTGAACTGACACTGCAGCATAGCCTTTACAATGTTTTTTCAAATTAAAACATCTGGAGTGTCAAATTCGACTGACTGCTCAGCTTTGCCTCTCATAGGCTTCTCGAAAGGCTTTCTATCAGCTGGCTCTCTGGATGGGCAGTCTGTTATTTGGAAGTTTTGTGAGGAGGCAATTGATTCATTAAGAAACAGAATTTTTAGATTAAGGTTTGGTGTCTTGTACAACTCCAACGTATTCCCCAATATCACTTTCTGCGTGCAATCACATCTCTCTGTGTAGCAGCAGATCCCTCTTGGTCTGGTGCCCTGGAAACTATAGTCCCCACCTTCTGCCACCTGGCCCCAAGGCAGCACAGCAAAGCACGTACCCCACCAGCTCATTGTCAGGAGTTACTTTCCCCTCTGGCCTGGGCTGTAACTCATTTCCTGCAGCTGCAAATGCTGTCAGGCAGTCTCACAGGCAGCGCTTTGGCTCGGGGCCACGGGTGGGGATCCTTTTTCCTTACACATGGCCTATGCTTCACTTGCTTGCAGTCTCAAAACAGTAAATCCTCCCCTTCTACAGCCTCCCTCCACTCCTAAGCAAACAATTGCTGCTGCTCAAGTCATCCTTCTTTTCTTCCACTACAAACAGGGAGTCCTTCTCCAATTATTCAAACTGAATACCCATTTTGCTGGATCAAATTCTCCTGCTGATACACAGAGCTTCCTCTTCCTGTACTGAACAGTATTTAGACTCAACATGAAACACTCTCTTTCTCAAGCGTAACTTCCAAAGCTCTCAATCACACATGAGACTTTTACCTTTACTCTCTCGCCTTCTCTTTTATTGAAAGCTGGTATTCTGAATAGGATCCAGTTGTGTGACAGCAAGCTTCCTTTATGTAAGAAATTCAAGACTGTTTTAGCCCATTCTGTGTCCTCAGCTATAAAATCTCTCTCTCTTCTTGGGAAATATCTCTAGGTCATCCACACAATTTTCTCTTCCTTAATCCTTGACGAGAGGGTTCCTATAGCAATCCAAGAAGAGCTCTGACCTACATCAGTCCTTCCCATCTTGCAGCTGTAGAAAATGGCTTATTACACAGACATTTGAACAAATTTGTCAACCTTTGTCTTGCAAAGATATTTGATCTGCCTTATTATGTTAAGACTCTTTGAGAGAGAGTACATTTGTGTGTTTATGGCTGCAGCCAGGACAGTATCCTCAGAGTAAAATCAAAAGCCAGTATTCAGTATATGAGTGGTGTGTGGTTTGGCACCACATTACTAAAACATCACCTACCTCTCAGATTTCAACAAACCTATACAGATCCCTGGATTATGTGATAGTATAAAACAGGCAAACTCAGTACCTCCAGGTAAACAAAAGACTTCTGTGGCCAAGTTTTGAAACAAACAGATAGTAACATGAACTGGCAATTAGACATGGTTTACCCCCAAATCTTGTACGCTTAAAGGAGACATAAATGTAAGCCTCATAAGCAAAGGCTTCTTGCAGCCTTTGCACCTCTCCAAACAGTAGCTCCTACAGAATTGACATGATGGACTATCACAAATTCTTCAGAAGTACTCACAAATTTGGAAAGGACAGTAAACTTGTGATCTAAACAGGCAAGACATTCACAAACGATTTTAAATAGCTGCCATTTTTTTCTGAGCTGGCATGCTCATTTTCATTACACTGAATCCTGTCCCCTGCCCTTTACCCAAAGCTCTGTGGCAGTGTAAATCCCCTGCACGGAAAGAAAGAGGACTGCGCTTAAAGAACAGGATGTACCCTAGAATGAAAAGAAACCCATGTTAAAAAAGAGAGAAGCACCAAATAAAACAACAGGAACAATCTTTCTCCCCCACACCCAAAAACATGTGGGAAATCACTGCAAAAAAAAATGTTGCCTTATGCATTACTTGTGAAAAACATGTTCTTCCAGAGCTAGTGATTTTTTTTTTGTAGAGTGCACCAACTGTTATTCAGCCTCTTCACTACTCACTTGTTTCTCTTTTCCCCTATTAGAGAAGGGATTTAGATTTTTTAAAAAAATGTATTCATCTGTGAACTGCACATTGAATCGATTAAATGACCCAAATAACTTGTAAAAATAGATTTGATATCCAGCAGAGCAAGCAAGAGGTCAGGAACTCACCATCAACTCTCCTCCTAAGTTACTATTCATCCAGTGAACATCTTTTCTGTGCAATGCTTTCCTCATATTCTTAACAAAGTGTTTATTACCTTCACTATTATAAAATTTTAGAGACTGAAGATACTCTAAATGTATATTTTTTTAATCCATTCATATTGATTAGATGCTTTAGATAATGCACATTCTCAGAGGAGAAGTAATACCTACTCTTGTAGGAAATTGATGAGGGTCATTTTTGAGGCTGTCTTTTAACATGAGAATAAAACAACACTACCTTTCACAGCTGACAGATAATGTGTGGACAGACAAGGAATGACCAAGATCAACTGTTAGAACTAGGCTTCACTGAACATATTTTCTGCTTTAATAATCGTGCATGTTTTCCTACTCTGGATAATAATTTGAGATTATTTAAGGCATTAAGTATCACCCAACATTTCTGTACTCAGTGATGAAATATGGTTTGACACACCATAAGAACCAGCTGTCAATTACAAGAGGTTTGCCATTTAAAAACTTTGACTCTCATTTCACCTCTGATTTGCTGTGGCATTCCTTTTTTTTTTTTTTTTTTTTTCTGTTTTGTTGGCAAGTGGTGCTACTGATGAACAGCTGAAGAGATCAAAACTGGTAGGGTCTGTGGATACTGAAAGGAGTGCAAAACTCTTCAGCAAGCCATCTGTGTAGGCTAAGCACTCTACATCCAAGTAGCCAACTCCACCACTTCTGATGATGATCACTTCCTTTCCCCTGCAATACATAAACCCTCCTTCCCTCAGC
>JANPWX010000072.1:1081388-1151224 GCA_024734555.1 Trochalopteron elliotii
GAGATTCCCCAGCCTTCACAATTACTCTGCTCTACAGTTTCACATTTTCATACCCATAGAAAGTATTATTGCAATATTTTTTAAAAATAATTCCTTTGACTTCATCCCATCCACTTAAAATATAGGTAAAAGCCTATTTAGTAACTCTGTGTTAGCCAGATGTGTGGTAGCCATTTTCCCAAGCTGAAGACCTGAAGTTCTTCCTCCTGCCTTTTTTTTTTCCCCTTTAGACTTGTTAGCCCCAATTCTTTACCTTGCCCTGTAAGTTACGTTTAGTAGACTTCTAATCAATCTTTTCCTTCTTTCCCTCAGAATTCTTCCAATGGACATCTGATTTTCCAAAATTCTGTACTCAAAACTGGAGGTAGTATCTAATGTAAGCCTTACAAGTTCTGAGGAAAGAACGAGGACTTTGTCCTCAACATCCCATTTCTACAAGGCAATATACTGCTGATTTCCTTGCCCTCCCAGGTCATCACACAGCTAAATAATAAACATGTTGTGAGCCTCTGTAGCTTCTCAACCATCCTCTCAAAAACTGTTCAAAATTCTCACTGTTTTCATTAGTATTTAACTATTTCCACCTATTCACATAAGCTCAAATGTGTTCCTATTAAACTGTACAGTATTTTGCCAGTTAATTTTTCCCATTGCCAAGATTATTCTGAATTTTAATTCTGCCTTCCAGCACTGTTTTCAGATGACATAAAGCTGGGAAGGATGTCAATGTTAGCTTTATAAACATATGGTCTATTGCATCATCCCAGTCATTACTGAAAAGCAGCATTGCAACAGTGGAGCCAACAATCAAAAGTTAAAATTCTAGCCTAAAAAGCAAGGGTGGAGAAGAAAAATGCTAATCATGAAGTTATTCTCTGTTGTTATGGCAATTCCAATTATGTCACAAAACAGGATGCAAGGACAGAAGTTTGGACAATATTCAACCACCTACTATCAAGGTTAAGGATTTTCAGCTCTTTCAAAGTATATCCCTGAGGAGGTGAGAAAGAATACTGACATTTGGATAAAGGACTTCATTCTTTATATACTCCCTGTATAACAGTGCAGCCCTTCTAACCAAAACATTTATTTTAAAAGAATGAACTGTCTGAACATATAATTAGAGGAAGTAAAAGAATGGTTTTACTTGGTTGTTGATTAGTATGACATGTCCAATACCTTTTGTCTTTTCCCAACCTCAATAAGAGATACGCATGAACAGAAAAATGTTCAGCAAGAGCTTGATAAATAATATAGCCCTAAACACTTCTACTAATTCATTATTACTGTTTTAATTGCTTGATGTTTTTAATGTTTCTTGATTTTGAATCTTATCTCAGTTAGCTACATGCTCCAAATTTGACCAAGAAGTTCCACTGCTTCCTCTGGCTAACCACATCAACAGCACTTTAAATCCATACAACTGTTTTACTCTGTTTCTGTAGGACATTCACACACACCTCAAGCTTCTAGGCTAAGGAAACAGACTTGATTTTAAACCCTAAGTTGACTGCAGCTAATGGATTTTCAGCATCCAAAGTGAGAGATTACTTCGGACTCAGCACTGGTGTTAAGACACCCTAGAGATTTCACTGGCCACCTTCCTGTTGCTGTTCTTAAAAAAATATATATTTTGTATTTTTAAACAGATTAAAGATTTTCTCAATGTATTTAGCAAACCAAAGCATACAACAGAAACATTATATAAAGCTACACTGCTTATGCGTACACTTTTTAGAAGTGCACAACAGTAAATTCCTTCCTTGGACATACAACACAAGGCACAAGTAACTTCCACGGAGTCATCAGCTTGTTTTTCTTGGCAAAGAAAAGTCTAACAAAACTTCTATGCACAAATGCAAGATGTCAAAAACGCTTTAAAAACAACACTACTAATCTCACTTAAAATTTGTCAGGAAAATACTGAAAAGTGTTCTCCATTTCTCCTTCCTTCCATTCCTCCTCCTTTTAACTTATAACTCCTGTTGAACAGGTTGTTAGTTAGACAACTCCTCATGTCAGACTGGAAAACAATCCTGAGGGAATTCTACTTGGCCACCTTTCTCAGCAATTCTCACGTGATGCACGAAATATTACTGTGAAGGGCATCAGGAGACAACTGTGCCAGTCACCCTAGTGAATAGCGCATCACAAACAAGTGCAGAAAGGCAATGGCAGGGATCCCTGCTCTGCACTGCATCACCTCCAGCCTGCATGCACACAGCTTGATGTCCCAGCCAACAACCTGGGAAATCACTGAGAGCATGACTTGCTTCTGACTGTCACAGGCTAACTAAACTCTTCTTTTAAGAACCATTTGCTAGCACACAAAACTCAGTGTTTTTAAATCCCTAAATAGTTAAGTAAGAATGCTAAGAATAAGACAGCGAAACAAAAGTCAAAGGAGTTCTTCCTCTAACCAACAGTTTTTCTCACAGATATCTTTAGAAGAAGCCACTACCAAAACTACAGACCAACCTCAGTACAAATGCACAAAGTCAAAACACAGGCTGTTTGTGATAAATACAAGAGCAACCAAGGCACCTAATATTTCCCTCCTCTTGTCTGCTTCTCTACATGGAAAAATCAAACTACAGAGTTTGAGTGACATGTGAAAATAGAGGAAACTCAATGAGATTATGTGATGATGGGAATGGTCAAAATATTACTCTGAGAACCTATTCACTTAGCTACCCTGAAGAATACTGGTTATTTATCTGCATAGTTTGAATGATTCATTGGAACAATTTTATGCAAGGAGGTAATAAACCAGAAATTCCTAATCAAACTTTAAAGTAATTTGCTAGGCATCTTCAGTGTTTTAATTAATTCTTCTGTTTAATAAACTTTTATTATCCACCTCTATCTTCCTCCAGGGTCCTAACACTTCTCACTTGCCAAAATTCTTGTTTGAATTCCAAGTAACACACACATTTCAGAAAAAAAAATATTATTTTGACACTTATCTTTCTTCCACCCTGGGGAAACTCTGGCTGTGTATCCTTATGGTAGGACCCAGCCAGAATCTATAGGCAGAGCTGGAGGAAAGGAAACACCAGCACTTGTGTGAAATGACAGTTTTGTGGGTTAGTTCTGGACGATTCCATCAGCTTTCATGCAGAAAGTGAACACCTACACTCTAACCCATAAACATTGGAGAGTACTTTTCCTTTACAACAGTATCTCTGTGGCAATCACCAGCCTCAAGGCAGCATGAAAAGCAGATGGTATGCTTTCAGGGAGGATGAGATTAACATTGAGAAAAATTCTGTGCATCACTATCAAATTTTATGGAAAATAGAACTTTCATGTTAAACTGGGTCAAATCTTTGAGCAAACTGCAGAACAGAGGGGACCAAAATGGTTTCAAATTGGTATGAACAGAATCTCTTCATGACCTATTAGATTTAAACAATCACTTCTGCTCTCCCATGGTATCAAGCTATTTTCCCTATTGCAGACAGCTATTTTTAAGAGACTGAGTATTTCCATGCCTCTTCTCTGAAGGTATTAAGGGCTAATCTTGGGTGCTAATTCACACTAAGCGACAAATCATCTGCTCTTAGCACAGAGCAGTGCCTGGGAAACTTACCTTATCACTGTCTAGCGTGTTCTGGGAGGTTCGTGAGGCAATTGAAATAGTATCAGGCTGGCTGCTGCCATCTCCCTGACTGTCCATGTCCTCACCATCTCTGCAAAGAATTCAGTTTTCATTACAAGAGTAGTACTGTGCTTGTAACGTGTTAGTTAAAGTGAGACACTCCTAGTGTGGCAACAGACACCAAATTAACTGATGCAAGAATCAAATACTCAGTACTTAATACTCTGTTCTCTGCTGTAGGAGAAGAAATCAATTTGCAAGGTATACATCATGTAGAATTAAGGCAACATCCAATGAGCCAGAAATATGGCAACAAACTTGCACAGTCACGTAGCCAAAGCTAGCAAGGAGGACACTTGGTCTCGCAGTTCAAGCTTCATAAAAGGAAAACCAAGGACCTGAGTAACACATGCAGAATTGCAAAGATCTAAAATGTACAGCTATCCTGTACTGCAGCTCCAAATCCCTTCTGTAATGGCTCATTTACACGTCAGGGACTGTTCAGAGAAGAAATCTCAACAAATTCAGCACTGCAGGAAACTGTAAATTAATGATAAGATAAAGCTGGACAAAATGACTCTTGCTTTTGTCCAGTTCACTGAAAGTCATTCAAAATTCAACACTACAGAGGAAAGAGCACTGTTGTGTACTTAGAGATCTCTGATTATTTGAAATACTACTTACCTTCTTCCTTTCTGTTTTGTTGTTGGTGCAGTTTTGGGAATATGGATGGGCTCTTTCAATGCTCCTTTCAGATGAATAGTCCTTTCTTGTATCACTTCCCGGATGTGTTTGATCCAGTCCTGTTTATTCTCTATACTGGATGCCTTTGATATGCAAAAGAAACAAAACCCCCACAATGGACCATTATGGCTGAGTAGATCCACACATACAGTCAGCTAATAAACACAAAGAGGAATGCATAAAGAATGACTTTGTGAAAACTTTCTGTAAACCTGAACAGAGAAAAGGAAATTCTAGCTGGCTGTCTTAATTTTGAATCACCAACACTACTTTACACCTCTCAACATTATTAATATTGGTAATTTAAAAAACGTTTTAACCTTAATTCAGAGTTTACTTTTGTAACTTTATGACTAAAGCCCTGCATGCATCTCCTGTGAGGCAGGGTGGATTGACTCACTTGAAGGATTCCAGTAATAACACCTTGAATACTAGTATTTTAAACTCACCCTACATTTTAGGTCAATTCTAACTTGAAATTAATAATAATAATAATAATAATAATAATAATAATAATAATGTTAACCTTTACTGCAACACATACACTTTGTCAACACATTTCATGTATTACTCTTCCCACTTTTTGATATGTATCTCAAGGCAGAAAACTAATTTAGGGATTGTATTTTAATTACTGCCAGCAACATACCTATTTTTTTAAATACTCCAGAAATTACTTGATATCCATCTGCCCGACTTGTAATCTGATCGCTTAGTCCAATTTAACCCTGCACCTGAAATGCTACTAAATATAAATATTACTGCAGACCTAAAGAAATCATTACATATAATTTCCTTAATTATACACTACTTCTCTTAATTGCTGTCTCCTGAAATAACTGGCATCAAATATGTTATAAATATTTAATATGTTATAAATATATAATAACCAGAATTCTAAAGGGATGAAGAAAATTATAGGAACAGATGGACAGGTTGGAAAAAGAATTTTGTGTTCTTTTGCAAACAAAAACATTTAGAAAAAGAAGCAAAACATGACCTTTTAAACAATCTTTTATTTAGTTTTTCATGGAATTTACTTCTAATATGAATGAGGTAAGCAAGTGCTTGTTTCCGGCCTTCAAAACCAACCAACCAAACAAAGTCCACAAAATTGTTGAAGAGCTTGATGTATCATAGAAATTTTCAAAATATCCTATGCCCTAAGTAAAGCACAGAACTTTAAGATGTTTATGTGATCTTATGTAGAGAGTCCTTAATTAAAACCTCTTATTCTGCTCTGCCCTGGGAGGATCATTTCAGACTGCAAAGCATTGTCTGTGAAATTATGGGAACATTAAAACTGAAAGAAAATCTAGTATGTATAAATGTTACATTTAATTTCCTTGCATTCCTTGACTGCTGCCAGAAAACTAATATAAGCTTTTGTTTCCTTTTTCACTTGGAAAAGATACAAATTTGAGTATTGACATGTGAATTGGAGAGGCCATTTTTAAGTGACATTATTGAGTATCCACTATGAATATATATGAAATCACAAACAATATAGTAGGCGTATTAACCTATGGAATGGGAAGATCAACTTCATTTCAGCTCAACAGAGCTCCTCAGAATATGCCAAATTACGCATTAGCAGGTTATGGTATTACAAACCAGGTTCTTCAGTTGAGAAGGAGTCACAGATTACATACCATAATCACAGGAAACATTGATTTAGCCACTCTTTTAGGTAAGCAAAGAACACTACTGACACCTGTAACTTGCCCGGACACAAAATTTATAGGCATTACATGTACTTTCATCCAAAGGCAAGTAGCTTCAGAAAAACTAGTACCCCACAAAAAGACATAAAAAATGTTTGTACTGTTTGTTTTCTGCATAAAAATATGGGTCATGAAAAACAGCAATGACTTGAGTGTGAAAGGTAACACTGATGCCATCATTTCTTTGTGGCACCAGGTCCCTGTCAGCCAATGGAAGTCCATGGGATCAAACCTCTCCCTACTATGATTTGTGAAAGCAGGTTGGTCTAATCCTTCAGTAGGCTACAAAGATTCCCCTGTGCTATCAGGCCACATGAGTTTTATATATATACACCACCACCTCTGCAAACACAAAGAAAATTATCTGTCAGCAGCTGTCCCTCTCAAAGCAGGAAATCGCTCCTTGCTTTCCCAACAAATATCAACAACAACTACAAGACTTGCTATGGACTTAAAGCCCATCTGCTAAAATTACCTTGAGAACAATTTTGTTGTCTGAAGTTGGTGTCCTTCCAACCCATAGAGCAAATTTGCAGGGGTCTCCTTCTACATGTTCTGTGACACCTAGTTCTGAAGTCTGGAATTAAGAAAAATTTGTTAGGACCACATGGCATTTTTTTCTCAGAAACCACAAAGGCAAGCTAATAGTCTACAAAATTGAGCACTGCTATTTAAAGAGATGTTCAGAAGATTAAGGCTAACTCATATGCTAGAGAGAATCCTTTATTCTGGTGGCAGTGGTGAGGTCTTTTCAAAAAAGCAGGAACTGCAAGCTTAACAGTCTTTTCTATAAAGTGCCAATAAACAATAACACAATCTGAATACCAAACTACTTATTTTAGTTTTTGGACTTCACAGTAAAAGCCTTGTAACTCGAAAGAAGATTCTTGGCAAAAAGTAAGTTTTGGCATCTCTCCCTGCTCATTTCCATTGGAGAACATTCACTATTTACTGACTTTTAAGCTTTCTCTCAGATAAGATATTCTTACAAGAATTAAGAATTCTCTTGATATTTTCCAAAACTCTGGTTTCTTTTCTGTCAAATGAGCCTTTGCTAGTGTGTTTCCTTCCCTCTGAAACAGCGGAAATAATTCAGAAATGCAGTTTCCCTTGAGAATATTGTTAGACAACTACATGAGCAACCAGTCTTTGGGAATGTTCTAATGTCAGACCTTAATTGCTAATTATCATCCAAAATGTTTTCACTTTCTGACTGGAACAACATATCACTCATGTGAATTGGCTTCCACTTTAAACAATTCATAGAGGTTCTGTTCCAAAAAAACCTACTAACTAAGAAATACAGCTCAAACTAAAAGAACCCTCACTCCCCAACAGCTGCTAAGTATTCTCACATGATTAGAAAGCTGTAATTTTCCCCTCATACACATCATCATTAGCACATACACACTTCAATGCAGGAGATGCTGAATACCCAGTACCTGAGTAAAGGTACTTTTTTCCTCGATTCACTTGGATGCCAACTTGCGGATTTGTTTGTTTTGGTAGATGAAAGCTTTTCTGTTTTGTTTTCTTCAAAAATAATCCCAACGTCTACCTTCCACACACAACTGTCTTTGCCCAACAGGCAGTAGAGCAACATGGCCCTCTGCAAAGGACACTGGCAATGCTGAAAGTCTGCATGAGGCTCACAGAACAGAAATCATTGTGGGTTACTGGATGCATGGAAACCACGCTGATCTTAGGAAGCTCCCAAACAGCCAGTTACTAGTGACTGGGAGAGTGTTCTGTCAAAATAATACCTGCTTGCCTTTCTTCCCACAGCCCTCTTTAGGCATTTGCTCTTGGACACTTAATCTCTTGCCAAAGGAGTTCATTAACACATTCTGCCACTTATATAAATACCATGCCATTGAGTATCCTGTGCTGGGGAAACCTGATGGCCATCATGCCTGAAGCAAAGAGAAGGACCTCATTTTTGTAAAGCCACTTTCCAGAAGTCACAGGACAGTATACAAAAAAGATCTTTACCTGAAATCAACATGCATGCTTCCAACATATGCCTTTTCTAAAGAACAAACTGTAAGAGCTGCTTATCCTGTAAGCTGCACTACAGGACATTTTGCCAGATAGAATATGACAACAAAAAGAAACCTGTATTTTAAAAATGAGGTACAATAAGAGTCTTCAAGGTTTCCATCAGCTTCTCTAAGACCTTAGGCTATTACTAAATTCCTGCTGGAGGAACTGACATGACAATTCTACAGGACTGATTTTTCAGTTCTGTCGCCTCTCCCACATAATTCCTTGGCAGCTATCAATATTCTCCAATACACCAACATTTTTTTTTAATTTTGGGTTCTTAAGAGCACCAAAGAAAGGTGAGATCAACAAACAGCTGCAGCTGTGTTACCTGCTAGCTATTTAGTATCAGGAAGGAAAGTAAGTGTTGGAAATGAAGTGACAGAATATGCAAAGAAAGATATGGAAAAAAAAGAGTTTGTTTTTTTTTTTTTTCACCAGCCTGTTTTACCAGTTTGGACACCGAAGTGGGAAGAGGGAATGAATGAAGGAAAAGGAACAAAAGCACGGAGAAAAGACTCATTATTTATAACATCTAGACTTAGCTATATATCCCAACAGGATCAATACAAGAACAATGTTTTCTAGAGTGTGATTCCGAGAAGGAAAGTAATTTCAAGTACTTGCTCTGAATTATTTCATATAGAAACTAATCTCGCCTTTGAGAGATGCAGAGCAAGCCATGGGAGACTGTCTTGCCACTTGGCTACCCAAATTTATGGAGAGTGAATACTGCTCTCACACAAGTCATCCAACAAGATAGGAAGGTAAGGATGTGAATTTCAGAGTTTTGTAAAGCATACACGCTAGAGATAAGAAAAGCAAGAACGGCGGTTTTAGGGTTTTTTCTTTCTTTTTTAGATGGGAAGAAAAACATTTCCACCTTTACATCCTTTCAGCAGACCATAAGTAGTATAATTCTATTTGCTGAATTTTATTGTAAGACTACTGGTCTCACCGAACATTCCTGAATTAACTTTTCCAAAACAAAGTTCTTGCCTTCCCCAATCAATAGGTGCAGAATATCCACTAAAATGAATCTTTAACAGCAACAGCAAACAAGAAAGATGAAAGCAGCTCATCAACTCCTTCCATTCTTCTGCTTTATACAAGTGTTAAAGAATCTGCAATCAATACATGACGAAGACAAAACCAGTCCAGGCCAATATTGATTTTCATTTAACCTGACACACCAAGACTGACATGTATCCTTCATTTCAGTTGCTTTGAGCCTATCCTTTCACCTCAAAAGCAAGACAAAGCACCAAAGTTGCAAGATTCAATCTATACATTCCAAGGCTGTTCTTTTAGTGCTCTGTAATAGTTCAAGTTCTTCAGGCACACTTAAATCACCTGAGCTTAGCTGAAGCCTATTCTAGACAGTTCTGTAAATACGATCAGTTGTTCTCCCATACTTACAAACAGTTTGCTCTTGTAAATGTACTTGCTCCTTCCGCTCGAGTCCTTTACTTCTTTACTGAAAACCAAGGACATCTCAAAAAGGAAAAGGTGCCTCTCTCTTCCCTTTCGAATCAGAGTTTTTGGGTCCCACACTTGGAAGGATTCTTGAAGGATGAGCTCTCCCTGAGATTCTATATTTTCATCAAAGCCTAAAAACAGAGTGAAAGGAAACATTCACCATGAAAAGCTGGTAATACAAATAATGTAAAAACCACGGCTTCTGTTCATTAAACTGTATGATTTTTTTCTCCCTGATACAACTTCCAAAAGATGAAGTTCCAAGAAAACAATACTAAAAACAAGACTTGATTTTAACACTGCAATATACTAAATGTAACTGCAGCTCAAATGTACTTCTAAATTTAGACATCCAACTGTTAAGAACTTAATCAACTCTTCTGGCAGTTATTTTACCAACAAATGACAAATCTGTCAGTTTCTGGTGACCTCTTCTGTGATGAAAATGATTTCTTTTATAAGCTTTCTGCCACCGTATAAAGTAAGCAACTTATAAAGACATGGAGCACATCAGGTTCTTCTGAGAGTGACAAGCTCCCAAAAGCCACGTTTTCTTGGAGGTACACCTTCTCTACCATGTGTAGGGCAATGAGCACAGAAATGTGCTCCAACTGGGGATGGAAAGACATGGCAGCTTGGAGCTGTTGGCATACAATCAGCCTGCTATTGGTCATGCCAGAACTGATCCACAGTAAAATAATTACCAGCTGGATCACTTGTATTGAGACATAATGAAAAAAAAAATGAAGACTGAGAATACCAACAATTTTACTTCCATTTTAATGGTACCGTGCTCTCCCAGTTTAATATACAGCTTTAGAGTTGGAGGATAACAAAAATTGTCTGCCATCCTTTTCTGAGTGGTATCAAAACCTAAAATATATCCATATTTTAAATAGATACTGCTTGCCAGTTCTCATGTTCTGAACAAGGCAACAGTATGGAGAGGATCAGAGGCAAGTTCCGCCAGGATGTTCATTCCAAATCCTCCAGAGACATAAAGAGGAAATGTGCTCACTCACTATACTTGTCCAACATGGGATGACTCAACAATGCACGCAAGGTTCGTTGTAAAACCAACTTATGTAAAAGATTAGGATACTCTCCAGGGTCACATTCCTAGTGTCAAAAGATTATTACCAAAGCTGGTCAGCCTTTATATTAAGACCACCTCCTGAACAAGTATTTGGAACTGATCCTGTAAACTGACCAACATCCTTACTGTTTAAAATCAAGGAACAGATGTGATTCAGAGCATTCATATGATCAAGGATCACATATCAAACTAAGGCAAATTTTACAGTAACAAGCACAATACTGTAAATTCCACAACAAGCTGCATGCTACTACCATAAGGCAGAAGGGAAGAAGAGGCATATTGACTAGAAACACTTAAGAATATTTATTAAGCAACCGTACGGTAAGAGGGTCCTGCTTTTTTCTCAAAAAATTTAAACACCCAAGAAAAACACTTCTATTACTAAATGTATGATTGGACCATTATGACATGGTAACGTGCCAATTGCAAAGCAGATTTTGGCAGGAAGTTGTTCTAAGCACATAGATGTATTACATCCAACCTCCACTGTCTGCCATGAACATGATTATGCTGGCTTAAGCTTGGGCTAAATTGGCTTATGCTGACATTTTACTGCCAGAAGATAGATTTCATGTCAACTAGAAGTCTGCTATGGAACAGGCAGCAAACAGATGTGAAAAAGACAAACTTCCTGGAGACAATTATTTCATACATAAATCAGCAAAATCACCAATAATACACTTATGTGCCTCATATAAAGAAGCAAAGGATACTGGTTGGAGAAAACAGCTAAAGGCAGCATATCTGACCAGCCACCTATTGCATTTTGGGTGAGTCATGGACTACTTCATTAGCCTACATGTTTTTCAAATCTGCAGTCGCACAACTATAGATCAAGGTGAAAGAACACTTAAAAAATTAATAAAACTGTACCAGCTGTCTGTAACAATTAATTTTCCTAAATAAATCTGCATCTTATATAGCCCTACCAAAATGGTAGAAAAATACAAACCCAGAGAAAAGGAGATGTTCACAAAGCAAAGTTAATCTGCAGCACACAATGGATTGGAAAGGCAGCTTGAATCTTACCTTCCAGCATGCTGAGGTGCATAGCATCATTGGCTCGCTTTGGCACACTAAGCATCACCTCCAGGCCATCCTTAATCTCACCTTTACCTTCTTCACAGCATGTGAGCAGCTCCTGCAAATGACAAGCAGACAAAATGACTCTCTATCATTTATTTCTACACTAACAGGACAGACAACCAAAGAGTAGTTCTAACAAACCAAAAATCATTTTTGACACAGAAAATATTTTTTAACTTCTTACTCTGCCAATGACACAACAGCATACTTTGTTTCTATCATGATCAGTTCTTCAAGGAGCAGCCCAAGACATCAGTTAACCACTTCTAATTTAAACAGGTTTATCTGCTTAATAAGAAATCTTTAAAAGTTATGTTAAGAAAAAGCTTTTTTTGATAAGCACAGACACAGTTATCAGATGCTGTGCTACATCAAGGCCCTGAACAATGCAGATGCCAAGTCACAAAGATGGGGGAAAGCAGGGCAGCACAAAAGGACCCCTCCTGCCTCCCACGTCAGTCATTGCTCCACTGCACCAAACACCTGCTCTGTACAACAGCTGATAAAGAGAATTTACACTGTTTTATTCTAAGTATTCCATGAATGACTATTCCATGTTCACACAGTTAAAAGCAACCTACAGACAAAACTTCTCAATACCAAGAAGCATTAAGCAATGGACAGAAGTTAGAGAACTGAGCATGCTGAAGTGTTGTAGCAGAATTTAGGGCATACAGTTCTCTGCCCATTCAACATCCCACAGACTTAACATAACAGTGCCTGAGCAGATAGTCAGATTTCCTCACAGCTTTTAAGCATTTGAACAGTATCAAGATAAAATGTAGGTTACATAACCAAAAGGGCATATTATGTTCCTTCTGTTATCCAAAAGGCCCACTTAATTCATTCCCCCAGGTTAAATTCCTTTTCCCCTTTTTAAAGGGAAAGTCATGTGACTTCTACTGTTATGATCATTACATTATTTTTATTCAACTGACAATATCACCATCACAGCAAAACACTCCATGATCACACCTAAATTTTGCATGACAACTCCACAGAACAGTGCGAGCAACTAAGTATCTCTCAGAGGCACAGAAAAGGAGCAGCTTCAATACCATTTGGAAAAACAAGCCACCATGCTACCATCCTACCATGCTATACATCTCTTTTTCATTACAGAATGAAAAAAAAAAAAAAAAGACAACCCAGAAAGCCAGCAACCACCAGACAAATCTATTTTACCATGTAGCAAAGACATCTGGCTCTGCAAACACTGATGAAACCAATCCATCCCACCACTTCCATAAATTAGCTGGTTAAAGCATATTAATATTAAAAATAATAATAACTGTTGGAATTAATACCTCAAAATTTCTGAAACAGCACGTCCCAGAGTATTTCTGTAATTATAGCCTAAGTTGCAACTCCTTGCAAGTGGAAAACAGACAATAAGCTTCAGTCAAAAATGACAGATTTGTTTCCACCCAATGTGACCTGAAATAGCCGTTAATGTTTTTCAGAAATTTCAAATGCAATCACACATGGCTGTTCTCAAGTAAAAAATGGAGACACAGATCAGTTACAGTGCTTTTGTAGGCTGCTACAACAAAACAAGCATTGCCACCTAACAGAGACCCAGTACAGTCCAAGAACAACTGCTGCTCAGTTGAGAAGACATCTGTCCACTAAGTGAAAGCTCTAACTACAGGGTTCCAAAAGTGGTGCATATTTTAACAGACACTATTTACTTAACATTTCCAGGCAACATTACAAATAACACCTCTTTGTGCAACAGCTCTACAGGTACAGTCACTATGTGTAAATATTTACTCATACACACACATATTTTTATGTCTTATAGATATTTTATATTACAATTTTATACATAAATATTCTATTATTATCTATTTTACAGCATTTAATGTCACCAGCTTAGATAACAGCTTGCCAAAATCTGGTGTAGAAACCATTACAAAAATGGTTTTATAGCCATATAGCCATGAATTACTTTTTTACTCTGGAAATGCAAATTTTATTTTCTAAGTAAACATCAGTAGACAGGTATCTTTTTTTGGTTTACAGAAACCTGGACAAAAAGTTGCTTGTTTATGCCTTCTTTCATTTTCAGTTGAAATTCTGCAGCAGTATTTGCAGCTGCCCAGGATGCTGGAGTCATGGAGAGCAGAGTAGAACAACCCTCCCGACTTCAGCAGGAGCTTTGCTTTCTTATAATCAGCAGAATCAGATGAAGAACCCTGAATTAATACTGACCTTTAAAAGAAGCTGGTATTTTGTTATCCTTTGGACAGGTTTGATAAGGTAAGAGGAGATAGAGTTGGCCAGTCCATGTCGTTGTTGTATCTCCTACGTGGAAAAAGCAAACATTTGAGGACTGTGAGCACCAACACTCAGATATAAACTGTTTTGAGGCATATGAAATAATATACATTAACTATAAATTCTATTTTAGCTGAAAAAAAAATCCCCAAAAAATCAGGATAATGAGATATTCCAGGCACAATGAATCATTATGCTGTGCATCTTCCTGCTCACAAAGAGATGATTATGTCCGAGAGTAGCTGTGAAACGTTTCAACAAACCTAAATACAAAGAGCAACAATTAGGGACAAAGAACGTGTGGCAACACCTTTTTTAAAAGCATTAAGATCTGTACTTCTTTTGCTACTTGCAAGAGAGTTAAAACCCTCACACTGCAGTGTTCCTGGGAAGAGGCAGGAGTACCGGGAAGGCTGAGGTGGAAGTTTCTCGGCATCCCCTGCTATTTCAGTGCCAACAGCCACAGACGGCCTCGTCCCCACCAGAGGGAGCACAGAGTAATGTTTTCTGACTGAAGGAAAGAGGTTACTAAGCACTTGAAAAGAAAACAGCCACTTACAAATAGAAAAAAGAATTACCTCCACAAAAATAAAGGTGGAAACCAGAATTATCTGGTAGCTAAATGGGATGATTACAGATTTCAGGTACTGATTGGGGCTGAACTCCACTGATAGGGTACGCCATTTATCATAGCACTGGATCTATTTTAACCAAGCGATTTCAAACAGCAAGTTATGCCCCACAGCTGTGTGCCATCTAGCCATGATTACAGCGAATGGGATACAAATGATATTTTTATATGGACCAGTGGTGTCATCAGTGGAAGTGCTCAAGTTCTCTGTGCACAGAATTAAGTCTTCACACTTCTAATATACTTTGGGTGGATTAGGGGATGGAGAGCTCTGGATATAGTGATAAAACAGATCAATCAAAGGAAGTGGTGGCAAGAATTTATTTCTAATACTTTTACCAGAGCCCTGTGTTATTTTTCAAAATGGTATTTACTAAATTTTTCTTTGAAACCTTTTTTGGTCATATCTACCCGATTTTCTGTAATTTACCTGCTCTTCTTCAAACACTGAAAACTTAACGGAGGCTTCGCAGAAAGGTTTTGCCTTACAATATTTAGAAACCCCATTTCCTCAGTGATTAGACTTTTGAGATTAACCCCAAGGGCTTCAGGGATTTCCTCTACTTCCCTTTACTTGTACAAACAATTCTAAAAAAAAAATGTGGTGTCATTACACAGCTAGTGGCTCAGCTGCGGAAAAAAAATGGAAAAAGACAGCACTCTTAATTGACTCATCGGCTAATACATGTCCAACCCAAACTCATTCACCATGGCCAAAATCCCTCCTTAAAACCTCTAACACATCTACATTTTTGTTGCTTTTTTATGCAGAATATTACATGTGTAGACCATGGAACCGTGGAACTGAATAAGGAGGTTCAGCCCTTCTGAATAACAGTAGAGAAATGAATTACCACTACATGCAGTTACAGTTTAAAAGTGCTCCAAAAATCCAACCAAGATTTTTATCTCTATTACATACAATGCAAACTAAGCACATCAAAACTTGCTAAGATTTGCAGGATGTGCTTGTGCGAGCTGAAGATTCATGTCTTGGCTGCTGGTTGCCAGAACTTGCTTCTAGTTCTGAACCACTCTGATATGTGACAGTGACTTTTCACATCTGATTTGACAGCTCTGTAACACCAACTGAGCAATGGAAGTTAACCACGTGAGACACAGGATTGATTTTCTTAAGATGACAGCTTAATAAACTGCAGCATTATTAACAGGAAACTTGCATTTTCTTAACAAATTAGGCACTCAGCAGAACCACAAATATATGAGTCAAACAGCCAAGGCGTGCTTTTAGGATGGACACGATGTACTTACATCAAAGTATGCTCCTGCATGTTCTAATATCAGCTGAGTGGAATCTGGCTTATTTTTACAGTAGGTAACGTACATCTGGAATTTGTCTGCCTGCAGAACAAAATGCAAATTTACGAAGGTTATCAGAGAGCATCATTCCTGTCTGAAAATTTTTACACCATTATCAGAGAGCTCATCTTCCCTATCAAGAAACTGAGCTGTACAGAATTATATTTCCACTCAAACTGGCAGCGTAAAAATAGACATCAGGCAAGTAAGTCTGAAAACAACAGCAATGCATATAAAAATAGATTATTCAAAGCTAAGACAAACCAAATCTGCACACTGGTTTAGGCAACTTGCATACACTTCAAGAGCAGTTAAGGAGTGGCATCTGACAGGAGCGCCCTAATTGCTGTTCTCTCAGTTAAAGATACACATTTTACTTAAATGTGAAGGAAGAGGTACTTTTTATAAATCAAAAAGGGATCTGAGAGCAAGAATTCATCCCGTCATGCCTCCTATCCCCCTTTCTACTTCTAAATGTAAGTCTGACTTCATTACCCAAGTAACAAAGCAATGTCCAACATCTTCTGGTAACTGTTCATATTTTTCCAACTCCTTGAGAAATATACTGTGGATAGAAAAGAAAGAAATAGTACAAGGCATATGAAACATGTTTATTACAGCAACTGGTTTGGATCTACTGAACAAAAGCCATTAGGGAAACTTTCTATAATACCAAATGTATGAGTTAAGGAAAAAAGGTAACTGGAATAGATAAAAATGTGTAATAAAAGTACTAATATCAAATATAATTCAATAAAAATTCTGATGAGAAGATGAGAAATTGAACCAGCGGACATGCAGTTAACACATAAGAATATACAAAAATTTAGTAATTGCTGTTGTTCTCTATCAAGATGGTTTCCTACTGTTTTCAGTTTCAAGGAAGGCCTTCATCTCAATTTAAAAAAACCCCAAACCTTGCTTTTTGGATACTCAAGTTCTCAAGTTAACAGTAAGCATACAAAGAACTGTAAAATCGGGGTCTGGAATACGCTAGGTGTATTTTATTACTTGAAAGAATCATAACCTGATACAAATGTGTACACGATCAGGAAATAACAAAGAAGGAAGATTCAGAGCAAGACTTCTGTACAAAGATCCCCCTAGGAACCACTCCATTCAGAAGAAATGGAGTGGACAAGTCTCATTTATGCTCTATTCTCAAGTAAATGTAAAGATGCTGGAGCATCTCCACAGAAGCTAAGAGCAACCAAGAAGAGCTGGGAGCCATACTCTTTCCCACTAACAGCTGCACTTGGATACCAGGAATGAGGGTTCTGAGAGAATGACAGAGCCCTAATGCTTGGGCTATGTTTGTATTTTATTGAGTTCAGTGGTTTTCATCTCTTTAGAACAACTGATAAACCTACAACAAAATTTTGGTGCATCCAAAAAATTTCTTAAATGCTGAAAGATGCCTGAGACTGAAAAACATAATTTCTAATGGTGTACCTACCTCTCTGCAGAAAGCAACAGCTGAAATAATTTAGCAATGCAAGAGGAAAATATTTCAATTTTTTTTAATGGGAAAGCATTTATTATTGATATACACAATATTTTCATTAGGAAATCCCTCAGGTCATCATTTGGATTTAGCAGTAGTGTGGAAATGGAAGATAAGTCACTCACTTATTGTGGAACTCATAAATTTCCTGCATGTTTCCAAAGATAATGTGTTCTTTGTTTACAATACCAGGTGGGATCTCCTCGACTCCACTTGTCATTTCCCATAGATATGTCTGGCCAGAAAAAAAAAAAGATGTGTGAAAAGTGGTGATAAACTCCCAACAGACGCAGCCAGGTATCTGTAAGTATGCATTCCTGGAGAGAAACTAGGCAAAGATCACACAGCAACATCATCTCCAATTGTGACAGTGCCTGTTGTGTCAAATATACCTTGTGATTTTGACAGTGAAATACAAGTTCTAAAACTGACAATTTAACATAGTCCCTGAGACTTCATAATTTAAAATGCATAGTGTTCTTGACAACCTCTAATGCTTCAGGATATTCCTTATCAAGGTCATGTCTGCAGTCTAGAAGTTCATGCTTTGTGCAACAGCTACCACTGAACCTTAGCTGCTTCAGCGTAACAATTACTGGGCACTTTTCCATGGAATCTCACTGAATTTCTATTCAAAAAGCCAGCTAGTAGCAGAACATGTGATACAGATAATAAGAGAATTAGCACAAGCTCTCCCCCATTGCTAGCAAAGCAAATAAAGTAAACCCCTCCTTTTTCCCTCCTCTCTCTAAAACAAAAACCCCACACACAATTATGAGTTGGGAAAGGAACAAATAGTGAAACTCAGTAGTAACAAAAGCAAAACATATAGGGTGAAATCTGAAATGGCTGTTATCACATGCAATTTTAAGTTTCTTCTTAACAGCAGTAAAATTACTTAATTTGGTCCTATGATTCCAAAACAATCATGTTCAGCTGTTGAAACCAGAAAGAAAACAGAAAGCAACGGATTGAATCCTGCCTCCAAAGATTAGTGAAAAAAACAAAACTCACATCCATGCATTCCCGGAGGTCTCTTACGTAAGCCTTTTCTGTCTGAATTAGCTCAGCCATAATGAACCTTAGGTGACAACAGAAAGAATAATCAGATCTCAGTCTGTTAGACCACTATGAATGCATAATAACCAGAATACATCATTCTCCTCATCAGCTTTTGCTTTTCCACTGCAGCAAGAAAAATCTGAGAACTGAAATGTGAAGAGGGACAACAGAGGAAGGAAACCTAAGAGGTAACATCCCTCCATTACTAACCAGGACAAAAAGAAATTAAGAAGGAGATAGAATTTTTTCTCTAACACTTTTCACTCCTACAGTAATTTAACTCTTGTCTTGCTTTCTCCCCTTGCACATTTATTTCACATTACTTCTATGAAGGAGAAAAGCATTTTAAAAAAAGTCTAACAGTTTTGAAAGTTTAGGATTCTGTCATGCTAGAATTATCTGTGAGAACAAGCATGTGAATAAATGGAAATAGGAGATACTGAGTACTATCACTCTCTTTTTACTAATTATATGATTTTTAAGCTGCCAGACAAGCCATGACGGTTGTTTCATTATCAGGACTGACTTATGCATTCTCATTGATTAAAAAATAAATAAATGTATTACTCTTTCCTGCGGGCAGACTTTCGTTTTTCTTCGTTAAGCTCATGAGCAGCATCGCGTAGTTTCACCTCTGACCCAGGGACACTGGCTGGGATTATATCCAGCTGCAAGCTTTTGCTCTTTATTAAAGAAAGGAAGAATTGATTAAGGAAGGAGACAGGAGAAAAAGGTAGCTAAATCAAATGCAAGTAAAGCTTGTTTGTCTGTCATCACACTCAAATTTCTCTTACCGATTTATTGGAATCAGAGGAAATACCCAGAGCTTTCTCTAAAGAGGTCCTGTATTTCTCCATGCGCAGGGAAAAGTCTCTGTACCTCTTATCCACTGCTGTGACACATTTTTTAATCTCTGTTGCATGAGCATGCCCTTTTTCACAAAAGCCATCAGCCAGCTGTATCAACAACTTCACCCTCTCTTTGGTTTGCTATGAAAACAGGAAAATATTGAACAGTTACAAGCTCTACCTGTCATGCAGGGGGTCATTTTGCTAAACTGCTACTAAGTGCAATTAGAAAAGGAATTGAAGGAGCTACCTTCCTCCTCTCTCTTCCCAGAACTCCTTTAAACAGATAACTTTTACGTAATAAAAATAGCGTAAGACTAATGTAGGTTTCATTGGGCTTTATTATTACATTACTAGAAGCAGATTGCTTATTTTTCTTTGAAAAATGTGCTTCATATCTAACCCAGAGATTAAATTCTGCTAGGCAAGCCTTTCAACATGGGTAGTCTTGCATCAATACAAAGGCATTTTGATGCCAAAGAGAGTACTTTCTTCATTACCACTGACTGCAGCACTGGTATTGGACCCGGCCCACAGTCTCAAGAATCTACCTCCTTTAGACACAACTGAAATGCTGAGATGGAAGTAAGTCTTGTTATATACTTTACTCTCTAATGGATCTACACTCTTTCAATTTTTTCTATATTATGCTTTGTTGGCACAGAGTTGTTTGAAAGAAGCAAAGAGAACAAGTAGTTACCACCAAATCTGTAAGTGCTTTTCCCAAATAACAAGCTGCCTAAGACTGTGCACTTTCTTTCATATAAACCATAAATCATCCACAAAGGATGAGTTTATACGTCCACCTCTCTCTGTCATGAGTGGAGCATACTGTCAGGGCCCTCGCTAGCAGGGAGTTAAGCAAAATAGTCAATAAAAATTCGACTCTTACGTTATTGAAAAAAATCAAGTTCGTCCTCTTTTAATTCTTTTTGTTCCCTAATGGTCCCTCACCCAAGTATTTCTTTTCAGTATGGAATTAGCAAGGGCTAACATATCCTCCCAACAGGTAGCAAAATGCCAAGGGAGTGATAAAAAAAACTTCCTTTCAAAAGGGGCACCAACGTCATCTGCAGGCTGACAGAGGAAATAAGGAAGAGCAATGATGCTCTGCATACTGGAAGGCATCCAGCAAATCAAAGCCTGGAGCAAAGCTCAGACCAAAAAAAATCCAGGTTTGAACATCAAAAGTAATCTCTGTTCTTTCTGGATTTTCTTTTCTCCCTTCCTACATGTCTCCCTGACCAAACCCATCTCGAAGTCTCTTCTGGGGTGATCCTTCAGACAAATAAACCCTTACTTACTTTCCTGGGCTCTACTGTTTCTCTGTGAAGGTTGGAGAGTCAGAGGGGAAAAAAAGGTGACAGTTTGAACAGGTGGAAAAACAAAACAGAGACAGACAAGGCTACAAACTCGGGTACTTCAGTCATGCACTGGTTGTCTGTCTTTCAGATGTGAAAACTGGCAAGCCTCAGGAGTGACATCTGCATCTCTGTAAAGGCCTCCACAGATGCAGAATTACATTGTACTGTCTGACTCAAAAAGGTTTACAGCAAAATCACAGAATACTTAAATAAAGTAAGTTACCTAACAAATAAAGCTTTATTTTCTCTACTATCTTCTAATTAATAATAATAGGCTGAATAATAACACAGCTTGCTGTATTTCATATCCTAAATGAGCATTCAGTAATCCACAATCATGAAGATATGGAAGTGGAAATCAAAGGTCCTGAAAGGTTTGTAGGTATTGAAAACATTTTTAAGCTACCTCACTACAATTTTGTCATGAGAAACCAACAGCACATAGGGCTCATAGAGCTCCAGTAACAATGAATATCTGCTGGTTATCTTCTCGTTCATTCTGTTCTCAGCAGAAATAGACAGAAAGCCACTGTAAGTAAACTGATCTTGACGGACACATCCTTGGGGGATTTTCTGATGGGCAGGGGGAATTCAGTTGTTTTATTTTGTTCCAAATGTTACATAAGTCAACTTATATTAAACTTGTTTATCAACAACCTGGACGAAGGAATAGAATGCACTCTTAGCAAGTTTGTTGATGATACGAAATTGGGAGGACCAGCTGTGCTGCCTTCAGAGGGACCTTGATAGGCTGGGGAGTTGGGCAGAGGAATCTAATGCAGCTCAACAAGGGCAAATGTAGGGTCCTGCAATCTGGGGAGAATAACCCAAGTACCAGCACAGGCTGTTGGCTGATTTGCTAGGTAAAAGCTCTGTGGAGAAGGAGCTGTGAGTCTTGGTGGATGAGCATGAGCCTCCAGTGCCCTCATGGCCAGGAGGACCAGCGGTATCCTGGGGTACATCAGAAAAAGTGTGGCCAGAAGGTCGAGGGAGGTGATCCCAACCCCTCTACTTGACCCTAATGAGGCCATATCTGGAGTAGTGTGTTCAATTCTGGTTTCCATAGTTCAGGAAAGATAAGGAGCTAATGGAGAGGGTCTAGCAGACCAACACAAAGATGGCTTGGGAACATCTATCTAATGAGGAGAGACTGAGAGAGCTGGGCCCATTTAGTCTGGAGAAGACTGAGAGGAGATCTCACCAAAATATAAAATATCTCAAAGGCAGCTGTCAGGAGGATGGTGCCAGACTCTTCAGTGATGCCCAGTGACAGGACAAGGACTAATGGCCATGAACTAAAAACACAGTAAGTTCCATCTCAACATGAGGAAGATCTACTTTACTTTGAGGGTGGCAAAGCACTGAACAGGCTGTCCAGGGATGTCATGGAGTCTCCCCCTGTGAAGACATTCAGAACAACCCACCTGGACACATTCCTGTGTAACCTGCTCTTGGGGACCCTGCCTTGGAAGAGTGATTGGACTATCTGATGTCCAAAGGTTCCTTCCAACCCAAAGTATTTTGTGATAATTTTTAAAATTTATTTTACCTTTGCTGTGATCTGAAATTCTTCATGTTCTTTTAACAACTCTTGAGTGTGCTGGATACTGGAACCAGTGGAAGTATGTGTGGATAAATAAAACTCTCCATTGTCATGAATCCATTCCAGAGCCTAAATAAAGCATTAATGAAGTTAGAGAAAAGACAATATAGTTTTAGCAATAGAAGCTATCTGTAATCAGTATTTCACACACAGACAATTTGGCCACAGGTGAATTTTACTCTATGTCACTTGTAGCAATCATCTAATACCTCTACAATATCAAATAGTTCATAACTGAAATAATTCATTTAGTCTATGAAGCAATGTTTAGAGAATTAAAAATTATGTATGAATCTGAACACTTCAGGGAATTCCACTACTGCAGGATGACAGCAGTCCACTATTGAAAGGTTCTAACTAATTGTGTTCACATTTTTGGTAGTATACTCCCCAGCAGCGGAAAAGAAAAAAAAATCACTTTCTTGGTGTCACATGGGACAGCTGTACTCAGAAATATACATGTTCCAACTCGTAAAAATGTACGTAAGACCACCAAGTGTGTAGGCTAAACTTTCCAAGCACGTAAGATTTAACTATCACTTCACTCTTTTGCTGACATGTATTCCTGTCTCACAAAGTGTGGTCTGTGCTCCTAGAAATCAACCCTGCAGCAGAGAAGGAACAGTGAGATGTCTTAGTTAAACCAGTTCATGTATGTATAAGGAGAAGAAAACAAGAATGAAAAACTGCAAACTAAGATTGTTTCCTTTCCACATTCTGACACTTTATTTGCTCACTATTATGAAAAATGCTGATCCATGTAATTATCTATGCTTCACCCACATTACCTGCTGCCCTTTTAAGCATAACTCAGTGGTTGTGAGGAATCTCTGGCTCCTGGAGTTGTCTCCAGCTGCAGCATAACAGTAAAAATCTAACTGACAACTGTTCTGCAGCTCTCAGTACAGGCTCCCTACAGCAGCAGGCAGATGGATGGGACCTTAGAAACTTCTCATTTCTGACAAAGCCAATAGCAGATGTTCAAAGCATTTTATACTTGCTTGCTTAGAACCACCTTATTACTAAATGCATGTGTATCTTCTGTATCTTCAGTAAATACACAGAACACTAGACAAAAATTCAATACCCCAAAAGAAAAAGTAGTAGATTGCTGGTGGGTCCTCAGTCTTCCCTTAAAAGGATAAAATGAAATTATGAGTGTTATCTATCCATACTAGCAAGAACAGGAAAAGATTTATCTTGGTGGATGGTAGATATGTATGTTTCACACACATAACCTTACAATGAATCAGAAAACGCACTGTCTGTATTATAATTAGACCTATGATTTAAGCTCATCAAAGCTGTGATGAAACAACGTTGATTCCCTTACTTGCACTTCAAATGCTTTTCCTTCTTGGTGCAAAACCTGAAATGAGTAAGAAGCCTTCAAAATTCAGCACCGAATGTGAATGCCAGGATGCCATTTTCTTAGTCACATACTAGTGCAGGTACAAGCCTGATGAGATGGGTCTATACTTTTAAAAATTGCTGATGGAAACAAACCAACAAATCTCTTGGACTTCTGTCAAAAAAGCAGCATTTCAACCAACCACCTCTGTGACATGTGTTGTCATTCTAATGTCAATTTTTGCAAGTGAAGATTGACATGGACAGGCACAGCACAGATATTACCAACAACATTTAATACTTCTTGCTTTTAACTTTTTAACCTCTGCATTTTTTTAGTGGGTTTATTACACAATGCTGGAATGAATGACAAACAAAAAGCTGCCCCTCTCCAAATCATAGAATGGTTTGGGTTGGATCAGAACTTAAAGATCATGTAGTTCCAATCCCCCTGCCATAAGAATGAAATGTTGTCTTTTCATAATTTGCTGGCAGCTGTCTACAAGCACAGTATGACAGAAAGTCAGACTTGATCTTAATTCCTGCAGTTTAGATCAGCTTTCATTGCAGCTGAGGTATCACTAAAAGAACTGGAGAAATCAGTTTAGGGATCAGGTAAGCCCTTAACTCTGAAAGGATTTGAGAATCTAGCTTTGTCCTTGCAAACTGCTATGGTATCTTTTCCATCACAAGGGCACCAGGTTCTTAAAGCACAAATAACAGGTTCTTCCAAATTCCAAAAAGACATCTAAATGAAGGGAGCAATATTTCCATTTTTTTGGCTAATCACTGTGGAGTCCCATATACGGTTTGGTTCACTTTACTTTTTGATGACTGAACTGGTGATTGCTGGAAAATGGGATTTACAATAAAAATGCTGACAGATCTTTATCTCCAGTGTTTGACTGCTAGTTAGCAATCCCTATACAAAACAAGTAGATCACATGCTTGTCAGAGGTTTAAATTAAGGTTATTCAAAAGTGGGGCAGGGAGGTGAGAGCAGGGGGGCAGGGCAGGGATGGTGGTGTTGTTTTAAATAAGTATCAGACTTCAAATTCACTCCAAGATACATCTTGCATTAATGTCTTTGTGAAAGCATGAAAGGCAGACTTGAGAATTCTTTCAAGAGAGAAAACCAGACCAACAGTATTGAAACTTTTGTCTAAATTAGCTGTCATAAAGAAATAAAAAATTAGGGTTTTGAGGCCTTTAAAGAGGATCTGACTATATTTTATACTATGAGCATTGTGTCCTTTTCCACAGAACAGGAACAGATAGCTTCCTTTCTTTGTCTTATAACCAGTTTAAAAAAAAAAAAAGAACCATCATAGATTAATCTACTTACCACTTCTGCCTTGAACCCCCTACTTATTTTTAAGGCATGTGTTTTGATTAGTGAAGTTACTAATTAAGTTAAGTGAATTACTTAATAGCTCTTTCCAGACCGATAAAGTCAACAAAATACCAAGAGGTGGATCTATCATGCAGGAAACCAAGAAACCAAATACACAAAGAACTGAAAAACCAAAGTAATTCAGTTATTATTGTTTAATGAGTTATCCAACTTGTCAGATTTCTAAAACTGCCAATCAACTTAATTAGATATTTTCCCTCCAACATCTGAGAAAAATGCTGCTGCCTGTAATTTCCCCAGACAAATTAGGTGTGCGTGTAAAAGTTAACAAGCATAACAATTTGTCAAACACAAGCTTGCAGAAATTAGATTTGCCTGTACCAGATGAAGCTGGCAGAAGCAAAACATCACCTTTAAGTTACAACAGTTATACTGCCACACAGAACTTAGTTGTTCTGTATTAAAGGGAAGGCAAAGAATTAAATTTGCTACTTTTATCCTTCTGATGTTTTAGCCATTTGAAATATTGAAGTCAATGATAAATTTGTTACTGTGAGAAGACAGAGTATGTCAAGCCTGGATTACACCCATGAAGATTTTCATATGAAACCCTCACCTGTTTGGCACTTCTTTCAAACACCACATACTGCTGGCATTGATCAAGACGTCTTTTACGCATGGTCCAATAATGCAGCACACGGTTCTCCCTCTGGAAGAGTTCATTCAAGATATCTGAAGAAATAAAACAGAGCTTATTACAACCAAATTTAAAATATCACACTACAATCAGGGGAATAAAGTACTTCACACTGTAGAATTTACTATACACTTACTCTTTCTGTTAGTCATTGCTTTGCTTTCTTCCCAGTATTAATGAAACACACAGTGTTCCTTTTTCATTGTTTACAATGGTGCTGATTAAAGAAACTAGAGATGCAATTAAAACTTACTACTGACACCTTTTTTCCTCTCAAATATTTTTCACAAGGGGACTGCATTTTAAATGTAGGCTGATAAAGATAGCACCTGATGGGGTTTCCTCAGAAACAATGAGCATGCACAAGTAATCACAACATGCTTAACATATTACATTAATTGAAGTAAAAAGGGGTATTTTTAATATATCAATCTCCTATAAAGTACGTTAACGATTTAATATAGATGAACAAATGTACAGCCTCAGGTCACCGCAAGGTCAAATGCAGCATAAGCAGACACTATATGTACAGAAACCCAAGTAATAAAAATAGGCAATTACTAAGTTTGTAATTCTCTATTGAAAAAAAATATCAAAGCCAACAATATATAACTGAGTAAGCTGACTTGTAAAATATGAATGCTCACACTGAACCTTGACAGAACTTCCAGGTAATCACATAATTAACTCCACTTTGTTATTCCTGAGTACCAGAAAACTCACCTCCAAACCCCACATGTCCAACCTTTTAAATACTTCCTAGCAAAGATCTTCTGTTTTCAATACACAGAAGACCTTATCTGGATTCTCCCTGTTTAATGCTTATAGTTTTCCCATCATACAAAGATATTCTAGTAGTTTCCTGTGAAGCTCACTTTACCCACTGCTGCTTCCAGAGCAGCAGCCCTACTTGACTTCGCAGCTACTGCAAACTCAGAGTGCAAGCTGAGTACAGGGGACTTAGATGGTCCACAGTGGTTTTTGCCACAGGCTCAGGCTTGGACGCAGAGTCTGCTCCTTGCAGGGAATCAGGAGGACCCATCATACAGGAAGGGTTACTTGGCATTACTGAGTGAGGCAGAACTGAACTTTTAATGTTCCCTCAATGCATATTGTTCCTTGGACCCTTTCAAAATGCATTCTTAAGGAAATCTGCAAAGATGGAATTGATGAGCCTCTGCTTGCCATATATTAAAGAAACACATTTCATGAGTCAGCATGGGGTTGTGCAAAGAATTTGAGGGCAGTAAAGAGAGGAAATGGGGACACTCAATGTCTCCACCAGGCAATTCTGTTGGAACTCCACAGGGCCAAAAGGGAGGTCCAGCAGAAGAAGAGACCAAAAAAAAAGAGACCAAAAAAATTCTTTACACCAACACTTTACTTGCTTTTCTACTTATACTCAGAGCTGGCTATTTCCCATAAGCCATAATTACGAATGGAGGCTATCAGATGCTAGGTGTCTTAAGGTCTCTGCATTCTGCTCTCCCACTCTGCAGGCCCACCTGCTTTACATCTCATAAGGTAACAACTCCAAGAAACTGTTTGACAGAGAAGCTCAAATAACAGGAAGCCTGAGAGGAAATGTATCTTTGTCTACCTCATCGGCATTCTGGGACCAAACACAACTTGTCACAGCCTCCCTGAGGATTATGAAACCTGTCTGCATCACTGCCAACACCCTCCTGGTTACAAGCATTATATTCCCACTTGCCACAGGGTGCTGAGATCATCCAGAATTTGCTTTTGGTTGGAATGTGGTCACTGTGGCCAAGGTTTTATTTTTTGCTGGTCAGGCTCCCCTCAAATATGCCTCAACTGATCTGTCCCTTAGCCAAGCTATGAGCTGATCTGCTGTGAGCCTCCCCTGCTTTCTCAGTTTTATTTCTGCCTTATGTCACCTCCAAAACACTTGCTCAGAGTACATGCCAGATTTTGGGAGGCAGGGAGGTGGAGTGGGTGGGACACAATTATCATTATACAATGCAACACACCCAACTGGACACACCATATAAAAAGAGACATCTTGATAGTGACGCAAGCAAAGTAGTTCTGACAAAGAGCAAGCGAGGTGAATTTAGCAAATTGGAACAGCATTTGTTCTGTCAGGACATGATACAGATGGCAAGGCAGTGAGAGATATTTGGCTGGGCACTGTTAGTGTTAATGCCATTAATTTCTTGGACTGACAAACAGGAGAAAAAATATTCTATAAACTACTCTAAGGATGTTACAGAATATCAATATTTAATACTAGGTTTGGAAAAGCATCTCTGTACCTCAAGCCACCTGAACTACGGTCCCTGTTGCTGTCATTTACTTTGATTCCAACATTTGTTAGGATTGCTCCCTAAACTTTCAGCTTCTTCTCCAGGCTCAAAGACCTCTCAGCTGTCTCTATGCATCCTGGTCCCTTCTATCAACCTACCTAAAAATATAAGCACCATTAGACAAGCTCCTGAACCACGCTCAGTTGCAGCCTGTACAGCAGACAGGTAACACAGATGCACACATACTTAGCAGCCAAAACAAAGATGCTCTCATTTCTGGGCTTACAGGAATTGTCACCAACTCAATCCACCACCACAGCACAGTTTTAGACCACAATTCCTTCCTAAATGAGGCAATATTTAGGTACCCTTAACTGCGTATCAAAGAAATTATTCACCCTGGTATGCAGGGACATAAGGACACATCTCAGAGTTCAGTACCACTGTAATTTCTGCTCCTCATGAAGCGTGTGCTTAGCTAAACTTCGCCTAGATTAAGACATCACTTTTCCAGATAACTTAACCTGCATCAGGGAGTAAGGATCAAGTACACCACTGAATGAGGTTTTTGAAAAATGTTCATCAGTTCTGCAAAAACTCAAGGGTTACTCAAATTTTTAAGGCACTACTTTATAAACTATATACTGATTGCAGTTTGCCAGTTTTAAGCATACATCTGCGTAGTAATGCTTTATTAGGACCTCTCTTTCACTAAAATAAACACTCAATTTTTTTCTTGATTTAGAAAAGAGGTGAAAGGAGATAATTTTTTTCTTGACATACATATTTGAACAGGAAGAACTGAGTGAACTTTTATATCATTTGGTCAGCTACCACCATACCACTGAGACCTAACAGGAATGAGTCTCCACTAGTTCTGTCTTAACTCATGCTTAATTCTCAGAAGCATATATTATATGGTTTATGGGGGGAAAAGTATTAGAGCAACAGCTTATTTTTTTCTACTTGGGGATTTTTTGCTGGGTTTTTGTTGCTTTTTAAATGTATCACTCATCCAGAATTTTAAATGTATGCAGAACATGCATAACATTATGGTTCTAGCATGTAATTATTATTCTTATTAGTAGAGATCTTTCTACTGTTTCCTCATATGAGCACACTTACCTTTCTCAGAATGACTGTTCCTACACAGATTTCAAAACTGAATTTTAAAAAAATTTGTCTGATACTCAGTAAGTGTGGTAGCTACAACTTCCTGCTTGCTTCTGCTCTGTTTTCTTTGTCTCTTACTGGAATAAGAGCTAAGTGACAAAATGTCAGCTCCAGTTATTGATACTGCTGGCGTTCGTGTTGAGATTTTGTTTTGTACAGTTCTATAAATGTTGGGGACACAATATTTATTTATACACCCAGAGGAAAAACAACCCTTGGTTGTAGCTCTAAACACTCCAAGTTTCAACTGCCACAATCCAATTATCTCCTTAAGAGTGAAAATATAGCCAGTATCCTATTCTCTTTCCAAAAGAAAAAGTTCAATACAGAAGGATCTTCAACTTGAGTATCGTCAGACTTGGACTTGAGTACTGTCAGTAAATTTACTGGGTAAATTTAACACTAACTGTTTTCCCCTCACAGTTAAAGTGAAGCAGTGAACCTGTCCTTTTCTAATAGAGTCATCAAGTAAATTAGAGCGGAAGTGACCTCTGGAGGCCATCTGCTCCAATCTCCTCTTCAAAGCAGGACTAACTTCACAGATTTTCAGAGGCTTGTTCAACTAAGTTTTGAAAATTCTTAGAGGTACCTGTAACACTCCCATTCAGAATTTTCCTTGCTACAACTTTTTCTCTGGATTTACTGCCATGTTCCTCTTGAGTCTGGCTACACCATATGCATAACACCTCTTTGGGTAGGTGCAAACAGCGTTTAATTAGACTTCTCTGGTTTTGAGACTGTAGTATGGCCAGAGTGTTCAGTCACAGCTTCAAAATGCACAGAGCAGAATATGACTGGCAATTAAATTATTAAAATGCAATATTTACTTCTGAATCTCTCTGATCTCTGTTCTGCTACCACACCCATCAGTTATGCATACCCTATTAGTTTTTGCACTTTTGTCCCTCAAAGCCCTACAGGTCTCTCTCTCTCCATTCCCTAGAGTGCTTATTACACCTTAAAGCCATACTACATATTATTAATCTTAGCAAAAGCCAAGTCACATGTAGTACCTCTTTCCAGCTTCACCTCAGCTACTACATGTCTACACATCCAGTTTAAACATGATGTAAGTCACCCCATGCTTCATGAAGTTCCTCAACACTGATTCAAACTATCCAAAGAGCTCAAGAGCATTGTACAGGCAATAATCTCATATCACTCTGGCACTCCCAGAGAACTTGCAGAATGTATGACACTAATACACTGAATATGCTTACACTGATCAGCTCCCATTTGGCTTCAGACCAGACATTATCTTGTGGAAGTTTACTACCTCATTGTCTCAATAAAAGCTGCACATTTGAGTCTCAGATAGAAAGAAGATTAGGTGTGAGTAACAGATAAAAGAATTCCAAGCAACTTCATTTGAGTATAAGAGAGTTTGAAGACTGTCAGCTCCTTCAAAGTGTGCAAGCAATTTGCTCCCTGTTAAGCCTGACAGAATTCTTTCCACTTGGGCAGGCTTCACTACCTCATCACCACACACACCACAGCACATGATGAGCATGTTCTTGTAAGAAAGAGAACAAGAATCCCCTTACTTTTCACTTGTTGTTCAGGTGCTTTGATATGTGTCACCATCCCTGGCATGTTGACACTGTTCCTGTGCAGGTATTTCAGGAAGACATCAGCATTCCTCCGAGCCAGTGTGCAGGCCTAGAGAGTCAGAGGTACAACTTGATTGGAAGATGCACAAATACACAAGCAGAAGAGATTAAAGATCTTCCTAACTCCCTTTTTGTACATTTGTCACCCTCTTCAGTTTTGGAAAGCATTGCATGTTAAGTCTTTCTACAAGTAAGCTAAGCCAACCCAACTATTAAAATAGATTTTCTGCCAAATAGCAGTTACACCTTACCTGGCAGAGAAAAAAAACCGAGCAGATAAACAATCCCAAATAAAATGCTGTTCATTTTTTTCTGAAGAACCTAAAAAGCAATTACCTGCTCTACAGCTTTCAGCATGACTCAGAGCTCAGCGAGAAGTTTGTTTAGTGTATGTGCCATGTGCCACGTGAAGTTGCTTACTGAGTAAACACTGCACATGCTTATGTACCCACCTGCATATTCCAAAACATCCATTAGTACTTTGAACAAAAAGTGAATGCTCTGCTGAAGTGAAACCACAAGTGCTAAAATAGTAATACCTGCTCTTAAAATATTAAAGCAAGGCCTTAAGAGCTTTCAGTCCTTGCCACTACATTTCAATCCCTCAGCTCAGCTGTCATCTTCATCTTATCATAAATCAAATAGTACATACGGGCTGGCTGCCTCATTTTTAACATTCAAATTATGGAATGCTACTTTTAAAATTTAGATAAAGGTAGAATGGTTTGATACAGCAACAAAGACACGAAGTCATTTCTCATACCATTTTAAAACAAATATTAGTAATTCATGCCAGCTGCAGAAGGCTCTATTAGGCTGTATACTTTGAGTTCTGTTAATATGTTTTTGAGTGTTATAATCTGCATAATGAGAACAAAAAGATTTTTAACAAAAAAGTTTTATTCTCTTAGTAGTCTTTCATGATGATGCTGGAAAATGCCTTTGATAACAAAGTTAGTTACACTGCTCTGCAAGCACATGCTACACATTTAATTCACTATGATCAATAACCTTCTTTACCAGGACATTAGTTGGAAGAAAAATCTTTCATTTATCTGAAGACTATTACACAAAACCCTACTACTCCCAGATGCTTGTCTAGCAATTTCCTCCTTCCGTACTCCTCTGTAGTCCCAGTATATCTGACAGCTGCTCTGATGCACAGGCAGCAATGGCACTGTGTGACTTTCCCTTCTCTTCCAAAGCAGTAACTTTTAAGCATTCTTTAGAATGACAGTTGCTCAAAGCAGTGACTTCCAATTCCTCTTCAGTCACACTGGGAGATCTGACATCTACTGAAGTTCAACAGGAAAAGCATTTATAAAACTGGCTACAATGTTATGCACTTGGCAGTATTCTCTCAATCACTGTCAGAAGAAGTTAACACGCCACTTCCCACATCTCTGCAGCTGGGGACGTACCTGTAGTTTGGAATGGGCACTGTTGCTTTGCACAGCCACGTCAGCACTGTAAGAGCTGTTTGTCTGCACGCTTCCCAAGACACAGGAGACCACAAAACGTCCCCAACCTTACCTTTAGAAATGCTTCCTTCTGCTCCAGGTGTTTGCTTATCATGGGAGTAACGTGATCTGTTTCAGAGTTGGGACCCAGTTTGTCTGCTCCCCCACACCAGTCTTCTTCTCGCTTATATTCTTGCTCCAGGCTTTCCAGCACACTGCACACCTTTCAGGAAAAAGGAGACCAATGCAGTATGGCAAAAAAATCAAAATTCAAGCCTCAAAAAAGAGAAAAGCAATCTACTCCTTACATATACTCCATAGCTTCTGACATGTTTTGACTTAAGGCAACAAACTTTGGCTGCAGATTTGCAAGCACTGGACTGCTTATGTGGAATTGCTCAGAGGCTGTCCCTAAAATTGTTTAGCTTTCTCTGCCTCTGTGACTACATAGTTCTGGATGGGCTTGACCAACCTCTGCCAACCTCCCCCCAAACTTTTCTGTGAACAAGCAGATTAAGCTGATTTTTCTCTGACTCCCACACAAAAACCAGAACTAACCATCAAATAAGTCAATATAATCAAACCCCATCAACCATTTTTTTCAAGTAATGCTGTTTTATGCCACACTGAGGAATTAAGCAAGGCAGACCACAGATCATGTAGCATTTCTGTACCTGTTCAGAAGTTTTATAGAAGGCAACAGAGGCATTCACTAGCTTGAGACGGTCCTCCATCTTCAGCATCAGCTGCTGCCAGTGGGAAGCAACCTTCTCTGCACACTCCCGGATCATATCCATATCGTAGTGATTAGCCTGCAGCATTGCCTCTGCCTTCTGCTGAACCTGCAGGGCACTTTGATGTGTTTTCTGGCAAGGGATGAGAAGTCAGGAGTTCAGTAGAGCACTTGAGTTCATTTACTTGGAGACCTCAGAGGCTCACATTTCCACTGTGTCAACGACACTTCTAGACAGGCACTAACACCCACCAACTAAAAATGACTGCCTGATACTAGTTACTGTGTGACTTCTCTACTCAAATACAAAGGAAATAAATCCTGTGGAAATTTATCATCTAATCAACACTAAATAGCAGCTCTTAACAAATAGTAACTGTCTAGCATTAAGACACATGCAAATTATCTATGCTGCATTACATGTTGTTGTAGTTATGAATTTCAGTTTGATTTTTCTTTTCCTCCACAGTGAGAAAAAAGATGACAAAAACTTATCTGATTTTGGCAGTCTTTACAGCTTTAACTTTAGTCTTCTGCACATCAGTAGTGAGCAAAGAAAGGTGCAGGTGTGCAGGCCAATAAAAAAAGACAACTGTCTACTGACTGTAAGCAAATTTTTTTAACTGTATTTCTCTGTGCAGAGAAATACTTGCCTAAAATCAAGTAATATAAAAAAATTAAGGGGTTAAATACTACTAATTGTTATTATATCTGAGTAAAGAATGGCCTAGGAAACACAGATTTTTAAGCTTCTTCATAATTTACTCTTAAATTGATAAACACCTGGAGGTCTCAGGATTTTTATACTTGAGAGTTACCAAAGCTCTCCAAATGAGGGTGCATATAGTGCAAACTGTAATTTAAAGAAAAACAACAAATCAAGAGAGGGGAAACATAAAACTCTACCAAACAGGAAACAAACATTTCCTTACAGTTACTGTAAGGCAGAGTACTTCTGAAAATAGTCTACCCAAAAAATCATAATATTGCTAATATTAACACTAAGTTACTCAGTAGTGAATGTAAATGCATAATACTGCACTTCAATCAATCTTATGAACCCTACCTATTTTTTTTGCAGCAATATGACCAATCTGATAAGTTTAGTCTGAAGCCATTGCAGGGGGACTGACAAACCACCAAATACAAGTTTCAGTGAAACCTACCCTCAAACAAAAATAAAAACATTAAAAGATGACCTCAGAATACACAAAACTGCCATTTCCTGAACCATTTATTCGTAATTTTTTTACATTCAGCATTCTAGGAAAGGAATAACAATTGAAAACACTATTTTCAGCAACACTGCTGTGAACAGCTATCACTTCACAAAGATGCGAAAAGGCACTGAGAAGATGTTCACCTGGAACTGCAGCTTCAAAATAAGTAAGAACAAAAACCACTTTCTCAGTAATTGTTTTTGTCTCTTTACCATGAGTTCAACAGCTTTTCCTAAACTGAAAATACTGTAGCATGAATCCAAGAGTGCTATTTACAGAGAAGTGTAAACACAAGGCTATGGTCACTGAAGTGGTGCTTTTACCTCTATTGCATGTTGAAACTGCTCATGCTCCCTCTGTAACTGCTCTGCCTCCTGCAAAGAGCTAGCAGTGATAAGCCCAGCATTTAACATTGACTCTCCATTTCGGATCCAGCCCAAAACCTGTAACAAAAGAGAAGACCATGAAACATACAATTCTACTGCCAACCAGCAAAAAAGCACCACTGTAGGGTCAAAAAACATTTAGCGTCACATGAGCACTGCAATAGATAAGTAAAAAATTTGTTAATTACACACTGTAGTGAACTGTATATTGAGTAAGCACAGTGAATGACATTCACCACAATTTCACTGAGCTAACAACTCACAGCTTGCAGTCAACTGCTACATGCTTGTGGTTTCAGTTCATACTCTGAAAAAGGTTGTGCTTCTGAACACTGCTTCTGTCACCTGAAAAGCTGGAACAAGTTACAAGCAATAGTTGCCTAAAAAGCCAGTGTCAGTAATGTAAATTGAGGACATACAGCTTAGTTAAAAAGTATGCACATAATTTTGAGTAGTAACGTTGAGAAAAATGTTGTCACTGAGTGTCCTTCTAACTCCTTAAAGATTTTAATTTTTCAGAATGTGCCTTCTTTGATGCATCCAGTGAAACTGGAAGAATCCATGGCTGGGCAGAAGCCTCAGGAGGCTACCTTATACACTCCTTATCAGCAGCAGGAACATGTAACTTTTTAGATCCCTCCAAAAAAAAAGAAGAAAAAAGGACATTTTCTCCCTCTTTGCATCAGCTTTGTTTTTCCCTCTCCTCTCTCCACCAGGAACGTTATCTGATTCCCTCCTTTAGGCTCATCTTGTTGACCACAGCCTCTTCAATCTCTCCCTTGTGAAGCCAGTCACCTTATTTTTTGAGACCACTGCTCTTTTATGAGCTCTCTCCAATTGACAACCATGACTCGTCATAATTTTTCAAATACTGAGTAAAATGGGACATAATTCAGATTATTCACTGTCATCTGTACAACTCTTCTATGGAACTGCTGCCTGGCCAGTAATTACCCCGTATTTATTCTGCTGATTATTATTTCCAGTACATGATGCTCTGTATTTTTCACTATTAAAACTCATATCCTTCCTAAACCACAATTCTCCCATACATCAAGATAATTCTGAACTGTAATCCAGCATCTTCTGATGAACTCAAACCCTTTTTCCAGCTTCTTCTGCATTTAACTTCAAATTTATTAGCATAATTTCTAATATGTTCATCTGAGAAGATGAACTAGCATGTATCCAAATACACACAAATACTTTTTTTTTCCCCTTTTTAAATCTGTTTTCCAATCCACTGTGCCTTTTAAAAACTTTTGTTACTGACTATGCTTTTTCAGCAAGTTATCACTCTTGGTAATGTAGTCTCATATGACATTCTCATAGTAAGTTAGCGCTAGACAGGCTGAGCTACACTACTTTAAAAGTTTTGATACTGCTTTTCCACACATCCCAGAAGAGCTGTAACCTTGACAGAAAGAAAAGGGGGTTTATCAATGGAAAGCTATTATTAATTAACCCGTGTTAGCCTTTTCTCCTTTTGTCACTGTTCAAGTTTAATGATCTACTTGTTTCAATGTTTTTCCTGGGGGCTGTGTTAAACTAGCTGACCTATAATCCTCCCTTAGCTAGTCCTTTTCCACTTCTGAGAAGTAGATGTTGAGTTTCAGCCTCCAGAATCTCATCCAATCTCCTGATATTTGGAAACAATAAGCACTAATGTCTACGACATTATTTCAGGCTGTTTTCTAGGTATTCCAGAGTGAATTTCTTTAGGCCCAATTGATTTGGACTTCACCAGTTTTTCTAACTTTTTCCTACTAATTGATTTTAGACCTTTTACCACTGCTAATAAATATATTAACTACCAAATCAGTTAGCTCTTAACATGAAATATTCTCATCTAGTGGTCCACACATGACACTATAAATTAAAGCATTAATGCACTATGCAATCAGGATAATATGATGGCACTTGCAGGCTGGAAACATGGGCAGAACCCAAGAAAATGATCTATTAAAACACAATTCCTCAAAAACTGAAAGGCACATACGGATCTACATCCAAAGCACACTTTTAACATGTCTGACAGCTTGAGGCAACTGAGGTCTAGCCACCCTGACACAACATCCTGTAATGGTTTCATGTTCACCAATTCCTGTTTCCTAAAATTTAGTGTAGTGGTTTGAGCGTCTCCTAGAATCATCTACTCTTTTTCCTGCTGTGAGACAGGATCAGGAGAAAAGCAAAGCAGGCTCAGACTTAATGGGTATAAAGATACGTTTATTAACAAACACTAAAAGAAAAGAATGAGAATCAAAATGAAAGCTTCAAAACACTTCTTCTCCCCCTACAATTGTTCACTTTCCCACTGACAACATAAAGAGACAAAATCTGTGATTTTCAGTCAGTTTCACCACTTTAAAATACTTTTTCATCAGTTCTTAAGGAGAGGAGCGTCTCTTAGAACTCCAAACATCCATTCCCTCAAATCTGCATCATGACCTCACCCTCTGACTTACATTTACCCAGACTGTGACACTGTTGTATTATTAATGCAGTTTTTGCCATTTCTGTCTGCACAATGAATAGCTAACAAGTTTGGGTTTTTTTTTCACCCTGATAGCATGTATTTGAATTCTCCTATATAAATACTGGAAGTCTGTAGAAAAGAGTAAGTCTACAATGTAGAAGGGAGAGCATGCCAGACATGTAACTGGGTGCACATTCTGGTCCTCTGGGGAGAAAGCACTGGGTCAGGTGCAGCCTTGCAAGCACGGGGAAGATGCCTCCAGCTTTGGAACAACCTCTCCTACTGCAAAGGTGACACCTGCAGATCACAGCCTGGGGGCACACAAAAGGGACCATGAAAGAAGCTGGGAGTTCCTAAGTTGCTAAGGCACCTGGAGATTTTTAACACTCAAAGGAGAAAGCATGGGTAAGCCTCAGGAGCAAGAAAAAGGGCAGCTTCTGAGGGAAGCAGATGGGTCCAAGAGACTGCAGATAGAAACTAAACATGGACTATAGATTGTCTGCAAGAACACAGAGGCAGATTTTTTTTTTTTAAATTCCTTTTTTGTTTTTATTTTGTCCTACAAAAATTCTTCTAGGTTCCTTCTCTACCTTAAAAGGTAGTTTTTCCAGGTATGGTGTAACAAAACACACATTTTTAGGGTTCTTGTACATCTAGCCTTCTTCAGAGAATTTTAATGAAGGAGAATGCTTAAGCAACACCAACTGAAAGCTCCTCTTGACTTGGCATCCCATTATTTACAGCAGCGACAGCTAGAACAGAACACACCATTCCAAACACAAAGACTTGCCCTCCTGCTTGGTACAGGTCAGGGTGCAAGTGAACAAGCTGGTGAAACTCACAGGAGGGAATTTGCCAGCAGCACTCTCCCCTTCCCTCTGCTCTGACTCAAGGGAAAATATAAGCATTAGGAAATACAGAGCCTGCTCTCCTTCCAGGGGAGCTGCCTTCAGGGTTTGTTGGCATGTCTTTATGTTCCCACCACCTCCCTGAGTGGATCACAACCCCCATCTTTTCCCCTGCAGCCTTCAACAAGCTAGAAAAGCATCAGTAGAGCATCAGCAAAGGTGTGGAAAAGAGACAGAATTTGGGTCACTTGGGACACTTGAAAAGGTCATATAGGTAGATCTGTAGATAAATACTTGATTTAGGATTAGTTTCTTGGACAGATTTTTGACTGTAACTAAACATGATCACAAGACAATCTCCTTCAGTCTGCTGTCTTAGTTATGTTTACATATCCATATGGCACTACATGGAGTGCCAGGATACCCTTCCTGAGTAGTATTTTGGGATAGTCAGAGCTCAAGCACCAAGCTAAAAGATCTGCTAGTGAAAACACAAAGCAGCCCAAGGTATTCCTGAGGGCTGAAGTATCTGTACACCATTGTACATATATGAATGCACATTTATATATTCAAGAACATACTGATCATACCCTGATCAGAACGGCAGAAACTACTGCACTGAAAAGGCTTAAATGAGCATACTGAAACCAACTGGATTGGGTTTGGAGCTTGGTAGGGATTTTGACCTTAAGCAGAGTAATGCATTCATTCTACAAAGTGAATATGTGGGAGTGATTGTAGCAGTAAGTAATCCAGCAGCTGTATGTTAGGTGATTAATAAAGAAGGTTTGTCTGGCAAAACTTGCAGCTGGAGTTCTGGATGAGACAGACATTCTCATAAATATTACTTTGCCTCCACCTACTCATATGTCCCTGCCCTGTAAAAAAAGCAGTCACATTTTCCTTTCCATCATGTTTTCCCCACATACAGATGTCCCTTTTATTTCAGTCAGCATTCTCTTCCCCCTACCTTCCATGGTTTTTCTACACTGTATTTTTTTATCTGGTTTTGCCCTTTCTGCATCTATTACACATCAAGTTGACAAGCATATTCTTTGCAGGTTTTCTTTAAACATCTGCTTGTCTTCTGGCTCTTCTGTTTCCTCCTAGTCCTGAGGCTTGATATACAAAACTTCAATGCCACAAAGCAGAACTGGTACAATAGTTAAGGAAGAAGCAATACTGAACGTTTTTGTCTACACTCTGTGCTTATTTGATAAAAATTCACTAAGCACCAAGTTTCACTACCTAGTATGGAAGAGAATCTTTGGAAGTATCTGTCTAAATTCCTGCAGTGCTCCAGTCTAACCTCTTCACATGACTACAAGCTGCATATTTTTATGTATTTTATACAAATACATAGGTGTGTATATGTGCATCTGAAAATACAACAGCAGTAATGTTGCTTTTGCAGGAAGAATTTAAATGGAAATACTGTTAGAATTCTTGCTATGAAGATAATATCCCAACTACATAATAAATATGCTTACACCCAGTTCATCAACAATAAATCTAACAGAAATCATAGTAATTGAACAGGAAAACCATGTGTTCACTGCTTCAGGCAACCAAACACAAACAAAACAGACTGAAGAGGTTTACCACTTCATTTTTATCTCAGGTAAAGCACCTACTGTGACCTGCTGACCTATAAAGTTTTTCCCAATGCAGAAGAGACAGGAGAAGATCATGCTTCCTTAATCATGCTTAATAAAAATCAAAATAAATCACATGTGGCTTTCTGAAAAAGCAACTGAAATCACAAAACTAAGAGTTAGTAGCCTCAAAGCATTGCAAAGGGTTTAAAAGAAATCCTGTGAGACAATGTATTAACATTCAGATTGAGTTCCATTCAATTTTCAGGCCTCAAGCTGGGCAAGTATTGCAGGTGAATCTGTACAGTAAAATCTGGAAAAGTAATACATGAACCTTCTGTCAGCTACAAGTTCATGCATGATTGTCTGAAAATTCACACATATTGTGGCATTTAACTCAACATAAAATCCCACTTGATAGAGGTGTGTTTGAAATACAAAATAAGAATATGCTTTTTTCTTCCAAATCCTGGTCTATCAAAAAAAGACAGTTGGCTATGTTAGTGTACCTATACCTTTATTATACGATAAACTTTTCCAGTACTTTCTTAAAAAATTCAAATTTTAGCTTTAGTTTGAGTCAGGGCTACCAGTGGTTAGAGAAAGTTGGGAAAGTTGGCAATTTCTTACAGAATGATCTACAAATCACATACAAAGTGCAATAGGGGTATTCCTCTAGAATCTATGATGTTCATAATCTGCCTGTTTCTGTCAAAATACAGAACATTTGTTTCAAACACAGGTTTTAAACACGTGTGTCTTTTTTGTAACATTTAACTTGCATACAAACAAAGCTAGTGGACCAAAGCACTCACTCTATCGTGGGAGCATGCAATATAAATAACTGTTTACGATCTCTTTGAAATACTACCAAAGTACTACAGTCTGTTCTTTTACTGAATACTATTTCAGTATCATGGAAATTTACAATTTTTTCTTCTTACTAATTCATCCCACCCAAACCCACCGAGGTATCATAAAGGGATGAGAGTGCCCCAGCTGGCCTTATTTCTTTTAATTTTTTGCTTCCTTTGCAGATGTGCGCTCTTTTCCTTCATCCTCAAGATAAAATGCAACTGAGTACAGAAACTGTCCTGATCTGCAACAACTTTATCTCAACCACTACTCACGTGAAAGAAGGAATTTGCACTTACCAAGAGTAAGTGCTAAGGCAGATACAGCAGAGTTCAGTAGAATATGCAAAGCCTTGAAATAGAACATCAGGTATTTGACTGATGCCTATATTGCACTAACAGTAAAAAACTATCAGTTTTCTGCATTCCTTTAATTCAAGACCACACAGAAATTTACCATCTGCTACTGCAGAGCAACCAAACACTGCCTGAAAATACTTTGGGAACCTTCCATTCATCTCTCCTAGTCCTAGCTGGATCCCTTTCATATTGCTTTGCAATTTGGGTTGTCATTCAGTCTCATTATGGGCCACAGTAATACAACAGACTATAGCAAACTTCTGTCATGCTACCAAGCATGAGCAAGATAAAAAACTCTTACCTTTTCTAGTGTCCTATTTTTTAAACTTTTACCTACTTCAGTAGCTTTGCCCACACCTCAAATTCACCAAAGGCTTAGGTGTTTACCATATAAAGACCTCAAAACTTGCCACTTTATTGCCAGGAAAAGCAAAACTTTGTTTTTCTTCTTGAGGAAAATAAAACAACGTTGATATTATGTTATTACTATTTGTAGAGGTTTCAAACAACAGACCCAGAATTATTAGGTCAGTGTGCAGGGACTATGACTGAGCATTGTTGTCCATCACCATACAGATGGTAAAAGCATGAGTTTAACATTAGTTCAAATCACTCTATACTTCAAATACTTGACTTGTATCTACAGAATATCAGGATAATTTGGGTTGGAAAGAACCTCTACAACCATCAAGTCCAACTGTTAACCCAGCACTGCCAAGTCCACGACTAAAGCACATCTCAGTATCTCATCTACATGTCTTTTAAATATCTTCAGGGATGGTGCCTCCATCAATCCTGTTCCAGGGCTTAAAAACACATTCAGTGAAGAAATTTTTCCTGATACCTAATCTAAACATCCTCTGGCACAACTTGAGGACTTTCCTTCTTGTCATATCACTTGTTACCTGGGTAAAGAATCCAACCTCTTCTTTCATACACCCTCCTAAGAGGCAGTTGTGGAGAGTGATAAGGTCCCCTTTACCCCAGGCTTAAACATCCCCAACTCTCTCAGCTGCTCCCATGGGACTTGTGCTCTAGATCCATGTAGCAGTATCGACTGGTGATGCAATTTTAAAAAATGCACTTTATGCTAACTGAGGATGAAGCTTCTCAGGTGATCAAAGTCCTCCCCTGCTCCCGATTTCATGCATCAGGAGGTCGTTTCCCACCTGTGTTTTTGGGAGCAGAGCTCTGGGTGGGCACAGCTGCCGGGGGCTGGGGGGGCCGTACCTGTTTGACCTCTGCCTGCAGGTGACGCAGCTGCACGCACTGCTCCAGGTGCTTGCGGTGCTGCTCCGCCGCCACGTCCAGCTCCTGCTGCTTCTCGTGCAGGAACTCCAGCAGGTCCTGCACACGAGTGGCCATGTCCACGTCCCTGTCACACAGCAGCTCCACACCTGCAGCCGGGATGGCCTGTTAGGAATGACTCGCAAAGCTTCCCAAGACAAACAGCCCATTTCCACTGGTTTACACTGAATTTCCTAGCTCCTTCTCCAAGTTCAACCTAATCCTTGGAGCATTTGCTTACACGAGTATACGGGCTTGCACTCTCTAAGAAGTGCAATATGGGGTTTTTTTCAAGTTTGATACTTATGCGACCATATACAGAGAAAAATATCAAATGAAGGGGCATAAGGAACAGAACAGGAAGACATTACTTGAAAGCTGAAAACCTTTGCTTGACTGCATTGATCTGACTACCTATAAAACTAACGTTCCCTTATTTAGTTTAATTTTACTGACTTCCTGAGTGAAATCTCTTTCTTTAAAAACTTAACACCGCAAGGCGTTGCCAACTCTGATGTCCTTACGTGCCATAGTATCAGTGTGTTCTTGAAGGAGTCCATGTGTCTCCAGTTTACAGCTAACCAGCATCCCTGTTATTTTCAGGCACCCCATGGAGAGACAACTGGATAATTCTTAGAAAGCCACTTCCTGGAATAGCACGAAGGAGCCATCTTACCAGATGCCTGCACTTCATTGACATACTGCAGCAGATCCTGCCCTTGGTGGATGACATCAAAGGTCAAGTTATTCATGGTCAGGGCTTTGTCTGCATGATGCTGGAGCCTCTGTTCTGCTATTGTAAGATCTTCAGTGTCAAAGTCATTCATCTGCTGAGAGAGCTCATCATTCCAAGACTCAAGGTCTGAAATTATCTGGGGGAAAAAGGAAGGAGACCATGTTCAATTACCCATTACACAACGGAAAACAGTTTATTTCCAATGTTGCACTGATGATTGAGGTAGGGAACTCAAGCTGCTCACTGCTGATTGACATCACTGATCAAATGTGACACAGTTCAGACACAGGCTGTCTTAGCATGGATTTTAAATTTTGGCAAACAATCCAAAAGAACATCTTTGAGAACTGCTACAGTTATTCAACCAGTGCTTGCAACACTATGGGTACCCCTGCCTTATTGAAGGTACTCCATCAATACTTTACTTGTGAAACAGATGAAGTTAACACATTTTTATCTCCCCTTTTAAAGGAAAACGTGGATCTGGAACACCTTTTTAATTCTTCAGATTGCACCAAGTAATAATAATTCACAGATCAACAGCCAGCCTATATTACAATTATGCCAATCTTGAGCCCTTTTACAGGAAAGCCAGATCTACCCTTCTGTGGGCAGGAAGCATCAGGCCATGTGCACCTTTGACTTTTGCCAGACAACTGAGAAGCACTTACCACAAAAGGCTGGGTACTCAGTGAATCCAGCAACACCAAAAAGCTTCCTGTATTACAATATTACTGCAATGCCAGAACTAAAATTTACTTGCTGATATTTTTCGGCTACACTTCAGTTTTCTCATTTTAATTCTGGATTTTATTCTTCACCGTAGGATGTCCAAAGAAGGGTAGCTAAAAAAGTTTTGGGGTTTTTTAACACATGCATCACAAAAAAAATTTCTCCTTGTCTGTCCACACAAGTGTATTTTCCAAATCATATTGCAAAGCCTATGTGAAATGCAAAATATTCCTTTTAATTAGGATACAAAACTGGTTTTAAGGCTAATACACAGTGCTTACAATCCTCATTATCAAAGTGGGTTGAGTTTATATGGCACAGATTTGATGCATCAGTTACTTCAAAAAAGTCTAACACACTTATTTCTCAAGCCAATAATCAATTTTTTCCAGAATTTTTAGCACAGTTTTGGCACCAACTATAGCAGTTCATTGGAAGAGCAAAATCATAGATATCAAGAAACAAGTATGGCTTAGTTCCAGTGTTCTACAATGTCAGAAGTAGGACAAACTCATGTGAATGGTGCTAAATAGAGAAAAGTATCTATTTATGCAGCAAGACACAATAAAAAGAGGACCCGACTTAACAGGAATTAGCAATCAAGTATTAAGTGCATAAATATTTAACCAAAGTCATTTGTTGTCAGCAAAAGAAAGATGCCACTACCCTTCTTCAAGTGGCTGTAATAGCTCCAAAGTTAGTGAGACAGTAAAATGACAAGAGAAATTCCAGGAAAACAGGCCTTCTAGAAAAAAAGCAGAACTGGGGAGACAGAAAAGTTAAATCATTTTTATAAAGCTTCTTTAGTTTACTACAATCTCTCATTGAAGTTTTTTTTTCCATTCTGCTCACATGATGCCATAAAAAAATTGACACATCAAGCAATTAATATTAAAATCATGGCACCAGTGAGTTACTTCCTGTTTTAAAGGTGTTCTGCAAAAAATTCCACTTGATTCACTAAGTATTCGAGTTTTACACCATGCCACTATGGGAGATACCAAACAATTAAGCTATTTGCAATCCCTAAACCTGCTCAGCTACCTCTGCTGAAGTGAACACAGGCAGAAACTACAATGTCAGGCGTAATATTGAAAACAGAAAAAGCTGATGACCAAAGTATTCAGGAAGACAGACAGGACAAGGCTTTTAGCCATTGCTTGAAGCTCCTTTCATCTTCCATGTGCTCTAAATATCACACAGTCTATTTAGTCATTATGAGTGGTTGTCCCTCTAAACACAGAAACAGGCTTCACCTCCCACAAAATCCTTAACAAGTTCCCTTCATTTCCTTTTTACTTGGTCCATGCCCAACATGTTTCATCACCTTCCTCTGCTCTTCACATTCTTTTATGTTACCTGAAATTTTAAAGAAACTTCAGGTTTTCCTGACAGTCCAACCAGAGGAATTGCTTACTTTCAGCTACCCCACTTTTCTGCTCTTGTGCATCTCAGCTCTGCTCTTCTCAGCTTCTCTCTGAAACGCCATGTTCATTTATTATTAAAAGCAGTGGAGGTCATCTAATGTTTGTTTCTCCATCCACTGCACCAGGAAAGTTCTAAGAAAACAGATTTACCATCTCATTTTCATCCAAGTCAGTTAACAACATTCAAAAGTTACGTTGAAGAAATATCTGTAGTTGGACTTTGTCAAACAGAAATCTGAGCAATAAAAAAGGTTGTGAAACTCCACCATCAAAACACCATCTTTCCCCATCTTTCTAAACACCATTATACAAAGGATTAAGATTCAACATGGCACATTTCTGACACTGTTTTAAAAGGAAAGCCAGTCCATCTCCCTTCAGAACAGATGCCAAACCTTATCTCTTTTACTAGGAATTTAAGTGGGAATAAAGTAAAAACACAATAAGCTCACAATAAGCAGTATGACACTGCTGTTGCTGCGTCAGTATTGTTATAATGATGAAATAAATTGTAGTCACTAGCTCCTAAGATTCCCTTTACTTGATAGAAAAAAACAACTAGTTTCAAGGGGTCAACGCTGTGTGTCGCCTCAGCCAAGAGGTTTCACTGATACTGCCTCCAAAGAACAGCCACAAACAGCCAGTAAGAATTATAGCTTTTCCCATGCTATTTCATACAACCAACCCCATGCTTAAGATCATGGCACACATACTGTTTAAAGCAGTTTGAAACTCTCTGAACAAGACCAATACATTTCCTTTCCCCTTCAAAAGATCAGGATGCCCACAATTCAAATAAATAATGCCAGCATGTTTCCACACTCATTCAAAAGGTAAGCAGTAAATGACCATCAGGGAGAAGTTTCCTAACAAGAGCAGTAATCCTCGCATTTTATCAGGAGTAATTAGGTGGTGCAAGGTGGTCTATGTCAGCCATTGCACCCCCTGTGCAAATCTGAAGGCAGAGTTAATACAGAAATAGCATTCACTAAGCTTCCTCTGCCCACATTCTTCAGTGCTTCCCCTAAAGTTCTGCTTTACAGACAACACTTTTAAAGCAAGCAGGCTCCCATTTTGCTTGTAAAGTTTTGTCAAGACAACCAGCATTAAACAAACAGAACAAATGACTAATAGAAATCTAAAGTAACTGAATCACAAATTCATACTGCTCTCAGGAAACGCACAACCCAGCATAAATACAGGCTAACAATTTACTGTAGCACATGTTCAAGAAGTTCCTAGTGCAGATTCTGAGCTGCCTGACATCAGTACATTCTATTAAATGTAAAGGTAACACTGGCAGGAAACAAGGGAGGGTATAACACAGAAGGGACACAGACTCTTTCATGGGAAAGAGTGGGAAAGAAATAAAGAACCACAGGTCTCTTCTCAGAAGTGTCTACCATTCATGGTACCAACTGAGTGCTCACCAAGACCTGGTAAATATTTATGTGCTGAGGAGAAAAAAAAGAGGGAAATGGGAAAGGGAAAGGAGTTAGGTCTCTGTGATACCCCAGCATTTTGCATCCTTGTCCTTTCAGCCATGCGATTTAACAGGCATGTTGTAAGTATGGTCCAAAAATAGAGTTGAGATAAAGCTGTGAGCTGCAAAGTTCATGGCATGCTCTGTGTAGAGCCCTGACATAGAGCTCAAGGCATATAAGTTAGAGACAGGCAAAAATGCTCAGACACAGACTGGACAAATACACTTCAGACTGTGAACTTTGCCACCAGTGTTACCATCCCACTGGCTGGGTTCACACACGCCCTCCTCGTGCTCCGAATCACACTAGCAAGGGAATCTTCATTATTTTGCTAATTCATGCCTTTAGTTAACACAGGCATTTACAAATAAGTCCTTCAAATAGCTCACCAACAATGGCACCAAAAATCATGCTGAGGATAGAGAAGGTGAAGTTTATATGCTAAGAGCAACGGGCAAAATAGAGACAGTACTGCAGTTACACCAATTCCAGAAGAGCACAACTATCTGAGAAGTTGTAGGATTAAAGAAACAAAGTATTTTATCAGCAAAGAAACAAAGCACTTTATCAGCAAACTATAAGGGAAGAGTAAGGAGAAGAAGGGAATTTACCCTGCCTGCAATCTCACCATTGTCCCCAGAAGAACAGCTGCATGGTTATAACCCTGCAGTGCTAGGGGAGCCCTTTGTCTCATTTTAGCCTGTGTAATTTTGCAAGCAGTAAGAGAAGCTGGAAACACTACTTGCCTTCAAGAAAAGCTGTCCTCACAGGATGCTCCCCTGAATGAACTGCCCCTACAGCCAAGTCTTAATTGACTGGACTAGTCACACAAAATCCTGGAGGAAGGAGAAGGTCAAAACAAGGTCTGCAAATTCCTAGCTGGCATCTGGCTCCTCCTCATTATCAAGTTACTTCAGTTGAGCTTCTGCTTTCAAACAACTGACCTGGAACTAGTCCCCACACTTTCTTCCTGGAAGTTTCCGAACAGATGTCTGCCTTCAGGGAGAGGGAAAAGAGAAGCGTGCTTTGCTGAGGAAGCAGAGAAGACATGGCACAGAGACAGCAAAACAATCAACATTTTGCTGAAGTCACTCAGCAGCCAGGGCCATTTTCTTCCCTGAAGGATTCTCTGTCAATCTAAAATAAGTATGATTTCTATTTCCAAGCCATATAGAGAAATTATACCAACTCTTTCAACAAGGTAACTAGTAATTTGCTTTATGTTGTATATAGCAAAATGTAAAGCATGCCAAGTGTCAGGTTTAGAAAAAGCAGGAGCTGTCAAGTGTGTGCAGTTTTGGGCACTACAATATAAAAAAACACTAATCTATTAGAGAAAATCCTAAGGAGGGCCCACAAAGGTGAAGGGTTTGGAGGGGAAGCTATATGAGAAGCAGCTGAGGTCACTTGATCCGTTCAGCCTGGAGAAGAGGAGACTGAGGGGAGATCTCACTGCAGTCTTCAATATCCTCATGAGGGGAAGTGGAAGGGCAGGTACCAACACCTTCACTCTCGTGACCAGTGACCGGACTCAAGGAAACAATATGGAGCAGAGGGAGAGGAGGTTAACGTTGGCTATCAGGAGGAGGTTCTTCACCCACAGTGGGGCTGACCACTGGAACAGGCTCCCCAGGGAAGTGGTCACAGCACCAAGCCTGACAGTGTTTGGGCAACACTCCCAGGCACATGGTTTGACTCTTGGGATGTCCTGTGTAGGGTCAGGAGTTGGACTCGATGGGTCCCTTCCAACTCATTATATTCTGTTCTATGAATCTATGAAGTTAGGGATTGCAGCTTTCGGATGCAAAATCCTATGGGCATCACCAAGCAGCAGTACCAGAAATACTCCCAGCTATACAGATGCTGCCCTGAACTGAAGGACTAGATCTGCAAAGCAGGGCTCCTGCAACCAACCTTTTGCTACTGTAGAATCCTGCCTTATGTAACCTACAACAGAGAGCAACCAACTTGATAGTGAACTTCACTCAAACCTTTATCCTAATTCTTCCATTAATATTCTTGGTATGCACTGCCCCACACAGCTGCCATTCCTTCAAAAAAAGTGTTCTGAGAACATCTCACAGACATCAAGCACTGTTGATTGCTCCTGCAAAGATTGTAAGCATATATGAGACAGCTACTCTCACCTGATCAAAGTAGAAAAGCTACTCTCACATAGTCAAAGTAGAGAACTCTCTGCAGACCAGTGTGAATTGCAAAATTGAAAAAAAAAAAACCCTTCTTAGTCTTCGTTTACACCAGAGTTGTTATTACTGTAGAGTACACACTCTCACTTCCTCTGTGGGAAAGGATCAAGGAACTGTGTCTGCCTATTTCTGCACTGGCCCTAACAATGTGTTTAGCTAAACCAGACTTCTGCCATGACATCAAATCCTGATTTTCAGAAGGGGGGGGAAAAAACCCAAATCAAAATATTAAAAACCTGAGCCACTATCACTAAAAAATCTGAGAAGCTTTCTGCTGATAGCTTCATTTTTGTTTACCCTTACATTTGTAACCAACAGTTGCAGCTTTTACTACATACAAACAAAGGGGTAAAATTATCACTGTAACTCCTGGTTTTCAGAATTTCAAGGTAAATCGTTATACACTCAAACAGGATTATTTACCAATGAATAACCCTGAACCTTATAAAGCACCAATTTGTCTCAGTCACCATGTACAGCACTAGTAGTTTTATGAAGTCATATGAACTTAGCTGAAGTTTTTTAATGCAACCCGGCTAACCTAAGCTCCCTGTGGAGTTTCATGTCTGTGTACATGTTCCTGCATACAAACAGAAACTTTTCAACTGATAAGCTGTAATTCCCCTTCGAAGTTTGGACAGGCTCAAAATTTCCTGAAGTTTTCCAGAGGTGCAGTACTACAACTGCTATTGAATTATTTTCGGAGGTGGAAAAGAATTTTATTTTTAAAAAATGACAGCCCATAGAACATTCCCAGTGATTAAGGTAGAATTCCAAACACCACTTGCAGCTGCCAACTGAAAAAAAAGACTGCTGATCTGGAAAAGGAAGAGGGTTGTTACTACAAAGCATCACTTTAGAGGGTTTGTACAAAACCATCTTGCAAGTCCTATTCATATTAACTGCAGGCATACTAGTTATATCAAGGTAGTCTGACATTCAAACTAAACTTAGCGGATGAAGTAACTGATGCATTATGATTTTACCTAACATTTGGTTAAAGATGCACCAAGAGCCAATCAAAAAGCTCACCTCTGCTGAGCACTGAGCTCTTCTGACACTTTCACACACAGGACAAAACCCTCAGTTCAGGTAAGAATTAAGTCTATCAGCCATTTGAGCCACATGCCAATGCAACTACACAATCTCAGCATAAACATTCCTACACAAGAGGAGAAGGGCGTGCAGTGCAAGTCTGAAAGCCAACACTCACATCTATTGCGTCTCTTTCAAATATTCGGAGCTGCAGAAACAGCTCAAGTTTGATCTTGCGTTCTTGAAAAAGCTCCTCCATCTGAGACTGGGCCTCATCCAGCTGCTGCAGGACTGTCTCTATGTGGTTGATTGAGCTGTTATGGGGGGTCTTGTTACTAGAAATGGCAGAATCCCTATTCAAAGCAGAGAGAGGGGAGGGGGAAGAAAAAAGAGCATTATTGAAAAAAAAAAACCCATACAATTTGGACGCTGTACATGACCACAAGATATAAGCCTGCTTCAGATAAGGTTGGTGCAAACCACATTGCATGAAAGCTAAGTCTGTACGTGTTTGTAAATAAAAAGTCAAACTATGTTCTAGTACTTGAAAAAATCATTAGGAAATTAATTACTTCCATTTTTTGCCCAATTGAACATGTAAAGACATTCTATTTACAGGAAGGATAAAATTTTAAACCAGAGACAAACGTTTCCACTGTGAAAAGGAAGTAGCATATGATAACTATTTACTGAATCTTCCTGGCAAGGAAAGAAGGTCAAAATTAGTTAATTAAAAAATTTTACTTAATCTTTTACCTGAGTATAAAACCTGCAAATTCAGATTTGTTAATTTCCTGCAGCAAAGACATGTACCAGAGCAGCTGGGAACCAAATTTATTTATTCAGATCATTTTTGAATGAAATGGACCGCAAACTTGGCTTTTACTACAATGAAATTACTTGTCAGTCTGCAAAACAAATTCAAGTGTCTCTAAAAAAAGGCTGCTGCTCAGAACTCAAAATGCTGTGGAGCCCTGCATGTCAGACTACAAAAACACATCATTGCTTCTATCAAAAAGGTAGCTTATGTCAACAAAATCTCCTTCTTGTGGCAGCAGTGTTTATAAGCTCTGCTTCCTGTAAACAGAGGTTTACAGACCATCAGTACAGCATGAAAGATCACTGTACTCCTAATATTTACAAGTTTTATTTATAGGTCATATCTTGTACTCATCATCTCTACCCTCAAAATAGAAAGAACCTCACAGAACATCAGAGGAACACCAGGAGAGATTTAAATAAAAATCTGTTTTACCTTAGTTGCTGTATGAGATCTTCACCTTCTTTTATGACATTGACTGTAACCTGCAGAGTGGTCTGCTGTTGTTGACCAAAACGTTTGATCAGGTCTTGGACAGCCTCCACAGACTCAGCATAGACATCATCAAGCAGTTCTTTCTGTAGCTCTTCAAGCCACGTCCACAGCTAAAGGAAAAGGGAAAAAGCAAGAAATGTAAGCCGGAGGACCAGGCAGTCAACTATTCTGAATCCATCTCCCTGGACAAGAGAAAACAGACGGAGGTGGCAGGAAGAAAGAGCATTTGTTTTTCTTCACAGAAAAATCCCATCCTCATATTAATGAAAACAAGCCTCGGTTTCAAAAAACGTTTTCGCTTCTTGGAAATACCAGGAAAGCTTTATCCGTGTTGCTAAGTCACCCTTTCTTCCCCATTTTCCTTCTACAGAACTGAGCGTATCCGACTGAGCAGCACAGAGTTCATAGTGAGAATCCCATCTGCAGCTCTGCGCGAGAGTCCCTGGGAGAGAAATGCTATGGTAACACTCCGAGAGAAGGGAGGAAGGAAGGAAGGAAGGAAGGAAGGGAGATGTATTGTGGCCACCATCACATTTGCACTGCCAGGCTGACACTGCACACAGGCCACATAACACTTTACAGTGGCCTTCAAAAAGAGGGAAAAGAAAGGGCATTTCAGAAAATAAAATAGAGAGACAAATCAGATGTGAGAAGTTATTGTTCTGTCATGATGGCATTTGCCCTCCTGATTTCAGTTTCACACTATTACAACAAAAATCATCATATGCAATTCTACCATTAATTTGACATTCTTCCTCCCTGCTTCATATGTGCACGTATTCCTGCTCAAAAATGCCCATGCACCACAGCTTACACAAAAATCCCTAGGTATCACTGCTGGTCACGTGAAGGACCCTACAGTGTTCTTTTCCACAATTTCCTGACGGAAGCTGTTGCATCCTAAGCCCTGTGTGAAAGTCACTCATCAGCAAACCATTAACCATCTACTGTGGAACTGAAAAAGAGCAGCAGGAGCATGGCTACGTCCTGCAACACTCCCAAGAGCAGCATCAACATCACACTGGAACAGCTGCTCTCACAGGAAGCATTCAAACCCGGTCCCTCCTCTGTCTATTTTACCATCCCGTCCCAAACTACTGCTATTCCAAGAACAAGAATTTGTTTTTCATCCCAAACTCTGATCCAATCAAAAATATTAAGGTCTTTTGACAACATTTTAATCCCTGCCTTTGAAAATTTTAGAGACTTTTTGAACCTAATTAAAAGGTTAACATTGTTAAAATGCATAATTAAGCAATCAAAACTGGCTTAAATTCAAAAGACAGCAACTCGAATTTTTATTTCTTTGCTAAACATTTTCTACAGAAATAGCCATATCATGCTGCTGCTTGTATATTTATGTTCTGATCATAAAGGTTTCCTAACTACTATATTAAAATAGAAAACTCAGCGAACAATTTTAGTCTTGATTAATTACTTCCTTTGAAACTTTGCCTTAAAATCAAGTGCCAGTTTTGGCATCTCACAGCTTTACATGCCTCCTGCCTTGGTTTGAGTAAACCAAGTTATAGGCTAAATTTTCACAACTGGGATGACCTAATGAGATTATTAACTAGACTCTTTTAACCAGACTCTTTTCTACAAATCTACTACCCCCTCCTCCCCAAACCAGAACTGTCTGTTCATACACAGTTATTCTGACTACTCATATGCTTCAAAGACAATGCTTGTCACAAACCTGAATGCAACTCCACAGTTGTAAACACTACAGCACAGCAGCCTTTCTTATTAAAAGGACCACACATCAATAGAACTTAACAAGTGGGTCAGAAGCACTCGTCAACATTCATTCCAGCATAACCCAATGCAGCATCCAAATTTTTTTTTTCAGAATGCAACTTTAACTGGGAAGCAAATGAAACTTAAGAGCAAGAAGCCTGAAAATACAACCTGAAAATTTTACTCAGTGCCCAGAGAATGTATTTATTCCTCTCTTAGCTTGTGAAGTTTATGCCTGAGCCATCAAAACAGGGCATGGTGTCAGAGACCTTCCATACGAGCTGGTGTGTACACATAACCAGTACAGCTTGCAACTGTGCAGATACAGACATTTGAGAGAAACACTTTGCTGTTTTCTGCAATGTGCTTGGTGCTGGTTGGAAGACAGGGCTGGCTCTACATGCTGACTGCACTGCCTACAAAAGGCCAAATGTACAGAGATACTTACTACAGAGGAGGAGGGACTAAATAATTTTGAGTGTCTCAAACTGTACCAAGTTTTCACTCTGGGTCCCTTTGAAGCGCCTGTACTGCAACTCGAGACAGGTCTGAGAGCCATTTCAATTTTAACAACATGCCTTCTGCAGCTGAGTTGTGTCAGACCTCTACAATGAATATACCTCACCTCTTCATTCTTATTCTTCACATACACTTCGGCCATTCTATAACTGGATGGAGATCTGGCAGAAGCAACACAACCCTACAAGCGCTGGACTGGTGAGGTACTGTGCTTGTGAATCACTCCCTCAGAGCTCACCCTGGATGCTGGAGACCAAGCCAACAGAGGACATGCAGACCTTTCCCTCTGCACAGCCAGTTCAAAGTAACACCACCTGCCTCGAGCAGAAGGACACAGGCACCAGCACAACCAAGTGTGACGCTGCCTGGCTTGGTGCCTGGTCAGCATGGCATCACAACAAACATTCTATCTGGCCCCCATGGCACCAAAGGGCTCAAAAATACGTTGTGTTTGCCTAGCCCATGAGCTGAACTGTCCACTGCTTGGGAAACAAAAACATTTTATGAAAGTGCAGAAAGAGAAGGACAGTAATTAGTATGCATTACTTGCCTAGCTGTGATTCATATGCTGTTGAAAGTGGAACAATTTAAGCCATTTCTGAAGTGACTAAACAGCTCTGTGACACTTCCATAGCAGAAGTTACTCTAATACATTACCAAATAAACTTTTTACATTTTTCCACCAAGCAAGTTTCTGACAAAAATCTTCCCCTTCAAAATAATCTAGGTATTTATAAATAAAATTTATGATAAAGCCACTACAGACGAATAATACTGTCAGGTTATTAAAGCTGGATAGAAATTCATGCAATGTACTGAGAGAAGCTTAATTCTTAATGGGTGGCAGTAGCCAGCTGGCTTCTCTGCAGCTTTCAAATCAGAATGAACCCTGGCTATACTGGAAATTACATAAATTACCTTGTTTTCAGATACAAAATTAAGGTTGAAGACTGTACAAGGTTGCACAGCAAAGCCAAAAGAAAGCAAACAGTTTACAGCAGGGGGTGAATAGAGACTAGAGCTTACCCATACATGTTCAACAGTGCAGAATTACAGATTTTACAGCGCAATGACTTTCTGAAGTAACACATTATTCCATAAAAGAGAGCCTGGCAACAAAAATCCAGTGGGGAAAAAATCACAAACTCATCATTAAAAAACTATTAACTTTCTCTCGGTGCGAACTTTTAAGCAACTTCCAGTCATGTTTTTTCCTATTCTTTGTAAGAGAAGTAGCATAAAGATCACTAAACAAACCATCAAGTCCTCTGATCTCAGTAAGAACTTATCCAGCGGCAAGACATCTCTAACATACGGTGAGAAAAACTGCATACAAAACTCAATCCAGTCACAGAAGGAGGTTCTTCTCTTTTCATCTGCTCTTTGCATCTTATCAGAATTAAAATTAGAGAGGGAAATAAAATTCTGAATCCCTGACAGGCAAAAGTTTCACTCAGCAGATTTTTTTCTTGATCTAAATATAGCAGAGACTAAGAAACATCTGCTTGAATGAGCCTGCATCCTGTACTACCTCTTTCCTAAGTTCTTGGGAGCATGCCATTAGTCACTGAGATGGTATTATTTCAATTGTCTGCAACATCCTGGAAGTTTCAGCGTTTCCATCATGGGCCTCTATCCATTTAATTCCCATCTCTGCAATCCCCTGAAAGACTGCAGTTAAATAAGACCCTACTGTATTTTGCTGAATATAAACAGAGAACAATTGTTTTTGAGTAAATACTTCACCCAAGAGCACAGAGTTATTTTATTAGGGTAAAAAATCCATCACACTCTTTCACAAGTTATTTATTCATTTTTATAATAATGGCTTTTGGATATGCAGTCTGCCTTTTCAGTAGGCTCAGGCAAAGAAAGGCACGTGGTTCCTGCATGAAAAAACTGGAAATTCCTCTTTCTGCCCCTGTCCCCCAGCAGAGTGTTGCAGTATGTGCATTACCACAGGCAGAGCTGTTGAAGGACCTATTATTTGTACAGGGCCAAATGTTGCAATGGTGTTCCCTACCAAGTGTGTCTAGGCATAGAAGGGGGCTAGTGTGTGTATGTCTGCCCTTAAGCTTTGGCTTTGAGGATATGCAGTGCACAAAAATGCATCTTTTTAAAAAAAAAATGCCTAAGATGTTAAACACCCTTTGGTTTGTCTTCCAGAGCCTTTCAGTGGCATTTAAGACATTAAATGCCTGCATTTTCTTTTTCATTAGATATAATTATCCTTAAAAGCTTCAAATACCCATATCTATCCTATGGTTATAAAGGAATTAATTTCTGATTCAGAATAAATTCATCCTTGCAGCAAAACCAAGTTTTCCCACATGTTCATAAAATTACATCAACTACTACCACCCTGTTAACATTTGCCCTATTTCCTAACTGAACAAGAAAAAAAATGTTATACATAGCTTAATAGAGCATAAAGGCCTACTTCTGCCTCACTTTTGTCAACCACTCAATGCTATTTCAGTAACACTGGGACTTAAATGCCATCCTTTTTTTTCCAAGCAAAGAAGCTACCAGTATTGAAAAACTCAAGAGAGAAGAAAAGCTGTGCTAGGAAACTGAATTCCAGTCCTACCAGCAGTAAGCCACTACACAGTTGAGTGTGCAGCCACTGAGAGTGTTTCTCATCTCAGATTTAAAAGTGTCTTCCACAACTCTCACAAGATGAGCAGTGTACCAAAATACTGACAGAGTGCACCTCGTATCTTTTACCAGACCTGCTACACTGACCACTGCTATGCTATAATGACACAATCAAAATATTAGAGATGCACAAGCCAAATGGATAAAGCCTTTACACTCAGATGGGGGCATCCAAAAGATACTCTGCTGCTGGAAACAACATGCAGAGGAGAAAGCAGCCTTTCTGTCACATGCAAATTTAACCTGTAGATCACCAGCACAGAAAGATCAAATATCCAGGAGGGACATGTGACCAAAGGACCAGGGGTGTGATTTCAGGGCCTACCTCAAGACAAAATGAATGCAGGGCTGCGCTATGGACACCCTCCCATGTTGGGCAATGCAGAGGAAAGTGTATTTCCAGCAGTGAGTTGTGAGATAAAGTAAGACTATTATCAACAAGCTTTTTTGAATTAAATGCACATGCCTCATAGATGTGAATGAATGGGCAGCACTGTGGCCAGAGCAAGGCCTCATCTGCCCTCCCATGCACTGGCACCCTCAAAATGATGCCACCTTCCTTCCAAAGCTTGCATAGACTACTGTTTCATTACTTTGGTAATGATGGCTTTGTATCCAAAAACCTAGCCAATTCCACTTCCCTTCTCTTTGTTTCAACCTCAGTCTATTCTGGAGTAAAGTTTACTTTGAGTAAGATGAAAAAAGGAGGGTCATGTCTTCTAGTAACACCATTAAGCATACTGTGTATATATAAAAACCGCTCTGAGCTATTTTATAATCAACGTGTCAGAATACACACAAAAGGTTATATGCAAAAAACCAACAGGCTCTTAAGAGATCATTCTCTTCCACATACAGTCAGCCTGATCTGCATTCCCACACTTGACTCCAGTTAGGAAAATATCTGTTGCTCTACTTTGGCACCACAACAAACACCTGGCTTGGACAGGATTTCAGTCCTCCCACTCACAGGGAGCCATTTTGGAGAGAGTGTGTGTGCACATGTGTATGTCTGTGTACGGAAGAATTTGAACTCACACCAAAATGCTGTTCATCTCTAGTCTGTGACACACTTCACAGCAGAGATTATTGAGACTCCTGCTCCTGTGTTCTGCACACAACCTTTTATGATAACTGCTTATTTGTTACTGTTATCTTTAAGTGTTATCTTTTACCTGTGCATTCTTTTTCTCACCTCATCCCTTGCCATATTATTAAATGTCCTAAGGCACAAAAGCCACAAGGGTTCCACTGTCTTGCAATGGCCTGTTTCAGATGTTCAGTTGTATCTGACCCATCCTCAGGCCAGGAATCTCTCAAGACATAGTACTTCCAATGGAAAGATCCTGACAGGGATATTTAGGATCCCAAACACTATTAAAGCTTGCCAGTGCACAGCTTAACTTCAGTACATCATTTCACTGCAGAGTCTGGCTTATAGATTGAAATTTCTCACTGTATGCATGGGAGCTAAAAATCAATATTTAATTGATTACAATTTTAAAACTAGTAATAAGATAGCATCATGTAATCTCAATTTACAAACAGTAAGCAACTGATTTTCTCACATCATTACTAAGCAAAATCAGTGATACCATTACATAACACTGTATCGGTGTCATTTCTGAATAGATCCTTTTCTTCCCCAGGGAAAAATGTTGTCTGTTGAGGTTAGTGTATGAGGAGTCTGAGAACTTACAATTTTATTTTTTTTTTTATATTTGTAAGCCACAAGGAGCTCTACAAGCTTGTAAGTATCTAACTGCAAAACTTCTGGAAATGTTAAAGGCAGACAGTATTTTCCACGTGCATCATACCAGGCTGCTGCACACGTAGCACACAGCTGCTCTGTGCTTACGGACAGCAAGGGCTGTTACTTTCAGGAAGAGCTTTTCGTGGCAAGCACACTGCTGAAGGCAGAAACTGTGCTGATTTACTCAGCATGGACAGAGCGAGAACACTGTGCAGTCACTGAAGGGCTGCTGCTTCCTAGGCAAGCTGAGAAAAGTTTCAGGCAAATACTGCATCAGGTATAAAGGTTATGTAAATCTGCAGGGGAGAAGTGGTATTGAAATATTCTCATCCAAATGAGGAGCATTCATTCAACATGAAGAATTTCTGGGGGAAAAGAATAAAACATACTGAAACATCCTACTTCAAAGGAATCAAGGGATTGGAAGGATACTGGAGCCAGATTTCAAAGTCTCAAACAGCTAGCAACTCAAACACCTTTTTTAAGCTCTGCAGCTCCCTCCAAACTGTCACACACAAACAGCAATTGAACTCCTCATGTCTATTTTTTTTAACCAGGAAAACACAAAAAAAAAGATACTAGAGACAGAATTTGCCCTAAATACTTCAAGGGCAAAGTGCACTGGCGGTGTTTTGCTTTGTTTGGGTTTTTTTGTGTTTTTGCTTGGTGGGTTGGGCTTTTTTGGTGTTGTTTTTTTTATGCATTTATTGTTTTATTTAACAACTAAGGCACCTCTTTCTGGTTCAACAACTAACCTGTTATCCTGCTGCTTGAACTCCTCACTTCACTAGCTAAGCATGCATGTTAATTTCTTCACAATACAGCAGAAAGGTTATATCCCTTACAGGTATGCACTAATTTATTCAGCGACCTCCCATATCCTGCAGGAGAAACACAATTCTCCTGCCAATAAGCACGGATGGCTTTCAGGTTAGGGCATTTTTATCTTCCATCTGCTTTGTGATGCCTTCTCAGCACTCCATACGCATGTTTGATAACAAACAACATGCTCTTGAAAATAGATCAGAATACAGAAAGCACAGGAGAGCTTTGAGCTTGCTGTTTCTTTGCACCTGAACCAAGGACTAGTGTACTAAATATGAATCACCCATCTCACTCTCTCATCTGTATTTTTTTAAGCAGACTGCAAACATACAAAAATACATCCTTCCTTACACAAATAGGTAGTTTTAAAATTTTTCCTTGCATTGCTAGGTATAAAGGTCATTCACATCACAAAAACAAAAATCAACATCAGCCACTATAGAACTTTTCCCCCAAAGTCTGGACTGCAAAGAGGCTTCCACAGTAACAGCTGTGTGTGCTTACAGACTCAAAATAATAGCCATTTTCCCAAAGAAATAAATCAAAATACAGAGTATCTACGTTTTTTTTCTTTTCAATAAAACGTTATTATCTAGGGGAGCAGTGGCAATGTGCCAGCACATCTGGATCAGCCTACCAGAATTATTCAACAGTGACTCACATATCAGTCTGCCTTTCAGTTTTTTTTTTCATTTTTGAAAGCAAATCCTTTTACACTCTTGGTCTTTCACCACTACAACCAACTATATTCTATTTAAATACCATTCCAGCTGTTGCTCTTCAAGCTAAGAAAAACAGGTAATGAAGAAATGTATTTTTAAAAAATGAACACATTTCAGCAGCTGACTGCTCCTGTGCTTCATAACAGATAAGGGCCAGTACTGTTCGCTTGAGAAAGTGAAACCAAAAAACTGCCCCCTAAGAACAGTTTATGAAACAGCATTTATATGTTGTTTGAACAAGCAGAGTCCAGAGTATTGGCAAGGAACCATCTAACAGAAAACTGATGGGGGAGCTATGTACTCATGTCTAAAGGCTGAGAAGTAATTCAATCCTGACCTCCTTCAAAGACCAACTGCCTTGTGTTTTTGTTTCAAGTGCAAAGCAGATGTTTTAGTTACAAAAAACTCCCACTCTTACCCTCTAGGAGGTTTTGCTGAAGAAGCTGCTTTCAATACTATGCTTTACCACTGAACAGACTATTTCACAACGTACAGTGAAGCAAAGGAAGACACACCAGAACATGCTGTGATCCAGAAGCTTTTCATACTTTCACTGAGTTTGAACAGTGAGGAGATTTAACCTGAGCTCAAAACAGAAACCAAGTAACTAAGATTGTGAAAAATCCAAAACACCTTACTGAAGTCCTTATTCTTGCCTGTTCCACCTTCTCCCATGAGTTTATAAATTCAGGTTCTGTGTTTTTAATTGGAGCAAAAAGCTAATCTAAAATTAAGTGTGGTTGAATTTTCTTTTTCCTGGTGACCTTGGAAGAAGACTAAAAATTGCAAACATGAGGTAAACCACTGTCATTATCAGATAAGATCTTTAGGTTGCAAAGAACAGTCAATATACAAGATAGAACTGTGATGTGCAAAACAGAGAAATAAATGAAGTCTCTCTGGGCAACAAGACTGCCTCAAGTAGCCTTGTGCTTCTGCCATACATTTTGGTCTCCTGAACCATGTCAATCTAACCATGGATCTGGTAAGTCAGACAACAGGAGAGCTGGTTGGATAAAAAACCGAAAGTGCACAGTATCTCCCTCCACAATGCTGACTTTTAGCTGCACCAGCTCCCTGACCTTCTGATCCTTCTCCCTCCCCTGTGACTGAACAAGCATGGATACTTGGCACAACAAAGGAGGTAATAGCTGCATCTGAAAGTAAAATATCAAAATTAAATCAAATTTTAAAAAAAATCCTTAAATAAAACCACCAAGCTACCCCAGCCCACAATCCACAGTGAATCACAAACCAAAACTCATCATACAACAGTGGTTTTTATGGTGTTCTATGGCAAGGTTCTAACAATGAAAGCAACGCTGGATAACACCGGGTTTAGGGCTTGAAGTTATCAGCACAATTAGCAGAAGTTTTACCTCTTTAACGTGAGTGTGAAAGGACACAGACATGTCCAGCAGGATCTTGCGCTGCTCCACACGCCTGACAAAATCCTGTATCCGGTCTTCCAGCTGATGGGCAGCTTGATAAATTTCCTCTGGGTCACACTCCCCAGTCTGAGCAAGCTGTTCTGCTGCTTCTAGGAGCTTATCTGCATTCGTATAGGTGTTCTGGAGAGAAGAAAGTTAGTTTGACAGGATTAAATGAAAGAAAAGTCAGTCAGTACATTTTAAAGCCATTCCACTAATAAAAACAAAATTACAAAAAGGACCTTGGAATGTACTTGTCTGTCTTCTTTTCTTAAAGGTAGCACAATATAGTGTTACTGAAGATTTTGTTATATTTCTACACAATTTTTCACCTAACTGTGAATAAATTAATTCCTTAGCTCCTTATTTATGTCTATTCAAATGTCTCCTTGACACAAAACTTAAATTAGTATTTTACATACACATCTAGAATAAAGATCAGTGTAAATGCCTAAATGCCTAATCCACTACTTTCAAACTGGCCTACTTCAACACTGGAAAAATCACTACAGTCAGGGACTGAAGACTTTTCACATGTGTACTATTGGAGCTGAAGAAATTCTAACTGCTGGTAGAGACACTTAACATGAAGTCCACACATCCAACAGGAGTGTGGAAAGTGACCAAGCACAGAAGGAGAACATTTTTCTCCATCCTTATAGAAGTCAGGCATCCAAAAGTCATGCATCAAGTGCATCATCATTTGTGAAAAAGCAGCAGCATAAGAAGATTTAGAAGTGAGCTATGGCGAGTGTCCTAGTGGAAAAGTGTCCCAATATATCCTAGGATTAACAAATGCAGATCACGAGTCCTATAACAGACTTGAGTCTAAGCAGAAAGCAACAGAAGATGTCTGGTCTCTGATGTGCTATGAGTGCTATGGTGTAGAGAAGAAACATTTGTTTAACAACTCTTGAAGCTCTGCATTTGCAGCCTGCCTCAGTATCTTTCTTGTTAATTCAAAACAGGACTGAGTCCAAACTTTTGTTATACTTTGGGTTCTCTTTTTGAGTATAACGTTGGGTTTTCATTTTTCAGAATGGTTCTCAGAACTCCCGTCAAGGAAGGTTAGAAGGATGTTAACCACTGAAGAAAAAAAGCTGAAGCCAAGTCTAGACTAAGGAAGCTTCACTCATGTCACACCATTAGGTCTTCTGATAGGTTTGTACCACCGGCTAAAAAAAGAGGAATGCATTCTTGACAATATAAACTACCTTTCCCTTCTCCTTTCTGCCCTTCCATGTTCTCCTAACCTCAATTACATCAGGTAAAAACAATCCTTGCAAAGATAAATTAAGCCTATGCAAATATGCCTTTCTTTGCCATAAATATAGTATCACACCTCTAATTAACATTATAATATCCACAAAAATTAAATCCTAAAACTGAACTAAAGGGCAGGAAATAAGAGCTCTCCCCCAGGGTATCAAGGTAAATTACCAGACAAGCCCAGGACAGATTACATGACTCAGTGAAGCTTTCACATATTTGGGGGTAGTTCCCCCTTCATTTATTATGATCTATTTATGCAAGGAATTAAATCCATGCTGATCTTTGACTACCCCTATGTAACTCTCAGCCCTTCCTTAACTTTCAGCTTTTTAGTTCCACAGAGGGATACAGAACTCCTTTCCCTGGGAAAGCCTGCAGAGACAAACAGGAGCTTTTCCTATCCAGTGGGGAGCAGGCTATTCCAACACCCCAGATCACTGTCCCAGGCCACGCTGGCCCTGAACACACTGAGCTGTGCTTGGGTGTTCTGCCTTCCATGGCTGCAGCTCATGTGTTCAAGGCACAAGGCCGAAGAGCCTCAAGGCACTCCTCAAACAACAACTACTTCATCAGTCCAGAGCACCACACCCAGCTGCAGATGGCTGAAACAGAAGTTTCCCATTTTAATGAAAACTTTATCTCACATATGAAGCATTGTTTACGAATTCCAGGAGTATCTTCCGCATTACACAGGCCCAGACACATCTGACTTCTCTTTCTGTAAAGGGGACGGTGAACTGCCTGCATTTAGAACGGATTGCAGCCTGGATCCTGCTTCAAAAGGGGTTGCAATTCTCAAACCTAGCAGCAGGCGCATGCCCTATTGCTCAAATTTCACTTCCAAGTAGAGCTGGAATATAAACTGGAATAAACTGGAATATAATATAAACTGTCCCTTGGATAGAAATCATACCAACTAGGTGTTCATAGTAACTACTGCCTTTCCCAGTTCTCTGCTCACTTCTAAACAATGCTCAGAGGGAAAAAAGGAGTCATGTGAAGATCTTGAAAATGCTCGTCCCGAGGGGCAGCCTCCAGTTGAAAGTTAGGCAAAAAGAGGAAGAGTTCTTCCTTACTGGTGCCTATGCCAATTTCCTAAATTGCAGGGAAGGAAAGGAGCCCTTCATGGTGACAAACTTCCTCAGGATATCTTCAACACCACACTCTCCCCAGATCCCAGGGGAAAAGAAGGAGCCCTGTAAGAGCTTCAATAGTACCTATAGTCTACCCTTCTGTGCCTCAAGGTGCAAGTCTTTAACAGGCATTCTTCTGCAAAATGATGAAAATTTCCCCATAATGGAATTTACCACCTTCCCCAACAACAAATTCCGTAATTTTTGCCATGTTTCTGTTCAATAATGCTTTCTAAATACTCTTTACAAAGAACAAACACCATATTTTTAGAAAGCATATGAAGTGACACATCACAGAAAACACCAAGATTAAATTTCAGGCACTAGTGCAGAAATGACTGCTACTGACAAATACAGAAACAGAAGTGAGTGGAGGTATGGACTGCACTTCAAACAATCTGGACTTTATTGTGGTCTGGAAAGGGAAGAGAGACACATGGATGGCCAGAGATCAGCAGAGGTATACAAATCCTTAAAGGTATAGAAAATAAAATAGATTACTCGTTAAGTACAGTGGACACTATCACATTTAAGCATCAGACAATGCACTTAAAATGAAAAAGCAAAGTACTTTTCATCTAAGGAGCAATTAAATTGCATAACTCATTGCCACAGGCTCTGGCATACATTCCGAGATCATAAAGGGGTTCAAAAAGTAGCCTAATTAAAGAAAGAAAAGTCCATCAGTGACTATTAAATACTGGTTCAGATCCATCCTTCAGTTCAAACATCAAACAGGCTCAGATAACTGAGAGGGTAAAGGTAACTTTTTAAGCATATAGTCCCTTTTCTTTATGCATCTGATGATAGCCAAAAGATAGTGTAAGACATGGACCTTTAATTTGATGTATTCCAACCATTTTGCGGGTAAAGTTCAGAACCAGTCAAAATTCATAACCCATTTTTATATAACCTTAAAGGAGGTGGCAACAGGTATTGGTAGGGAAATGAAAGGTGTATTCAGACAAGGTTTGCAATAATCTTTCTTGTGCATTTCTTGCTCCAAGAACACTTACTTGTGGAAAAAAACCCCATTGATTAATTGTCACCATACACCTTTTGTGTTTTTTGAGCATAGACTATTGTCAAAAAGCAGACACGAATCACATTTGAAACACGAAAAGCTGACTTAGAATTTCAGACAAAAATGCACGGAGAAGTACAACTACAATATTGACCTGTATTCAGAGCTTGTAAGCTGAAAATTCATAAGTGAATCAATTATGTCAAAATTCAGGCATTTGACACTTTAACTAAACGGTCTCATGGACACAAAGATGAACATAGAGAGAAGGTCAAAAGAGAAAGAAAAAGATGAGTAAATAGAAATTGAACTGGACAGGCTTCACATGAAAAGAGAAACACAATTTTACTATAATTGGTGCAAATCAAAATGCGCAATGTGTAGCATGAATTTGTAATCAGAATTTAGGGAAGATTATTAGCTGAGTTTTGACTATCTAGCTTTTGCAGTGGTAATAAAAAGTGTTAAATAAAGAGAAACAAACATTCATTTCACATGAATTTAAAAGTCACTAATTTGTGAGACCACAGTCCATTGACTGGAATGTCTATTCTATTTCACACAGAGCTTATTTTAACATCTCTTTGAATGCTGTTGAGGAAATGACACCTCATTCATGTTAAAGAAAGAATGTGGGAAAAAGCATAAAGGAAGAAAAAAGAAAAAATCATTTTCACTCCCTTCAAAATCAGGAGTTAGCCTTTGACCAGGAACATGTCGACATTACTGTTGGCTCCCTGGATTTACCAGAACATTGCCATGCCAATGACACTTCATTTAACATTACTTTCTGTCAACTTCAGACTGGAACTGACTGAAAACCCCTAATAATGCCTAGAGTCCTATTAAAAACAAACAAAACCAAAATCACAACAGAAAGAGCAACAACTAAAAAAAGCCCAAAATCAAAAACATAATGAAGACCTGGACCAGTCAGAAAAGTAGGCAGAAAACAAGTCAGCCAAAAGTTACTGATGCTTTAACAAGGACTGCTGTTTTATACTTGAACATAATCTTCCTTGTAACAGCAACAAGAAGAATGCCTTTTGGACTGCTTGTATTTGGTTTTACAGCAAGTAAGAGGAACAACTCAGAGGGTGTGCCTCTCTTGGCAGTCACTCACTACATATTCAAGAGTCAGAGATGAAAAAAATACTTATTAGATCATTTTGTCCATCCTTCTGTCAGTGGAAGATAGTCCCCTGTAGTATATTTGTGTTCTTTAACCAATCTAATTTTTCAGTATCTCCAAAAATAGAACTTCCACCCATTCCCTGAAGAGAAAATTTCAAACTCTAGTAACATTCAGTTTTAAGAAGCTTTTTGTAAGCATTTGCTTTACAATCTTCTGCTTTAAAGTATAATGCAAATTAACAAGACGATTATTTTAACCTCCCAGTAATATTTTTATGCACTTCATCCCCTTTTGGCTACTCAAACATTTTCTCCTTCTTCGCCCAAATAATACAGTATTAAGTATGAGATCATTCAGGCTTTGTTAAGTATATTACAGAAATAGACTCCTGCTTGTCTGACCCAGAAATGTAAGTATTTCCACATGAAAAATATTACTTTTTACTAAAAATGAAGTAATAGACATGCAAAAAGAAAATCCAGCATGTGTATATACAAAAGTAACAGCACCTGTTCTTTTTGAAAATTTGAAATCAATATTGAGAAAGTTTTCTGATGCTATTTCAAGTCCTCAGCTACTCGAGTGCTCTAAGATTGTATTTATAATAAAATTCTACCAAGAGCTTAATCTTCCACTAAATAGGTGAACTGTAAACAACACTTCTGATGCATCCCCCACAGTAGGTGCCACTGCTGAGCTCCAGTCTATGTCACAGTTATCTAATAATGATGTCTTCTTTTTGACTGAAGCACCCCTATGTCAACCTCACCTTTGGAGATTTTTCTTGATTAATCTTGGAGATGTTTTCTCTTACCAATCACTAAGATTGGACAGACAGTGCATGTTACTAATGGGGAGGATTCTAGCCATCAGCTTCCTTCACATGGTTTTTCTTCACCTCACATCCTCTTTTAGAGGCTAACAGCTACACCAGCTCCTTGTTAACTTCCCTGCATTCCTTTGCATCTTTACTTGTTTTGATTTCTTTCACAGAAAAATGTGTTCTGAAGTTGTATCATCACTTAAGACTAAACTAAGGGTGATTTAGAAGAGGAGAGCATGTACCATCTCAACTGTATTTAAAGAAAAAAAACTCAAGCCAGGTTGGCCAGTTTGTCGACTCACCTGGTTTCTTAGGAGTCCCCCTTCCTCTCCATGAGACTGCAGTGAGAATCTTAGAGCCCTCCAAACTTCAAGTCAGAAAGCAAGACTTTCAGTTTATCTCCATCCTCTCTTATAGGCTGCACGAAAGTTTAAATCCTAGATCCCCATGAAACTAAGCTACTTTGACAGAAGAGCTTTCATTCTTCTGTAAATCAATACTTGAAAGCATGTTTTTGATATAATAATGAGAATAGTGCCAGAGCAGTTCTATTGTACATTAGGGTCACACCCTCTAGGACTGTGGAAGTTTGTCTTTTACTTCTCAAAGCTGGAGCATAAAGGAGAAATGAAACAAAAACTTGCAACAGAAACAAAATAGTCCCTTCCTGGAATGGAATGTTTTGTAGTGGAGCCTGTTCTGCACAGCCCTCAAGTGCAAAAGCAAGAATTTTTCACTTATTTCCATACAAGTGTACAGTGTGATTGCTTTTACCTGCGCAACCTCTTCAAAGTCCTCATGGCGTTTCTGCAAAGCTCTGGCCCGATGCAGGGATTTTCCCACTCCAGTGTGTTTGCTAAGAAAAGCTTCTCCATGGTTTTCAATCCAATCCAACACCTGTGGTACAGAAGAGAAACACAGAAAAGCTGAGTGGCTGTACTGAATGTTATAACAAAATGACAATTATTCAAGCAATTGAGAAGCTGTAAAGGCACTGCTTAAAAAGAAATGAGCTGTTGGATTAAAACACAGTGTTGCCATTGAAGGACATTAATTACATCTCATTTAACTTTTCTCAAGGCGATAATTAGCTCAAACTAGCAAAATAGTATGATTCAAGATTATATCTATATTTTGAAGCCTATCAAGGACAACCCCATCTCTCCACATTCATCAATTCAACAGTAATCTGCTCCAAGTGGCGAGACCCCTTGTGAGGGTCTCTAATCTGTTTATTCCTTCAGCTGACATTTTTCTGCAAGGTAACACTAAAGAAGCTTGCACATTGCTGGTGAGTAACAGTGAAGTCTCACTTCAGATGAGAACTTGCTTCGCCTTCTACATATTATAAAGTCAAGAAATAAGATTCAGTAGTAACTAACTTCAATTAATACAAGAATAATTAGTTGAAATCATTATGAAATATATGTCTGTATTCAGAGCATATGAAGGAATATGCTCCAGTTCTTAAGAAGCATCTGTCCCCTCAAAACAGACAAAATTGTTTATTGTAAATTTTATAGCTGAAAAAGTGGTGAACAAAAGACATTTTAAGGACCTTAATGCTTCTACCACAATGATTGGGCTGACAGTTTTATAAATAGTAAAAATTGTACATGTAATTATTTCCTGTCAGTTAACACAAAAGATTCCCACACACATACCAAATTTCTGATGAGTGAATGAACAAAAGCATCTAACTTCTTCAAACTAATACTTCCTAGTCATAACTTAATCCACTAGTTAAGTACGCATATGGTATTCAGTTTTTTGAATGACACCTAAAAGGTTCAAGAAGGACATTCACAATTAAAAACAACAGCACATAAGCAATTTTCTGATGTCAGCTGACCATATCTATACAGCACTTATGTAGTGGTGCAGAACACCTTACCTAACATTCACCTTCAGCGTTCTTTTTTCTTTGAACAAGAACATTTTAGCTCGTTTTGAAAATAACTTTCAAAAGCCTGTACTGTTCCTCTTATCTACTAGTGTCCTTTACTCTGATTCCTAAAGTTGGGCAAGGTTTTCTCCCATTTTTTTGTACTGAAAGTATAACTGAGTGTACCTAAAGGGAAAGACTTTTTTTTTCCTTCCACACAGATTTGAGAACCATTCCTGCAACACCTGTCACGACCACATTCAATACACATGCAATCCCACACACTATTCCCATGAAAAACATCCATGCTTTCTTTAGCAGAAGAACGAAAACATGGTTTTCTCATTTATCTTGACCATGCAAATATTTCTCCGTTTGCAAACTCTCTCCTACTGGACATCTTCAAAACAACGAACAATTCCCTAATACCACAAAATACAGCCACTTCAAATCACCAACACTTCATTAAATCTCAATACTTAACTTATGCAATATTTGTTTTCCTAGTAAGTACTGCCAAAAGAATATTGTGTTTTAGGTCAATGCAAGTTTTCATTTTCTTCTTTCAAGGTAAAGTACTGATCAGAAAAAGGAGAGTGAGGAGCTCAACATGGTTATTATTATCAATACTTTTGACAAGTTTCAGGAGACTACTTTTCCCATTATAAAAAGAACTGAAAAGAGGTGTGTTTGGATGAAATAATTAGAATGGAGTCTGGAGACTACTAACAGTTACAAGCTAACAAATGAAATCAACAGCAAAATCAGACCCAGAAAGCATGGGATGAAAAGCAGAAAGCAGCCCAGGGAGAATGATTTTTGTTCCAAATAATGCTGAATAATTTCTCAAGGGAAGAAATTGTCATAGAAATCCAGTACACAGATCATGACAGAAACCACTCAACTAGAGAAACATTACTGTCTCTAAGTGAAATCAGTATGAATACAAGTCTCATTAGTGTTCTGTCTTCATACCTTGATTCTTAACAAAACTGAGGAAGCACTCTTGGGAATTTCACAGCATGTAGAGGCAGAGTCAAGTTAGGCTCTTCCCATCAGTAAGTGCTTTGCATACCACTTCAATCGAAGGACAATACTATTAGTTGGTACTGATATTAGCCTCTTAGTAACTTACACATTTTCTCCCTCTTCCTGGGAGAAGTAAGAGTTACAGAAATTATCATACTGAGCCACTAAGGACTCTTCTACCAATACTGAAAGCAAATGGAGTTCAGTCTGGTACTTAAGCAATACATAGGAGTCTAAGAGGCTCAAAACTTTTCAGTGAAAGGGTGAATAGTATCATCCTCCACTGCAGCAAGTTGCTTTAATGATGCAATTAAGTTCTACTGCAGTCTCTGCAAAAACATCCTTATGCCCAACACAGGATCTAGAAAAATGCTTATTTTTCTAGCTCCCAAAAGCATATATGACAGAAGAAACTGTTGCTATGGAAAGACAGCTTCATTTTAACAAAATCATTGCTCATGGCTGTAAAATATGTGGTATATGCTGCTCGTAGAAGTAAATCTGTTTTTCTGCAGATTCAACGTGCTCATTTTCACCAATCTTTCCCACATTATTCGTTCCTCACCCCCCACCCCTTCACCTACTTTGCATACATTCACTTTCCTGATCTCCACTTACGTGCTGCTGACATAGCATTCCGAAGGGGAAGATGGAAATATCTGCATTTCTGATCCTCGGATAGTTAAAAAGTGGAAATACCCTCTTGAAATAAGAACCATTTTACACTGGAACCGCCTTTCAAAAGCCACATGGGAATCACACAGTGAAATCATGTTGATGCTAGCAAGTAGCAAGCATTCATGGCCCGCCCTTCATTAGTCAAGGCTAAAACCAGTGACTGTAACCTGTCTTGAGGCAGACAGATCAAGCAAGAAGCAGCACATTTAT
>JANPWX010000072.1:1151295-1252937 GCA_024734555.1 Trochalopteron elliotii
CCCGTCCCCCAAAACAACAACAAAAAAACCCTACAAAAACAACAAATCCCCCTCCCTACCCCTCCAAAAAGAAACTCCTACCAGCATGTTTTACTATTTTCTGGATGCAAGTTATCAGGAGAGTTTTTCAGGCACCAAAACCCTGATCATACAAGTGTCAGCAGTCTCACTCTACCAGAAACATTATCTTTATGTTCAATTTTGACCTTTCATGACCTTTTTGGCCTAGAAGAGCAGAAGTCCATGATCCGAAGCAGTTCTGATATGCTTTATCGCTTCATATCAGAATCAGTCAGCTCCTTTCCTTACATGAAAGGCTGACTATTATCTACTTGGTAAGCTTATTAACTCTTAAACATAAAATCATACTTTTACTAGCATGTTTTTTATTAGAAGGGCTACATAGGCAATTGAGTGCCAGTGCCAAGACTTTTCTTTTAAAATTAAAATAGAATTCCTTTTTTCAGATGTTAAGATACAAACTAACCAGGAACTAGATCTCGCAGCATGTTTCTGCTGCCTAAAGTCAAATTCAGAATTCCATTCAGTTTAAGACTGTCATATGTTTTCACATTTCAAATTACAGATTTTCTGTAATTCACTTATCTACTATTTTCATTATTTCATGCACTACTTTCCTTACTAATTGCTTCAAAAGATCAGCAGATGATTCTTGGTGTACTCAGATATCACAACAATGTTTTTGTTGATTTGGAAAGTTCCACTAGAAACATCTTCCAAGTATACAAGAGAGAAGAAAAAACCCAATGAGCTTTCTACGGTGAAAGTAACACGAAGTGAAGTACCAGCTCAACACGGGCAATTCCCTCCTCCAACTCAGCTCAGTCACTCATTCAACACTTCCATGGACTGAGCTGTTTCATTAATCCAGCAGAGGGAGGAGGAAATCACAGACTCATGCTAAAGGACAGTTACAGATTCACTTACAATGCACTTGGTTGCTTGCCACTATGTGCAAACTAACTATAAACAGTGGAAGAGGGCCACACTTAGCTTATTCTGAAATGAAAAAAAAAAACCCCACCACATTTAACTTCAATGACAATGATTAAAACATGTTTTCATGTTAGCTTCTCAATCAATCTTAATTGAATTTTTTAAGATTGAACAAAGAAAGAATGTACAAACAAAAACAAAAGTATTTTACAAAGGAAGTTGTTTTAGAGTTCTACATAAAACCATTCCAGAACTGTCTCAGATATAAACTGAACTAATACCTCAAGCCAGAGTAATACACTGAATGGTGGTAATGATCATGCAAATGAAAAACTAACATTTCTCAGATAAATTAGGATGATCTGATAAAGCTGTTTTGCAAGAAAAAAGAACCTTTTTATTCAAGGCCACTTTTTTTCCCAGATAAATTTTCAAAACTGAGGGAGCTACAATCTCTAAGACATCTGCTGTGGCTATTAGATTAATCTATCTGGTATGGATGTTGAATGGTCATTGTCCTACATATTGACCTGCACTGAAATACTAGCATGAAGAGTTGTATTATGAGAGGGAACAGTGACCAAATTTCACACTGATTCATAATGCAGTGCCAAAAATACCCAATATCTGTAAAGTTAAGTTAAAGCAACATAAGGAGCTATACTTCCACATGCAACATTTCAGTAATTAACAGTCATTACAGAGATAAACCAAAGGACAACTCAATCTCCGACAGTGGTAATTATTGGATACTAAAGGAAGGGCTTAGGAAGACAGCAAGCAAGGGTTGCACCTCTGTACAGATCTAGCTTGATACTTCACCTGGTTGATGAAGATGTGCATTAGCACAAAAGGAGGCAGCTTCAAACTGTCAAGAGGATCTCTTGCTACCTTAATTCAATGTCTGGCTTGCAAAGCATACAAAGAAACTACAGGCATAAACAGGATGAAAGAAATTTCTCCAACCAGTAGGTAAGGCATGTACTGAATAGTAAGTCAATATGGATCAACATTCTCAACTGGTTCATACTGAAAACTTCTGGTGCACTCACAATCCACATTTATGATTTTGATAGCACATTCCTGATACTGGAAGTTACAAAAATATGTAAAGCTGTCCTCTTTGCTGTTTTCAAATCTGTGATTACTTCATCTTAAATGCAGCAGATCCAAAGGCTGATGAGTCTAATACAGAGAAGGAAAATCCAGCATCTTGCTGAAGAACTTGGTGATGACTGCACAATGACTTGAGTCTAATGATGGGTTATTTGCTTCTTCAAAGAAACTTCAAAGAACAAAGCAGTCTGAGAGCTGACTCTTCTACACTGAGAACGATGATTTAGGATGGAGCAGAAAATGAAAATTTCCTACAAGCATTTTATGACTCCCAGGATATTAAAGGCAAAGAGTAGGAGCAGTACAGTAAGACTCTCTGCAGCATTTAATGAACACCTTCCCCCAGGAAATAAACTGCCTAAAGCCTGGCCTATAGGCCTGAAACTTGAATTATGCACCTGGCAAATTACCTCAGGAGACCCCTTGGCCTAGATTGCCTAAGCAGGTCCTACTTGAACTGAATTCAAACTAGAGGAGAAAGTTCCACCATCCAATCCGTACTTGTTGGCACCAGACTACTGACAGGATGTACATTTTTCCCTGAGAATCAAACTACTGTGTTAATTTCAGTTTCTGAGGATTCCTTATGAAGCCTTTTCAATTTAAGAGGTGATTAATTTGTGGACTGTGCCTCATCACAGAATCACAGCATATTCTGAGCTGGCCCTTCAATAACTACTCATGCAAGTACCAGCACTGGACCCTCCTTACTAGCCACTACTTATGTTGAAATCTTCATGGAGAGCCTAAAGGATTTATAAAATGGCATAATGAATGGAGTCTTGGGTTCTCTGTGCCTTGGCTGACCATTCATAACATTCCCACTGCTTGCTTTTAGTTTTGCCTGCTAGTATTTTTCACGCCTTTCTATATCCTTTGTCACATCTCAGCATTGACCATCTGGGTAACAGCCTGTCTTTCAATGTATGCCTCTTTTTAGATAAAAAATTAAGTAATAAAGTTTTGAAGATTTTACATAATTTACTGCTGAAGTATTTAAGTTATTGTCTTGGGTTGCAATATATAACCAAAAGCACATATTCTATTCCCAACCTGTTGAAATCAGCTGAAAAGGTGTTTTTTCTTTTAACTCCAGGGGGAATGGGGAAAGTGCCTTCTGTTAATGGACCAGCTGTTAAAACCAGGTGGAGCAATGTTCCTTATCTCCTCCACAACCCATCCTCCCCTCAGGGGCATATCTTCTATTAACAAGCCATTAAGGCTCACCACATGACTGATAAAATTACATCATCCCATTGTGAGATGCTCCACCCAGTGGGAGGAGCCATGCATTCCTACCTTGATAAAAGCTGAAATTCAGCACAGCAGGACAGCCCATTTTTCCACTGGATTTCCCAGAGGAAGACTGGACCCATCTTGCCACCACTGGACCCTTCCACAGGATCATCTCTACTCCAACAGAACCACAACTGTTACTACAGGAGGACTTATTTGGACTGCTTCCAACACCCTGACCAACTGGGTGTCAGGTCAAATTCTGACTCTGTGAGGGCTTCTAGGATTTTTGTTTGTTTTGTTTGTTTGGGTTTTTTTGTACTACTGCATTTGTATTTTTAACATTCCTAGCAAAGAACCGTTATTCCTATTCCCATATCTTTGCCTGAAAGTCCCTAATTGCAAAATTATAATAATTTGAAGGGAGGGGGTTTAGGTTCTACATTCCAAGGGAAGCTCTAGATTTCCCTGGCAGACACCTGTCTTTCCAAACCAAGACAGTTATTTTCTTTAATTACATGAAGAGATAGTCACCAGATGCAGAAGAAAGTTCAGTTATTAAGACTGCTGAGTCTTACCTGCCTAAATTACCTTTTTCAACTACTGTAAATGATGAAAATCAGTTATTTCACTCCAAACTGCTCACATCCAGTATCTTCTTGAAACAGAGCAGTACAAGGAATTTAGCTCAAAGTGCAACTAATTCTGAAGAAAAAAGATTAGTTTAACCAGAACTATGGCTATCTATCCAAAAGCCCCATTCAGAAGCTGGGATTTGTGAACACTTTTACACTGAAATGAAAGAACATGATCAGCAAATACTGGCCATCTTTACTTTTGTATGAAGATGAGCTGTTAAAGAATAAATTACTAATGTCTCCGTTAATTGCAGTCCAAAGCCAACATTTTATGCTTATTAAAAATCCATCAACCAAGGAATTTTATGTTGTTTCACTTTAAAAAGGCAAAGCTATGTCAGAGATACTAATGCCTGTACATAACTACTAATTTTTACAGATGTTGTCATAATAATAAAAAAATAGCAGCTAATAACAATTCAAGAGCAGTGTTATTATCAGAAAGTAATCTGTAATTTTTATAATTCCTTATTATGTAACTCTCAGGTTTTAAAGAAACACTATTAAGTCAATTAAGAATTACTGAGGGTTTAAAACCAAAAATTTTACTGACTAACGCTATTAATTTTTTGCATATTGCAACAAGTCTTTCTGACACTTCAAGTCCTGAATTTTACTTATAATGCGAATGTCAGCTTCCAGCTCAAACTCAGAATAGCTATCTATATTAAAAAAACCTTTTCACCATATATGACTTAAAGTAAATAAATTAATTTGAAATCAGAAAAAAATGAAGTAGAATCAACTTTCAAATATAATTGTTATCCCTAATAGCCAAAACCCAAGTTGTGATAATACACAGAACTTGGTCTCATTCCGTCAATCTCATGCAACTATTCACTTGTTGTACAAAAGAGCACGGGTTTTAGCAGTCAAAACTCACCTGTCAGTGCAATCAGGCTGACAGAATACAAAGGCATTTAGACAAAGTGAAACAAAACCTACCTGTTGAACATCCTGTTGAAAAACGCAGAGCTGAAGGCGCTGGTGCAAGCGGACCTTTCGATGCTGCCAGATATTTTCCAGTTGGCGCTGGTGATGCAATACTTCATGGATGACATCCAGGACATGACGAACTGCTTTCGAGTAGTTGGCAGACGCGGTGAGGGAATCGGAACTCCCAGGAGTCAAAGGTCTCTGAAGTTTGTCAAGGAGTGACTTCCCATCTTGGCTCACCTGACCACCAGAAAGGACAAAGAATTACATGTCTCACCAAAAGCCTGTTGGGCTACTACTCTGTATCCCATCCCTTCTCTCAGTTTTAAGTATCTTCAAGAACTCAGGGAGCAATGCTAAAGACTCGTTTTAGTGCAGGAATGATTACCTATATGCAGCTGTTACAGGAAAGAAAAAAAAATATTCTCTTTCTATTTCTATTTAAAATAACTTTAACAAGTAGCACTCTTCTAAACAACAGCCCGTTTTTCCATTTTTTCATTAGTTTAAGAATAACTTTCCTTCAAAGCACTGGGATGCTTTGTTTGGTTTGAGCTTTTTGTTGTTGTTTTAGGGTTTTTTAAAACAACTAGTCGAATCTAACTTTGAATAAATATTCTTCAACTCTTTCCCTAGTCAACAAAACACCTAAAACTAAGCATTTGTCCAGAATTATCCTTCCAAAACAACCTCTCTCTTCATTTGCTGTAAAGGTGAACATGGAGGTTACTTTCTGTAGGTTAATATTAATTTGACAAATACATTTAAACCAACAGATATAAAACTTAGTACATGATTCAATCTGACATGATTTACAGTTTCTAAATTGTTACTGGTAAGCCAAGGGAAAACTGCTCTTATGGCAACCTTAATTCTAATTAAATCACTTAAACCCTATCCATGCAGCACAGAAAGATACTGTTTTCCAAAATGAGTTTTAACTACTGATACTGACAGGAAACATTTCTCATTTCTAACTGTTGTCTTTTCTGATTTAAACCACAGCAGAAATATTCAGATTTAGCTTGCATGCTAATTAAAAAGCAAAAATCCTCTCTTATCTGGTCTCTATCAACATTTAGTGTCAAAAGCACATTTCATTGGTGTTTACTCTGTCACTTTTAGCATGAAACTCAGAGAACTGTTACAATTCAACAACCAGCACACAATATCATTCAGCTACCTGTGAAGAACTTTTCTAACAGCTCATCTTGCAGGCAGGAACAAAAAGCATGTGAAACCGCAAGACTCAAGTATAAACAATAACCTGAATCCATCAAATCTACACCATGTCAGAAACAGCAAATTTGCCAAGGTCTTCCCCGAGTGGCTATTTTCAACAACTTTTTACTAAGTCTAGGCACATTTTAAATTTGTTATTTAACAGTCAAACAGATGCAAATGAATTTTTTTTTTCTAATAATTAGGTTACAAAGCAGTTTATTTCTCAGTTCCAGTTCAAGCTCTTCCATTTTAGCAATGAGTAACAACACAGAGAATGATGCTAACTTCTGAAAGTAGCTACAGTAAAGTCAAGTCATCAGAAAAAACGCATAGTCCATAGCATGGTTACAATGATATCTTTTTTCTTTTCTGTACCCAAAAGAATTATCTAGTAAGTCCTTCAAATATTTCAAGATAATGGACTTCAATTATCCATTCAGAGTCCATAAAATCTAAGTGAAAAAAAGTAATTGTGACAGCCCCTTGATCCAATTAGTTTATTAGCTTAATAAACAAATGACTCTGCACAGATTTTCCTTTGGAGTTAATACACTAAAATTTTCTTCCTTCCTAGTGCTTGACTGCCTTAAGATCTCAGCAAGATATATAACTTTATTTATATCTATAACTTCACTTAAGGCACATCTGTCGGATTTTCAGGCATACCAGTAGTCTCAGCTTGTAAGCTAGTAAGTTGCTTTACTAGTAATATACAGTAATTACCCTCAGTAAAATCAGACTGCCTAGTCTTAAAAGCATTTACTTTCTTAAAATTACTGTCTTCTACTTTGCAACCAAGTCATGTTGTCAAGACATTGCAATCTAAAATGAAAGAAAGTGTTGTGATTCCCACAGTGTTGCTCCCTCTCTTCCCCCACTGCTCATTCATCACAAAATGAAAGGAGCTCCATATTGTAATAGAAATGAAGTCATACATTTAATAATGATAAGCAACAGTGCTGTAATATCCTGACACAGAAAGACGCCTCCATCAATCTTCAAAAAGGAATGCACGTTTGAAGAATGCAAAATAAAACCTTCTGCCCAGTGGAGGAACACAACTTCTACATATGCATACAGTTATTATTTCTGCACCAATTCTGGTTGCTAAAGACAAAACTGTTTTTTTACCAGATGGGGAAAAGTAATGACCAGAAATCAGAAGAAAGGCACTTGGTGCTCTTTTTTCCCTTTGAGCAGTACCAGTGTAGATTTTGTTAAAATATCTAGCTATCCCAAAGTCAAAAGCTACAGCTTTGAAATCCTAAATATATTTTCAAGGTATGTTCCAAAGCAATTCTATAATCTACCAGTGCAATTTATTTTCTTTATGTATCACCAGCAAACATTATTTAAAAACATTATTTAACATTATCACAAACATTATTTAACATGCTAATCCATAGTACTTATTTGCACTTAACAGCAGGCTCATCCAGTCACATCCCTGCCAAAGAAAAGAACCCACACAAAACCAACTCAAACCAAACAGAACCAAATAGAAAAAATGCCAGTATTTCATTCTCAGCCCTTTACAGTCACTATTCTAGAGAAATCTAGCCTTCCTCCTCCTTGCTGCACTCTCATGAAGCATGCACCCCAGACTGCCTCTCCACATAAATCTGTTACAAACATATGTTTCTGTCTCTCCCAATGATAAAAGTTTATAATGAAGACAAGAAACCTTACTACAAAACATGCTTTCAAGAAAGAGTTAAAAGAGTTACGTGTAAGTAAAATCGCAAGCGTTATCAGGTGTATGTCATTAGATCAGCTGACATAGCAGGGTGGCATAGAACAAGAATAGGGATATCAATGTGTATTTTACACAGAAGAACAAGAATTCATGAACCCTGGCATCTGACTCCAGGTCACGAAGTTTATGCAGGCCCTAAGATGGCAGGTACTCAAAAAACCCAGTTTTGATATACTAACAGTAGGACAGATCATCAGAACTAAGATGATGATCCCTCATCATCTCCTTTACTGCAAAATGAAATGTGACCAGACTTGGGATTCAGCTTCCTATAATAAAGCTGGTTCATCAGAAAGTAGTTTTAACTTTAATGTAATGTATAAATCACAACCATTAATTCAAACCCACATGACCTCCTTTTAAAGACAGGTGCAAGCTGTGGTCTAAAGCTATCCAGCGTCCAGTGATCATTTTTACCATGATTTGACCAAACACGGAACTTCTGAGTACAAAAACTATTGTATGTAATCCAGAACAATACTGAGTACAAAAACTATTGTATGTAATCCAGAACAATATCAGTCCTACTGAATAGTAAAAACAGTTTTACCCAGCAATGAAAACAACCCTCACAGAAGAAAGGCAAGTAAAGCAGGAAATGCAGAAAATACCTGTTAGCTAATAATAGCGAATACCAATTTGATTTCAGGTAAGTAAAGCACAACAGAAAATGCAAAATTTGAAAGAAAACAAAAAAAAGATAGTTGAGCCACCACTTTCTAGACCACCTTCAGAATAAGCATTTTATCTTAAGTTGTAAATACAACTACTAGAAACAGTGACAAATATTATGATTCCAATGTGTGCTAAGCCCAAGATTAGAGCACCAGCACAGGATATGCTAATCTTACAAATGCTGACTACGTAGGCGTCCTAACTCATTTAAGTGTCTTTGAGGTTGATGAAACTAAGTGCATTACCTTCTGGCTTCTCAAGCGACATCCTTTGATAGTTAAGTCTTTTTGTGAGGCAATTTCAGAGATGGATTTTCCATCTCACACACTTAGAGAAATCCATGCCAACAGAATACCTTCCCCAGGAATGCCCAGCTAACTTTCCCTCAAGTAAATGTTTAAACAGTAGTATCCCACTGCTATTAAAAGGCAGTAATATGCAAACGCAAATTAAAACACACTTAGTACTTCAGTGCTCGAAGGGTTGCTTGCACCACACATGGTTAAATCTCACCTTTTCATTTCTTTCCAAAGATTACAGGAAAGACTGTAACACTTCACTTTTGAACAACAGTAGCAAAATCCAGTATCTAAAATTTAAAAAGAAGCTCAGCACTTGAGTTTCCAACTAACTCCCAATGCAACAAGTGATACTGATCATGATCCAAACTTAACAGGACACAATTTTATCTAAGGAAACAAACAAGACACTGACCTCTGAGTAAGCCAAGGTAATGTGCTCATATATCCCTTGATGATGATGGATAGCATCTTCTAAATCTTGCAGTTCTGAGGGAAGCTCCACCTCACCACAGGCTTTACACCATGAGTCCACATTGCTCATGTACTGCAACAGAGAAGAAACATTCTGCTTTGATTTTGGGTTCTACCATTGAGTACAACCATGACTGGAATATACAAAAGGATGCTCATCTGTGTGACAAACACTGAAAAGACCTCTTTTAAGCAAAAAGTCTTTACAGTATTTCTCTCTGAAAGAACCAGCAGTTTATATTAGAATAGAAAGAAATACTCAAGTCTGACAGTACTTGTGCTTTTAGATATCTGAAACTCCTTGAGCTGTTTGGAGACAGCCATGCTTAGCTGTATGTTGGCAGTTTTCAGAACCAATTTAACTGTTGGCGATATTGATGCTTCAAGTTTACCCTTGCTCCTTCTCTTGACTTTGCAGCTAAGAAAGTTTCCTTTATCCTGCACCTACCATCTCAGAAACACAAAAGCCAATTAAGGTCTTGTTTACACAAGGAAGTAAAACGTGCTACAGCTTTCAAGTTCACACTCTCGGTTTTTACCCATCAGCCTCCTGTGTAGATATTCATGGTATCATGAGGTTTATCACCTCACCTCTTTTTAATCATCAGAGAAAACCACATTACTTTGCACATGCACATGAAGAATTACTGGTGAGCCATTCACTCAAACACTCCATAGTTGTCTTTTGCAGGGAAGAGGCTATCAAGGAAGCAAAGCAGTGTCAGGGCACAGTGAATTCACACCTCAGTCCCCAAAGAACTAACTTCTACATGCAGAGAAGTACTAAATCCATTTGGCAAGCTACTACAGCAGCAAGCATGTAAGGGATTTACAACTTAAGTGGAGGTCTCTTAGGACTAGCACTGAACTTTGAGCACACAGCTATGTCAGCATAGCTGCTCGAGTCAAGCCTTTCAGGGGAAATTGAGGATACTGCAAAAGAAATCTCTTCTGCAGACAATTTAACTTATCTCTGAAGTTTAAGCTGTCTTGACAGACAAGAAACTGCCATCACAGCTATATGCATAGCAGAAGTTCTGCCGACTTACTTTTCAACAGCTAGGGGGCATGAATTTTATACCTCTGTTGTGCTAGGAAAGGAAAGAGGAAAAAAATCTGTTCTTCTAGGAGTTTTCATAGCTCTTAAACCTAGTACAGCCAAGCATATGTGAGCTCTGTAAAGTAAATTTTCTCTATTCATGTCAAGTTCAAGACTCAAAAATTATGAGACTAAACTATTTGCCTCATTTTACATATCTTAATTCTTGGAGCACATGTAGTGTTTTGAGGGAAAAGGAATTCATAGATCACTTCTGGTACTCTTCCACTGTTTGATAGCTGGGCTGAAGCCTGGTGGAGTACTTACCTGTAAAACACTTATTTAATCCTCATTAAGGGCCAGTTTAAAATATCTCTAATGTTAAGCACTGAATGTTAACCAAAGCTCCATGTGTACCAGTGAGCAGGCACTGATAGCTGGTGCAGTCCTCACTGTGTCTGAGAGTAGGCAGCGACACACTTACCTCTCACTTGTAAGAGAACACATGCATTCAAGAAGGGTGAGTTTTTTCTTGGGCTGTTTACTTTTTAATCTTTTTATGTAGGTCAAGCGTCACCAGTCCCTAAAGGGGTCATTCCTCACATTCCAAACCCTCTTTCCTTGAACTGGCTCTCCACTGTTAATGAAACAGCTAATATATCACAGGCAGGTATCTTACAAATCAACTAGGGCAATCCATTGCAGCTAATCATAAAATGAAAACTGCAGAAGGAGCAATTAAAAGTAAATTAATCCCAGCAGATGCTGCACTGTTTTCTTTCATTTTTATCTTTCCTCCTGTTTACACTCATATTTAGTGGTAAAGAAGGTAACTCTGACCCTTGATACAGTTGCCCAGCACACAATCACACACAAAATTTAGTCCCTTGACTTCTGATAAACATAATTTATTATTTTTGTTATGAAAAATGACAGCATCTGAGTCAAGGTATACCTACCTACCTGTTCACATTTCATTCACCTCTCTCCTACATGTATGGCTCGAAGTGCTTAAATGCAAACCCAAATGACCCAAGTAATTAGAAAAGCATCAATATTGACAAGGTACCAAACTGTCAAAAGCTTCAAGCTGACTGTTGACTTTTCTATCAGAAAACAATTCCTTCCTCTCATTTTTACATAGCTTTTCTCTAAAACCTGCTAAAAGGACGTATTATAGTGGCATCATTTTATATAATTTACCTTTGTCTAACGAATTAAACCAATGTCACCACTAACATAATGAAAAGCAATGTGTATTTGCATCTTAATACATTCTCATTTCTAATGTTTAGATATTTATCATCAAGTTAAATATCCATGTAGGAGAAATCAGGGAAAAAAAAGTCTTAAAATCAACTGCATTGCCTCTCTCTGTTTCTGAAGTTTTCAGCTTCCAAATGTGTCCTTCATTCATTCCAAATTAAAGTTTTATCAGACATGAGACCTGTCCTTGGATATAATTTAGCAAGGCAAAATGAAAGAAAAGTATCTACACACAGCACATCAGCCATACCCATCCCAGAACCTCCGCTCTCCCAACACACCAGGGATGCACAGAGCAGACAGTCTACAAGACCAGCGGGTGACTCAACTGCGCGCACACAGCAACTCCTTCAGAATTCTGAACTCCCTTGAGGGCAAAACATGCTTTCACCATTAAGATTATTAACTTGGGGATATTTATTCCTATTTCCCCTACATATGCCTCTTCTCTGGCAGTTACACATGGTTAATGACTTAATTGAAATAATTGGTATAGGCCTAAAGCTAAAGTGTTTTTTTAGCATAGGAGGAATCTCCTATGGAATACTAAGTAAACATCTCCCACTGCAATTTCAGATTCAGAAGGCAGTTAATTAACTTCTCAACTTTCAGGCCAGTTCAACTTATGTTTTCTAGAAGCAATTCTTATGAGTTAAATCGTGACACTTGAGGACAGATGGGAGTAGAGTGGTGGGGACAACAGAAGTAGTGAGAGCTTCCAGATGTAGGAAAGGCATTGTATTGATACTTAAAAGTCTTACATATTTAAGCATTTCAGTCCACTTCATTTTGATTTTTATATCTAATTGGGTTGTTTTATCTTGCATTGGTGCAGGCAAAGCATTTTGTTGAGAATTTAAGGCCAGTGGGCTAAACTGAGGAGAACAAAGTTTTGTTTGAATTGAAATTGGCAGAAATAAATATCCTGGCTTTCTTGTCAGCCGTTTCAATCACTTTCTTGCACTTTTTTCCAAAGCAAATGGCACAAGTCCCCATTTCAAAACATAAACTTTTGTTGATGCCCTCCCCATTCACTAACCTGTTCAGCTTTTTGATGGAAGATGGAGGACATGTCCAGTAGCGTGCTACGTTCATCCAAGGCTGCAGCAAATGCCTTCCATTCCTGTTCCAACTGACTGGCAATCTGTTTGATTTGCTGTGAAGCGTAATGGCCAGACTCGATCAGGCGGTTTGCTACGGACATGATGCGGGTTATGTTTACATACACATTCTGTGGAGAAGGAGAGAAAAATTAGTGTAAGTTAGCAGACCAACTAAAAAAAGAAGTATATGCCTAAAAAATTCTATTTTATTACAGTACTGATCAATAGCCTGGTTTTATTTGGTAAGTTTATGCATGCCGAACTTTGGAATCTAGGTGTATAATGCAGCAGTCTATCCATAATTGACAAGTGAGAATGATGACTTGAAATAATCAGTCTAAAACTCATGTTAACAATCAGCTTAAGCCAATTTATATTACATGAAGACACATTATTACAATAAAGAAGAAGAAATAACCATATTTTACAACAACCTCAATAAAAACGTTTACAGACATTCAAATCAACAAGACATTCAGACGCAATATAGGAAAATTAAAGTATCATTACTAAGCTCTTGATCTATCCAACACTATGCACACATGCAACATCTGTGAACCTTTAGATCAACTTCTGAAAGTAACTTTTAAAGAAACAAGACAAAGAACTCTGAGCTACAAGAAGTTTAACAGTTTTACATTTTATTTTCTTGCTGCTACTCTGCCTCAGAGCTAGGATTGAAAATTAGACAAAGTCCAAGATCAGAAGTATTCTCTGGCATACTGGCATTAGTCACTGATGGCTCTTAGTCAATCTGACTTTCAATCAAGAGTTTCTGATTCCTGTGAGGTGAAACAAGAACAACTTTGCCACCAAAAACTTACTCAGTAACTCTTTCAGAGCTATATGCGTATAATAGGGAGTTGACACTTCCTCCAACTGGGCAGACTCCTGCACATGTAGGATGAAGTTCTTAGAATCACAGGATTGTTGAGGTTGGAGCTTACCACCACCAGACATTGAGCAAATCAGGTGGAACCTGCTGGCATCCAGCAATTGCCCAGAGGCTTGAGGCTGACTGGCTGGAGCAAGTGTTGCACCTTCCCCAGGCTTCACTGCCCACACTCATTTGAGTGGCATTTAGGACAGGTCCCTATTGATTGTAAACTGTATGCATGTATTGCAAGCAGGAGCACACCTGACACAGCCTACAGCTCAGCTGGTCCACTCAATAAACCGAGCACAGCAGTGTCATATGTTGGCTGTTTTTCCTTTCTGCACAATACTACCTCTTACTTTTTTAGGTTATCCCACACACCTATGCTCTGTTTTTAAGCACAGCCAAACAACTGGCAGAGTACAAATCTGCTATTTCCAACAAATTTTAAAAGACTGGAAAGCATTTAGGCCTATTAAAAGTGTATGTAGCATAAATGCAAGACTGCTAAATGAATGCAGAAAACCCTCAGATGGTCTTTGCAGTTGTGAGAAGAAACAAGTGCCAAAAGAGAAAAGAGAAAAGGCTATAGTAGACTGCCATTTGAACTCTTTCTGTAACATAATAAAGCAATTTTGGAAATTCTGGAATAGCAGTTAAAAATGAAGGACATGGCACTATAAACATGAAGTAAAACAAATTAAAACTGAGCTGTGGTTAACATGTATTCATTTTCCCATGGCAATCAGGCTTCACACGTCTGGAAGAATACAACCTGTAGCACTATGAATATGAATTAAAATGCTGACAGTTGAACACTTTCCAAGCTACGTACACCACATTCCTTTCCTCAGAAAAAAACAACCAAAAAACAACTTAAAATAATCTAAACCTTTTACCTCACTACGTGATATATCTACCAAAGTTTTAAGTGTCAGTATTTTAGAAAGTAATGACACAAATGAGACAGATTTAGTTAAGAAGGAAAAGAATCTCTAATAGCAACTCACTACAATTAGCCTGTCTTTAATTGACCCTTGAAGGTCAAAAAACTTTGTTCAATTTCCTACAAGGACAGGCAATTCCAGTGTCATTATTATAAGACAACTGCATATTTTCCACACTGCGTGGGAGATGAGAAACACAAGTGAGCTGTTGCTCATTTACCAGAGACTGATATCTTATTCATTGTATGCATTTACAACCTGGTTTTAGTTAAGGAAGCAACAGACAGGAGGTAATAACTGATAAAGTGTCACTTATTTAGTGACCTCATTTACACCACGTGAATCTGCACAAAGCATCTGCAGCTTCTAAATGTGTATCAACTGTCTCAAAGGTGAAAGGGTAATGTGATATTGCATTTCTTTCATTGTGTTACACACATGACTATTGTAACAAGGCTTAAAAGGTAACAATTCAAGTCATTGCATTACAGAGTGTTTAGTAAGGATACAACTGTATTTAGCATGACTGTTTTCTCTCAAAATGCTCTTTAGCCAGAACTGAAAGGACACATTACGGTATCTGGAAAGTTCCTCATTGCAGATTTTTCCTCTAAAGAGAGTATACAACTAAAAAAAAGTATTGCTCAGCAAAGCAATACAGACTAGTAGCCTAACTGTGCTGTGTCATTCTTTGGTGCATGCTTGAAAGGCAAATACATGGGAAAAATACAGGTGACAACATACCAGCTTAACTGAACTTCTATCACACTCACACGAAAATAAAGCTGGCAGGTGACCTGAAGGTTCCATTTTATTTCCTGATTTTCCCAGACCCATTTAGAAAATGTTTGTTTAACTCCAAGATTTCCAACAGCAGTTTTCTGACTATTACACCTTCAGTTTCAAATGCCATCAAACTCAGTGACATGGTCCATAAACATCATAAGTGGCACCTCTATAGAGACTGTAGCAAGCTTGAACTATTTCACAGTGATAGAATCAATTTAGCGACAGAATTTTCAAACCATCTGCCACCTCACATACAAATGACTACCAAAACATGGTGTAGTATTAATGTATGAATTAATACCTGCTTTAATGATTTACATGTTCTCTAACATTTCTTCTAGTCTCATTTTTGAAGCAAGAGTAAAACTGTCAGTTTGGGAATACAAACTTCAAAGATGAGGGCTGCAGGACAACTAAAGGTAATACCTGATCTATTCCCTTGAAAAAATATAAACTTGGCAACATTCAAGCTGCACTTAAGAGAAATGTTTAACATGTTCTTCTACACGGATCTCTTCTACTACAAGGATCCTCTAAATATTCTCAGGTAACCATTTAACCACTGCTATTAGCACAGGAAGACATGCAATATAATTTCACTCCAACCTTCTTCAAACATCTGATCTCTTTCCTACATTCTTCACAGTGGACCTGAGGAATCCTACTGCAAGACTATATAGTCCAACACCAACATTATCTTCTTTCCTACTTTGCTTTTCACTCACGTTTACTTAATCAGAGCAAATCCCCATGCCTTCAAACTCTCCCTACAGCCACATCACTTTCATGTATATGTTTGCCATTACAACACTAAGTATGGGGCTCTAAACTGGACCTAGTTCTCAAGTAGGACCAACTGAATTAGAGCATTTTTTTTACAAATCTGAAGTTCAGCCATCCCAGTAAGTACCAAGAGCAAAATAAGATTTGCTTCTTTTCAGTAACACCACTGTCTGTTCCTTTAGTTTGTGATTCATTGACATGAACGTACTTGTTGCTGTATTAACACCTCAGTAACTGACTGCTTTTTAAAATCTGTTTATTTGCTTCTTCCCCCTTTAAGGATTGCACATTTAGCCTGTTCTATTTAGTCTTGCTGACTTTGGAGTGCTCCTCAGAAGCTGAAAATAGCCTGAACTCATTTTACCTTTTCAGTCTACTCTCAGGCTGGTGGCATACAGACATTGTGTCTAAGCATTAACTGCTCTGGCACCATAAAGATTCTCTTAGGGATGTACACCTGTGGTCTTGCCCTCATTTGCCCAAATCCTAAGAACCAAGGGCAGTCTAGAATTTACATGGTTCTTAAGTTTATCTCAAGAGACAAATCTGTATGGTTACAAAAACACATATTTAAAGTAAAAAGAAACTCAGGGGTGAAATATGTCAGTGGTAAAAAGGAGAAGGAAAAAATTACACTAGCTCTAAAGCTAAGGTGATTTTACCTCACCTGACTTTCTTTGTGTTTTCATCTGTACCAGTCCCTGCGGCTGGATTTGAGCAAGACATCTTTTTAACTTTTAACTCTGCAAACCTAGGAATATTCAATTGTTGTGCTCATACTTTTAACTTCCCAAAGCTCTCAGCAGTGCTCATCTCTGACACTCTCTTTTTGGCTAGCATTCAGGATTTGATTACTATCTTGATAAAATGGTTTAGTGTATGCAAACAACCTGTTCTGAGAACATTAATCAACTTAGCAATATGCCTACAACTGAGATAGGAGTTTTTGGACTATAGTTAATAAATGTAACTTCTACTCATGGTCCTATCAACACTGAGACAAGAAGCAGTCATAGCACATCCTTTAATAGCAGTATGTGTCAGCTTTCTCCAAACAAAGTTTCATTTTGCCTGCATCACTCTTCAAGCATTTTAACCCTCCCAATGCAGGGAGAGGCACAGTTAAACTGTAATGAAAGCAAGGCCATCTGATCTAGCAAAAAGAGCAGAAAATGTTCAAGCAGACAACATCCTCCTCCTCACCCATATTTCACATGGCTTCTTGTCTTCCTTGTGTTTCAGCAGATGTACAGGAAATGGCAGGGAAAAGAGTGGACAAAGACATAATCAGTCTTTTCCACTCTTGCATGCAAGACAGACTAATCATATAATCATGGGTATTTTATTCTTGGAGTTTAAAAACTCAATAAATAATTTTTGTACTTGCAACCTTTTTGATGCCTTATTTGAAAGTTTCTACCTTAAAAGGTACTAAAAACTTGTTTTGAGAAGTGAAGCACTGGTTTAGTCACCCAAATAGGAAAGTCAAGCTGAAACAGAGTATTGCTTAACCCAAATAAATCTCAGGACTTGACAACAGCAATTTACTATTGCTGAAAGCAGGCCTTTAAAATTGTAATGAAAATCCATCCTTAACTTCAGAGAGCAGGATCATTGAGATTTTGGTTTTTTTCCCTATAGTTATGGAAGATGGGATCTACTTGCTCTATAAAGAGACTGCCTTGACTTTTATCAGTGCACAGCTTCTCAAATACAGTAACAGGAAGTCACATAGTTATGTTCACACCTGTGAACTATCCTTCAGTCAGTAGCTTTTTTAGCCACATCAACCTGTGTGTTAATCCATGGTAACCAAACATATGTCCCTCTTTAATGCACTGCACTACACCTATCCAGCTTTTCTCTGGGACAGATTTATTGCAGTGAGAACCAGTCTGTGAACTAAGCTTAAGACTTGCATGAACTTATTCCTGCTACCTTGAAGTGCAACCACATGAACACACAAGATTCCTAGACATACCATTTATTAATGAAACTGGTGAAAGCAGAGTTAAATGTCATCCCTGGATGTATTTTTTTACCTTTTTGTTTTATAACATTAGGTGTACACTTCCAACTATTTTCTGTTCTTACTGAAAACCAATATTCTAAAAACGGCACAAAGCCATTACAAGAAAATTAAAAAAAAAAAAAAATCAGCAAATCCTCTTTGTCCTTGATGTAACTAACTCTTATTCATGACAGGAAGTAAGTAGCTTTCACAATGATTTACATCCAGGTGGCTTGCTTCAGACTGGAAGACCAGATCAAAATTTTGGCATCTCACCCAAAGGCCGTCACTCTTTCTCAGCCAAGTTTGGCATAAGCAGCTGCAGAAGTTGCTCTCCACCTCTTGGAAACAAACTGCTGCTTGGGAAGGAAGGGGACATGAGAGACCCAGCTATTGACAGTGGGTAGCACCTGCTGTGGAGGGGAGTATGTGTCCTGCACAACCACAATGTGCTGGGAAAAGCAGCTGCAACATCAATTATCAGAGTTAAGCTGTGAGCAAGTGCAAGAGGTTGCATTTAGCTGCTTGGGGAACATTTATCCTTTGAACAGTTCTTCCTTACCTCAAGTGAGCCTAAGAAAATTGACTAGAAAGCAAGATCTATTAAGGTCCAATTAGGGCCGCAATGAAAAGACTTCAAAATCTCCTGCAATAAATAAAGCTCATACATAGTTGTCTTTCTCCCTTCCTCTATTCCATCCAAATGAATCACTCTACATGGTTGTAGATAGGTTAAAAGTTAAATTTCACTTCTGGTGTTAAGAGTATTCACGCAAGAGACCTTAAATCCACTTTGATTACTGAAGAGTTACACTGACAAGAACAGTGAACAAACAACAGCTTATTAAGCACAGAGCATATGTGGAGAGTGGTCAGGGAGAAGCTAAACACACTTGCAGAAGTTAAGACTGCCCAACATTTTTCCAGTTGAAAGCTAATGAAAAATAAGGCCTGCCAAAATTCAATCAGTTCATGTCATTTTTTATGTCACGTTCAGTTTAATCTTTGGCCCTAATCTATAATGAAAGGCTTTTGCCATTTAACCAAATAAAACCCAGATAATCTGAATGCTGCTTAAATCAAAACCAGGGACCAATCATACAGAATTTATATTTCTCTATTCCATGGCAGAGAACTCCTTCTGGGGGGGCTATGCTACAGAAAAAAATGCAGCTTGTTTTTACCCTTTCAAATGTTTGGATACCTTAATTTGCCCCAGATTGAAGCTGCTCTTTGTAAGCTTTAAGAAAACATTTGGCAGGCTGAGAAAAAAATCCCCTGTAATGAATGCATTTGACAACTAAAGGCAAAGGAGAGATTAACAGGAAAAGACTAATAGCAAACACAGAGCAGGAAGGATTATGCTGCATTGCTCAAGTGCTTCCTACTGTTGATAGCATCTGAACAGTCTAAAAGAAGGGACAAAAATAAAAAAGCCATCCAATTTGAAGAAAAAGAGTACAACAGTGACTAATACGAGGACAGGCTTACAGAAGAATTTAACATTTAGAATGCAACCCCAAGAATTGCCTGGAAGGCCACTCAAAATTACTAAGTTCCAAAAGTCATCCCATGTCAATGACACCTACTGTCATCATGTGTTTCTGCTCTGCTTCATATGCAGAGCAGTGAAGAACAACAAGGTGCTCCATAAGGCAGCAATTTCCCATGCTGTGAACCAAACCTAATGGTCAAAATCATATATGATGTTACATAACTTAATTACAAAGTTCACCAGCATCTTCTTCACTCTTTTCACAAAATTCATATTCATTTTATTTTTTTTTTTAACTTTTGGAAACAGCTGAGTTGCCAAAGAAGAAAATGTGCCTGCTCTAATCGTATCTTCTACTGTCTTACCTCCAGCTACACCATACACAAGAGCTGCCTTTACTAGTCCTTCCATTACTTCTGCAAGACACATAACCTAGGCAAGTTTATTTTGCCACTGTCCTGTTCTACAGAAAAACCCTCTTGCAATAGTTGATTATTTCAGCCACACTTTAATTCAATTCCTATCCTTGGACTGCCAAGAATGTTAATTTGTAACAAGACTGGTAGTGTTCTTCCTTCATTGATCTAACAAAAAGGAACTGGATTTAGGCCCAGACTCCCAAGGTTATTCAAACACCTATGATGTGTTAAGGACCTAAAATGCACTTCAGAATTTTGCCCCCATGTTCAAACAGCAACTCATGAAACTGAAAGTAAATAGCATTCACACACTGCCAGTTAAAATCCAATTTTTTTTTTTTTTACAGCCTACTGATGATATTTGACCAAAAAAATTGTTTTAGCTCCATTCTGCTGTGCTGAAAATGAGAAGCATCTTCTTAAAACCATGGAAAATTACTACACCAGGCTCAGTTATTTCTCAGTACTTTTTGTCTGAGTTTAAATCTATTTAGAAGATCCTAAGAGCTATTTCTTTCAGAGTGGAGAGCTCTGTTTCACACGATTCTCTGAAATTTTCTACAAGACCCAAGACACATCCCAGGTTCCAGAAGCTTGGGCACTTACATTTGAGAGGTGCTGAGGTTGCGTTGAACACTGCCATTTGTCAAAACAATGTTGTTGCTTTATCAGAGTACTTCTGTACCTGACCACTATTTTCCTCCATTATGTTTTATAACTTCACTGCTCAAACACAAATTTGCACTACTTGTAAAGAAGGGATGATCTGTGTCTATGTACTTCCAGCCTCTACCTTAACACAGAACAAACAGCCAGCACATCTGTGCTGTCTGTGCAGGGAGGTCTGTTCTTACCATACAGTTCATGGCAAAGTGATTGTGCTGTGTCTGAAGTTCCATCGTGTGGGGGTGACTGGTTCCAATCTCTGTGTAGTTGTTCAGAAACAGACCTTTGTTGTGTGTGATCCAGTCAAACATCTACATGAAAATATTAAAGAAAGAAAGAAGTTCAATAATTTGTTATGACAGAAATCATGGAGAAGTAATGTAAGATACCTACGAACACAGAATACAGAGTCTAAGGCCATGAAAATTAACGGTGATGCTCCTTCCATTTTCAGTTACTGTATATTTTAACCCAACCATTGCTGAAACCTGTCTTTTTGGATCAAACAGCTGAGGCGGTTAGTGTTATCTTTACTGCAGCTTGTTGAGATAAATACCTATAGTAATGTCATAATCACAAACTTCATTATTACAAAAGTCATAGTAAACAAACAGACTTGGAGCACAGCCCTGAGCTGCCAAGCTTATACATTCCCTACTGTCAGCACTTATTGACGTCAGCAGCTTAGCAGTTTAGAATGAAAATGGCAACTCATGGAAATTAAATATAAATTCTTTCATGCTGATCAAGTACTTCAGCAGAGAGTTTAACATTTTTAGTTTGTAAGTTTACAGCAGATTTGAAAACAAGTATTCTATTTCTAGATTAATTATTAAAAGTATACATGAGCACAGAGTTACCTTCTTCCAGAGAAATTTAAGAATAATCTTTAAATATGCTTTTTTTAAAAAGAAAAAAAGGAATATTTTAATATTCCAACAAATTTCAGGAAAGACCTTATATGACAATGGCCATCAATGAAGGCACACAGGTATGTTAACAGTGGCACTGGAAGACAAAGTTTTCAAAGACCAAGCAACACAGCAAAGAGCTGTTTTACACCCCACCTGCTCACAATGGTCTTGAAATCTTTGCTGTATCTCAGCAAAAGAGACACACTTGCTCTCTGGATAAACTGAAATAGACTGTCCAGGAGAAAAATGGTAGCAGTAAGTACTCATTTAAATATCTTTCAAAATATGCTGGCTGACAGAACAACATTATCAAGTCCAGTATTTGTCCCAAGTCCATGACAAACTAAATTATAAGAAGACCACAATATGGTAAGAACTGTAAACCAAACTTTTGAAGTTTAGATAACTGAGACAGCTGATCACATGCTCCTGAAATTTTAAGCTTCTTATCTAGAACTGAGTGAAAATGCATTAGAGCATCATTTAAAACAGACACTGGTACTGCTTGTGACCATCCTTCTCTAGTTCACTTGAATCTTCTGCCTTCAGACACTTGAAGGGCAATTCCAGTCCAATTCCCTCCCACCTCGTCCCTTTTTTGCCTTCTCTTCTCCTGAACTAGTCCAAATTTCTTGCACTGAATTGAGCAAGTCCGCCAAAAGGAACGTGTTTATTTCTCCCCACGCAATACCCTTTTTCTTTCCAACAAAGATCCCATCCTTTCCCACGTTTCAGTAAAATACAGACGTACACTGATAAAAAGTCATGAGCTGTGAAATCTAATGTGACACAAGCAGTAAAAATACAGGCTGCAAGTAGATTACGGCAAGGGTCTTAATCCAAAAGTGAGTTGGGATACTACACAAACCTTCTTTTTAATCTTTTTTTACTGGCTAATGAGAGAAGAACAGTCACAGATATGGTAGCTGCTGTCAACCTCATTTTGAGGTGCCTAATATTTCCCTTTTGAAATAAAGATGTGTTAATTTAATATGGAATTATTCTTGGAATCAGAAACATAGAAAACACTGATAGGAGCTTATGCAACCACATGGCAGGACAGAGGTCAATCCCACAGGCTCAAGTATTTCACAAGAAGTTTCTTAAAGCCCAAGTTATGTAAGCATTTTGATAAAGTGTGAGAAAACTAACAAAATATATTTTGATGGTGCTCACATGGTACTGAAAGATATGCTATAATGCAGAATAATCAATGCTGTAATGAAGTGGCTGCAAGGTTGATAAAATGCATTTGGGTCTGAAAGAGCAACACTAGAACAACAGCTTGCATTGCTTTCTAAATCATTTTAGAAATAGATAATAATTTTAATTTTTTTCCAACTCTCTAACATATCCCTGCTATTTTCAGCTATATCCATCCAGTAAATATTTGCTTTAAATGGTACTTTAAAAAATATATTTATTTTTTAAACACAGCAGAAATCATTACAGTAGTGTAAAGAAAGCCCTGAACTGAAATGATGAGGGTAAGGGAAAGTATACGTGAAGAATACAAATGAAAAAGCAGGAAGAAGTTAAGTTTTATATGTTTGTTCTGCTTTTACTCTTCCCCATGCATCTGCTAGTGACAGCTGCTGGAGAGCAGAACACTGGTTTAACATGGACTGTTGGTGTCATGCAGTTCAGGCAATCGTATGTAAAATACTTTAAGAATTCTGACTACTTTAAGCTCTGATAAAAGACATACCTACCACCACTTGACTGCACAGTATAGTTACTACTGCTCCCAGAGAAAAATTCCCCACCCTTCCTTAAAGCTATTTGTTCCATGGTAACAAGTCAATAATAAGTGATTGCAAAACCCATTCTACATGAAAATAGACCTTTTTTGAGCTCATCTAAAAGCGATCTGCCTGCCATACTTCCTCTTCAAATTCCATGACAATCAAGGGCTTTCTCATTCGAAGGGACTGGTTAGCCCGAAACATTCTGAAATCACTCAGTTCCCTGTTAATGACATATGCACTGTCAGAAGAGATACATCAGTTTTTTGCCTGGGACTTCAAACCCTGCATCAATGAAGCAGTTCCCCATGTCAGGCTCTTCAGACTTTGTTGACTGCCTGTCACTCACTTCCCAAACACCACTCAAAAAAAGACCACTGTAGTCAGTAATCATCTGTATTTATAAAGTATACAGCATTCTTTGCTTGATGCATGCAAAAGCATCTGTCTGGAACAAATGCTTAACAAAGTAAGTGCTTTGAAGTCATTAGCAGTTAAAATTTTCTTTGGTAAGAGCTTCCCGTATTCCTTACAGCTTAGAAATACTATCCCATGCCCTTTACTCCAAGACCCTGAGTGCCTTTCAATCAAGAAGTCCCTTATTTCTCATTAAAAGGCTAGTGATTAACTTCAAAGACAAAAATTACTATTTTCAGTTACCCTTGGTACTTCTTTCAAGTCCATCAAGCATCAGCCATTTATAGTTTCCTCGCCCAATCCTTACCTTTTCAGCATCCTGCTCAAACAGCCTGAGCTGAAAGCATTGGTCCAATTTCAATTTCCGCACATGCCACATCTGATGCAGATGCTGCCGTGTTGAGTGCAGCCTGTCCAGCATGGTGGACACTTTGGGTAAAAGGTTCTGTAAGTCTGCATTCCCTGACCCGGAGTTCTTTTTGGGAAAGCTATCACTGCTCTGTATCCGCTGGAGCAGCTTTTGTCCTTCCACATCAAGGTCCTCGATAGGGGCCTTAATGACTTTCTTTTTTAATTGTGAATGCTCCTCTATCATATTGCGAGCACCTTCCAGGTCCTGAGGCATTTCCTTTTTTGACAATATATCTTGCAGTTCCTCCAGTCTGGACAGCATATGTGTTGCATTGCTAATGTAGTCCTCAAAGGCAACTCTGATTTCTATCCACTCCTCATGGTTGTACTCCAAACAGCCATCAAATTCTGGGGTTAGCTGAGAAGGGTCAACTACTTTGGTAAGGCCTTCCAGAGACACCATATTTGTCTAAAAATAAAAATGGAAAGAAAAAAATGCTGTTACTGAAATGAATTTGAAATTTCCTTTCAAGTTTTTGCTATTCTCTTGTAAGAGTTGATAATTTTGCTCATGAATTCCACATGACAACTTTTCTCACACATTTCAAGTATCAACTCTGACCAGCAGAAGACAGGTCTTGCCAGTATTTCCCCCACATTTCTTTCTTACCTCACTACATTTAAGAACAAAAGAGCAACCACTCTTTTGATTACTGTTTTGATTAAGTTTTGACTTTGTGTATTGCAAAGCTGCAGGAGGATAACAGCAAGGTTCATTCAGCTGATTTCCTCTGGATTCTGGAGATATCACAGTTACCATAATGGAGACTAAGATAACAAAGAGACCAAACACAAGTGTTTATCACTGGGGGAAAAACCTAACTCAATCTTTCTTGAGCTTACAAAAAGAATATAAACAACAACACGCACAATTACCTAAGCTAAGTACACGAAGAAAACCACATTTCTTCTAGCATCACTGGTCTAAAGAACCTCTCCTTTCAGGCAGAATATAATTTATTTGAGAGTTTTCAAGGTGCTGATCATTAGTGAGAACATTTAAAACCACAAAATAAATATAAATTGGTATACCACAGGGGAAATTACCTCAAACTCAAACTTAGAGCTGCCAAAGTTAGTCCTCTGTTTCTGCCAGAAATTGTCTGGCTTGATTATCAGTGCAACATGAATACAACATGGAAAGGATTCCTGTAAAATCTTCAGTAGAGGCTTTATGGAGTCCCATTTTGACCCACGCATATCTACAATGACGGTGAATCCTCGTTTACATACTTCCTCACTGCAGAAAACAGAAGGAAAGGTTATCAAGCAAGTGTTTCAACTTCCAACACAGCACTCTACTGCACCACACTGCCTAATGAACGTGGTCTCCTCAGGGTCTCACTACTGACTAGCTGACCATATACAGCAGATGTCACAAAACTCAAGATGCTTCTTTCATTCCCATACCAAACTCCTTTGTGGAGCTAGCTTTATACCTGTTGCTGATTTGATATTCTGCCATTATCTTCACTTTCATTTTCACCGCTTATATTCATGATGATTCACTGTCCAGTCTGGTTTCTCCCTCACCTTACACGCACAGTAAACCTACCATTACCTAAAGCAGCAATATCAGATTCATTTACAACTGACTCTTCAGAACACACACACACTTACTTGACTGACGATAATATTCGTGTCTAATGATTGAGGGGATCCTCTAAAAGACAGAAGATGGCAAATTGTTCTTACCTACCACTTTGCAACTTTTTCAAACTGTCTCAGATTTAGAACCATTTTATCTGAGAGTTAGAGTCTGTAGAGGAAAGACACCCGTTTATTGACAATTTCTTTTGTAACAGGATTGATTTGTGAATAGTTAAAAGACAACACAGCATTTTATGGTTGTGAAGAAAACTACATCAATCTGTGTCTATAAAATTTGAGCTCAATTTTGCTGTCCAAAAGTTGACAGACCTTACACTAAAATTCTCCAGCACCCCTTCAGAGAATTAAAGATTTAATTTCTTTTCATCAATATCTTCTACATTTAGTTCCTGCCACTGATCAAAAGTGACAATCATCACCACCACCACCACCAGAAACTCTGATTTTCTTCCAGCAGAATTTGCTACATGACCTTGTAGTATGACCATATGAAGGAAAATATTTCAAAACCAATGCATCATAGCCAATGGACTATCAAAAAGGACAAAATGTCCATTGTTTGGATATGAGTCACTTCAAGGGATATGACTAATTCAAATGCCATTCTAGAGTTCATGTGGTGAGGTTTTCAGGGTGTCCAAGAGGCATGGAAGCTTCACTGGCATATTTTATTCAGTCTTATTGGCCACATTGCAGAGAGATGGATTATGACTGATATAAGATATCTGAAAGATGTGATAATATGAGTTTCTAAGAAGGGGAAGGTTTTTTTAAGTTTGCAAAGTTTAAAGCTAGGGAAGAGAGAATAAACATCCCATAACATTTCAAAAAATGAGTTTATCGTGATAAATGCTGGCTCTCCCACCTGCCCATAGGAATGCCAAAAATGGCAATGGCAGAAGCAAAATATATTAAAAGCCTGACATACACGTAGGCTACAATGCACAATTTTCTGACCTTGATGAAAATGTTTTCTAAAATCCTCACAGGATTCAAGGAAAAAAACAACTACTGTCTTAAAGACAGATTTATTACTGAAAGGTCAAATGGTAGTAAGAGTGCTGCTCAGCCCATCCCTATTCCTACCACACTGAGGACTGCACAGGGAGTGTTTGCCACTAATTCACAAGACATGCATCTACTGGGGTGTCCCATGTGCTCCCTGGTTGTGTGATACAGTGTAGCTGTGTCCTCCATTATGGAGCCACATCATCTCACACAAGCTGAACCCCTTTTGGCCAAGGATCACAAGATTTGTTCTAGGGAGCCAAGGTCAAGTGTTGGGAAGCCTGAACTACACTAAAATATCTGGTCCACTCTGTGTTGATGACATAAGTTTAGCTGTATTTTTAAATCCAATAAACTGTAAAATCAGTAAAATTTGTGAGATTGAGTCAACTTAAGCTTCTAGATCTCTTGCCAAACAACCCATACCAGTGATTCTTCAGCTACATCAAGTAACAGCACTGCAACAAGTAACAGCCAAAAAGTTTGGAGAAATTTGTACCAACTGAGATTTCTAATTAGCTAGAGTTGCATCATCAGTCCCTTAAACATGACTTGTATGAAAACACATCTTGCTTTTGATAAAGCTCCCTTTATTCTCAAAAGTCTGCCACTGCTTAAAGAGTATAAAACATGCACTAACTTTTAATTTTAGAGCTATTGATGCTGAACTAACATACACCTTTTGCCAGAGGAAGACTGTTTCTTGCCCTTATTATCTCTAAAAAAATTCTTCAACACATTCTGATGCATCTTTATCTATTAACTTCTCTAGCAACTTGAAGGTCTAGATGGCTAGAATACATCTCACCATTCAAATCTGAGAGTAAAAATTTCAAGCCTTCTTCCTGTTCTCTGTTCTCAAAGTCCCCCAACTCCCCCAGTTAACTTTACAAAAAGGAGGCCATGTACACTCTCAGACAGATGCCTTGAAGTTACTTTTATGAAACCACGTTTTTCAATCTGAAACTGACATTTGATTATATCAAGTGCAAAGACTCCCAGTAAAATAGCACATGACACAAACACGGAAGATATTGCATTCAGGGATGCTGTCAAAGGAATTTTTTTCAGCTGTAATCACAACTGCTGCTTGTGGTCATAGACACAGTCAAGCACAGTCAGCATTGCTACAGCCTGCAACAAATGCTGTCAGGTTCCAAGATGGACCTAAAGTCAGAGTCTTAGGATCATTTTTTCCCCCAACTTGATTACTACAGAAAGCAAAGCTCTATATGAAGGAACTTTTTTTAGATACATACAAAATATCTAACTTCTGTTTGAAGTATATATATACAACTATATATATATATATATGTATATATGGGAGTGTATATATGCACGCACACATACTAGCACTGGATTTGACTTCTGCCAATTCACTTCAGCAGCACACTGCAACTCATGGGTTAAATTGCTGATAATGCGATGCTATCAGTACTTTCACTCCACAGGTTTATCTGAGACCTTTACAAGCAATTTCTCACACCTTTGTCCTGGTTATTTCCATGCTGTATCAGGATACTGTGACTTATCTAACACAAATAACAGTTAGGAGTCCTGTGCTGACCACATTCCATACAAGGCACATGGTGAATGATGACCAGCATGTTTCTAATTATTGATGTAGTGAAAGCCTTTGAGTTGTATTTGCAGTCTTCAACACAGCAACACCAATCTGCCATGGCAATGCCATTTCCAAGATACAAACTACTCCCAGCTAAAGCACACCAGCCCTTCTGTCAGCGGCCTTCCTTTTACAAGGCAGAATAATTATTTCTCTTCCAAAGAGCCATTTAAAATCAGCAAATGACAAAACTTGGTATTGATTTGCTCATGTTATTAACTCATTCAGTCTGCCAGCTTGTGAGATACTGAACATAATCCATTTATTTTCTTATACAGCCTTAGAGGTTAACAGACAATGGCTTACCTAGGAATACACGCTAGATACGAAATTAGTCTTCTAAGGTCTTCTTGCCGTATTCTGTCATGGTTACTACGAGCTGGAAATGTTAGAATGGGACCTCCACGCTTATCTCTGCCACCTGAAAAATTTAAAATGTTAGGAGACCCCCACAGCATAACATAAAATTCTTGTTTGCAGAACTAGTCTTCAGTATCTACATAAAAAAAAGTTATTTCAACTTAAATGCCAACATTGTCATTTTGAGACCAATGTAAGACTGAATTTTGGGAGTATTGATCAATTGCCACAATTCCTACAGTGACAAAGCAAATGCCAAAAAAAATGAAACAAAGAATAACCAGAGCATTACACTTACACATTACAGTCACCTTCAAGTTTGACTGGTAGTGTGACATCTCCAGGAATGGCACTCTGTTATGTATTTAATTTTTGACTCAGCAATTGCACAGATTTAATTTAAATACAGAATTATGCTACATTGTAGGCAAGTATTTAGATGATATGGCAGCAGAGAGTACAGCTGTGGGAGGTGTGCCCAGGCAGAGGAGCTCCTCCGCTGAGTGAGAGAGCTTGGGGAGGAGGTGAGTAGGTTGAAGACAGATGGATCATTGTCATAGGAGACTCCCTTCTCAAGGGAACAAAGACCCAGCGTGCCAACTTCAAGAAGCCTGCTGCCTCCCTGAGCCCAGAGTTAAAGATGTGATGAGAAAGCTTCCTACCCTGGTATGGCCCTTGGGAAAACCCATTATTATTAACCCATATTTCAGGGAGATAGCAAGAACTGCAATAAGAAGCCCAAGGACAACCAAGAAAGGTATGAGTGAAATCTCTCCCTGCAAGCCTCAGGATGATTGGTTGGGGGATCAGGAGCACAGGTAGTACTTTCTCTGTGCTTCCTGTTGCAAGGAATGATAAAGGAAGAAATGGGAAGAGCCATCAGATCAATACCTGGCTTCAAGCCTGGTGTCACTGGGAGATTTTTGAGTTTTCATGGGTTGGTTTACATAACGTTGAACCTGCTGGTGACAGACAAAGTACACCTGTCTCAAAGGAGGAAAAGGATCTCTGCACACAAATTATCAGGGCTCACTGAAAGAGCTTTAAACTAGACTTGATAAAGCCATGTTTGCTAGAGATCAGCGTGGAGGCAGCACACCATGTCTGAGGAATGGTGAACTAGCAAGGTCTTTCAGTCTGCCATGTCACAGGAGGTAGAAAAAGAGATCCACAAACCACCCTAATGTAAGAGACATTGATGTGTCAGAAAGCATGGAAGAACCTGAGAATGGTCATGTAGGAATTAGGGCTTCTGCCCTGAAAAATGTGACAGAATTAACAGCCCAACTGAAGTGCATCTACACCACTGAACATGGCTTGGGCAACAAATAGGAAGAGCTGGAAGCCATTAAGAAATGGCTTTAGTAGGAAAACTGACACAGCTGCCATCATGGAAACATGGTGGGATGATCTGCACAACTGGGATGCTGCAATGGATGGCTGTAAGTCCTTCAGAACAGATAGGCAAGGAAGGAGAGTTGGCAAGGCAGCCCTGAACACCAGGAGTGTGATGATTGTCTAGAGCTTAATGACAGTGCCAAGAAATTTGACTGTTTATGGGTAAGAATAAAGGGGAAGTTTGCAGGTGATGCCAGGCTGGGCAGGAGTGGATTGATGGCCAGCAGTATGAGGCTGAACAAGGCCACGTGCTGGGATCTTGCTGTCACAACAACCCCAGACAGTGCTACATGCTGGGGGAAGAGAGGCTGGAAATCTGCCTACAGGAAAAGGACCTGGAGGTGCTGACTCACAGCACCTGAATAGGATCCAGAAGTGTGTCCAGGTGGCCAAGAAGGCCAATGGCACCCTGGCCTGTATCAGCAATAGTGTGGCCAGCAGGACCAGGGCAGTGATCATTCCCCTTGTGTTTGGCACTGGTGAGGGCACACCTTGAATCCTGTGTTCAGATCTGGGCCCAGTCACTACAAGGAAGACATTGAGGAAAGAGGTGCTGGAGTGTGTCCAGGGAAGGGCGCAGAGCTGGTGAAGGGTTTGGAGGACAAGGCTTATGAGGAGCCTCTGATGGACCTGGGATTGTTTAGCCTGGAGAAAAGGAGGCTCAGGGGATACTTTACTGCTTTCTACAACTCCCTGAAAGGAAGCTGCAGTGGGGTGAGTGTTGGTCTCTTCTACAAGGTAACATGCGACAAGATGAGAGGAAATAACCTCAAGCTGCACCAGGGAATGTTTAGATTAAATATTAGGAAAAATTTCTTCACCAAAAGAGTTGTCAAGCATTGGACAACTGGTTGCCTTAGGAAGTGGTTGAGTCACCATCCCTGGCGGCATTTAAAAGACATGTAGATGCAGCACTTGGGGACATGGTTAGTGGTGGGCTTGGCACCCTTAGCCCCTGAGTTAAGGGCCAGCCTCAATGATCCTAAAGGTCTTTTCCAACCTAACTGATCCTGTAGTTCAATGATTAAATAATTATTAGGAGAATTTAGGTGTATAATATTTCATACTCAATACATAGATTGAGCGGATGAAAACTATTTAAGCATTTCATTTGTATTTTTATCCTGTTCTGATTTGCAGATTCCCAATTGCCAGTTTATAGTTTTTAATTTTGTTAGCAACACAGGAAATTCTGAATCCACTTAATATAAAAGGCAAAAAATCTGACTTAAGTGGTTCCACTTAAATGCATACAATTGCAGACTTGCTGTAGTCAAATAGTAAAATATAATTTTATATCCAATCCCTTGCTAGTGACAACAAAATGTTACTATTGCTAAGCACCAAATTCAAGCCCAGTAGGATGTCTTCATCAACGCATCCATAATAGCACAGACAGATTCTTGCAAGCTAAATTTCACATGTATGTTTTCAACCACAGATGTGTGGACTGTTTTGTTCTGTCCCATGGAAACACAGAAAAACACTATCTTTCGCCCAGAATTTCTCATTTCAAATCAGCTTCTCATTGTAATTCCATGTTGCTAAACAAAGTTTTTCAAAAATCACGTAGAAAGGAAGGGCAAGAGAAGAAAAAAATAAATAAAAAATAAATAAATACAACCCGTTACTCAAAAATTCATTACTGTCATCTCCAACACAGTCAGTGTGTGCTTGTCAGAGAGACTAGAGATTGTCAAAGTCTCTAGATATTGTCTACACTGGACATGCTCCCTGTGAAGCACCAAACAAAACTCAGAAGAGGCAAATGCATCTTTGAATCCCTGTCAAGCTACAATGCCAGAAAGCAAAACTTAAAAGGAAATTCATATCCTTATCTTCCATGACCCCACTAAGTGAGACCTAAGATGAGAAACAGAGTTGTTTCATTCTAATGGAGAAAGGCAAGTCTTGACCATCCTGACTCGCATGCCAAGCAGAGCTTTGAGAATTTTTACATAGCAAATGACAGGAGAAAAACAAGACAGAAGCTGTAAGAGAAAGGAATGATAAATGACAAAACATAGTCCAACAGCCCAGGTCCCCACTGAGCTCCAGAGCCATCACTGGGCTCCAAAGGTACCAAGCGTAGTTGATGTCTGCTACAGCCCTTAATGCTCTCTCTCCTCATTGCACCACAGGCCACTGCCTTCAGATCTTAAAAATTTGTTTCAACTGGTAAGTGCTACTGCCTCCCAGGAAAAGTAACTCAATTGCTTAGGGTGGATATTCTTTAAAAAGCAGCAGCTAGCAGGCAAAAGCATAAGCTGAATTGTCTTTAACACTTTCTAAGCATTTTAAGCAAATGCTTTGTTACGTGCTGTCACCTCAGACCAGTCCTCCAGGCCTTTCCCACACTGCAATCCCTGTATCATGCAGGTTTTCAATGTGGTGATTTATGTCATTCTGGATGCCACTTCAGTTGGCTCCAACTCCATGTACGTCACAGAAGAAGCCCATTTATAAAAATGGTTCTTAAATTTCTGATAAATCATATCCTGAAACTTTTGTACATCAGGGACAAACTCTGTTGTACAAACTTCAGGCCTGGATTAATAATAAATGAATACAGCCTTGATTTTAGATGAAAGGACTTCACCATCCAGTCTTAAATGAGGCAGCAAAATTGCAAATAATAATTTTAAAAAAGGTCCCTAAGACTTGGGGTCTTTTCATCTGCTCTGATGACAGCTTTCTTAGGCCTTTTACAATAAGTCTCACTTCCTTTGTTCCTGATGCTCCTGTGTCATACACAAACGGGAAAGTTAAAAGCAACAATGCATGAGGCATCAGTGGGAATTTCCTGTCTAGCAATAGTCTTTATCCAACTCAACCCCCTATTAATCTTTGTTTAACAAAAACGTATTATGCTACTACTGCTTTCATTAGTAAGCCTTCCATTTTAATCCATTTCCTTTGATACACTGCCCCACCCCACTATCGAGATATTCTGTTTATGCCAAAGTGTGTCACACAAATATCTATCCCATCAACTCACGTGAGTCACCTAACATGAATCATTTCTGTTTAGTGCACATCACTAACAGCAGTATTCTCCATGGTCTCCAAACAGAACTAAAATCCAACAGGCTGAGCAGCGCAGCTTTTTTAAGAAATGCCTTTTTACCTAGTTACAAAGAACTCCAGTAAAGAAAGCTAAACAGTTGGCTTTTATGGCAAGACAAGTTACCAAGGGCTGTTTCCTTACAGGAAAACAAGATAACTGCACCTTGTAAGAAAATGCTCTCCTTGGTTAGGTATGTGTAGAGATATGAGAGTATTTGTACTTTGACAGGTTTCAGTTTAAACTTAACACAGAAAAATGCATCCAAGACTCTATTTGTACTTTATACAAAAGCCTAGAGATGTAACTATTTCAGGTGGTAAAACATCCATTACTCAAGCAGTTTATGTCTCAGGTGAAAATCTGTTCAGTGAACCAAGTCTTCCTTATCTTTGTGCTCCCAGGTATAAAGCATGACAGCTCTAGTTGCACAGTGGTTAAGTCCTAGTGATGGTGGTATTTTTTGGGGGGAAGGTGGAGAACGTGTTAAAGAGCATTGTTGTACTTCAGGGTTTTCTAATTCATTTGCACTACTAATGTATCTCATTCCCTTTGAGTTTGACTTGCAACAGAAATGTGAAACTATGGATTTTAGCAGATCAGTTCTAACCAGACTTCTTGCCCATAGCTGTTTGCTGCATTCTTCCATTAGGAGTTGCTACCTTCATGCAGGCAAGTTGGTAACCATTTATTTCTTCCAACACCTCCTCTGTTCAGGTTCACGATTTATCATCTCCCCTTAAAATTATCTTCATCTTTCATTTGGCCCATTTCACTTCCACTGAATTCATGCCTTTCAGAATGCCATCTGCTTACAGATTAATATTAGAAAAACCCGTAATTTTTCAGGTCCCTTCTAAGAGACCTAAACTAAGTACTGGACAACTTGAAAATTCAGAGGTTTTGGAGTGAAATTGACTTCATTTTCGCTCAATGCCATAAGACAAGGTCCAAAAAAGAGTAATAAGGACTGAAATATTGTGCTTACCCCCCCCTTTTCTCCTCTTCTTTCCCTCTTAAAATAGAGTTTTCAGCAAGCCTTCACCAGCACTACAACTCCCATGTTACCATGCTACCAGGCAAATTGGTCTTACAGTTACCAGGAACTTTTAAGAAAAAAAACACCAAAAAAAGGAAAATAAACAGAAAACTTCACCCACACATCTTTTTGCTTTGCACCTCCACTTTACCCGGCAGAGTGGACAGGATAAAGTATTATGTACTACATGCTGCACTTGCAAGCGTCAGCATCCATGCACAGCAAATCTCTTAAAGAGTACAATTGCAGGAATAATTTTATGTGTTTTTGACAAATTATCCAAAAAACTGCTTTCAAATATGAGACTGTCCTCTAAATCATTTGACACTAAGATTATGGCTGAGAGAATGATGGTGTTTAATCCCACCAGAAAGTCACACCAAAATGCAGTTTATAAAAATATGCACCTCAGCCCATCATTCCATCAAGTTATTTATGAAGTTATAGACTATGTTATGATACTAACTCATATAAATCCCACTTTTAAATCCTCCTGCTATTCCTTGTTCAGTAACCAACCAAATTCAGTGTGTGTGCTGGAACTATCTAAAATTACATGCTAAGTCAGTTCACCAGGCAAATACTAAGTGTGCTTCAAAAGACAGGCAACTGAAGTTCACTTCTGCAACAGACATATTTCTCCAGAATATGCTGCAGATGGGCCAATAACAAAGGCATCTCTGTAAAAGTCCCCAGTCAGAAGAACCAGAAATAAGAAAAGGAATATGACTTTGGTCAGCAGGTTCTAAGTTGCTGTAAATAATGATGTGCATTCGAGGGGGAATGCAAGACTTAACATGACCAAGACAACAACTAGCAACGTTCCACATTCAAAAAAACAAATAACTCCTTCATTATGCCTTTCAAAATGCTTAGGTTGTATTTAGGATATCCAACAGGAATCAGTGCTGCTCTTGCACTCCATGAATTTTGTAATGATATTTAAAGTATTTAAAATATCATTTTACATGCTACTAACAACACAGTTGGGCATTCTACAAGAGAAAACAACTGTACCTGAAAGGTATGCAACTTTTTCCTTTAAAATTGGCAATACTTCCATAGCCTTCATTTCATCATTTTTGCGAAACCCTGAAGAAAAGAAAACAGAACACGATTAGTCAAAAATTCAGACAAGCCCAGCTTCTACATTTAATGAATGCATTCAAAAACATTTACCTTTGGAATACATTCTGAATGTTATGACCACAGGATTTAAGATAACCTTACAATAAAAGTATGCCAAAAAATAAACTAAACTTTAAAAATATATTAATGGACAAGTCATCGCTTTGACCAGCTTAACACAAATAGCATGGCCTGTTAGCAAGCCGCAGTAGAAAACAAGATACCAGAATTAGCCTTTTTCATCAGTTAATAAAAAACTATCATATGGATCCTGCAGCTTTTATGCATTCCAAATCCCATTTTCTTTTTTGTTCTCCCAGCAGGGAGGAAGAGCATCAAGCTAATAGAAGCAGGTATGCTTAAAACAATTACCAGTAAAAAAAACAAATCTCAAACCAAAAACCCCACCCAAAACCCCACAACAACAAAGACAAACAAACGAAAACACTCAAACAAAAATCCCCACCAAAAACACCCAACCCACCCAAAAAAACACGAAAAGACCCACAAAAATCCCCAACACTATTTACATGCAACTTCTCTTAAATCACTTCAGCAAGCAGAATTTTTTTCTGGTGCCTGACAGGAGCAGCATTTTGCAGCTGAGAGGACATTTTATCATACTAACTCTGTACATATATGGAAGTGTGAAACATGGAGCATGTCCAATGTAAGCAATTACAGTCAATGTTGCAAAGGAGCACATCACCAGCTTGTGCCTCCCTCTCTGCTTCCTATTTCTATTACTGTAATTCTGTGGCCAAATTCTAAAGTTCTTCCTTCTTTGACAAGCAAGATTTAGAAAGCATTTTTTTACCTTATATTTCACCTGTACAATACAGAATTGGTCATGTTTAGGCCGATTTTGTACATCTTACAAGAAGAACCGGGTGACACACCTTCAACTAACTTATCTGCAACTTATCTGTACAACCTTTCCTGGTCTGTTTGGATTCATGTGTTGTTCAAAATAATCCCATATCCAAAGCAAGTACCTCTGCTGGGGTAAGTGGGAAGCGTATTGCTTCTCTGTAACTACTGAAGCACAAAAGTGCTGTTAAGACTCTTCCTCCTCAAAAATATCTAAATGCTTCATATCCTTTGGTCTCAAGTTCTGAGCTTAAATGAAAAAGCTGTGCATTTCTAAACTAAACTTGAAGGTATCAAACCAGTGTCAACAAGTAGGACCTATACTTAAGGGAATCATATGTAAATTACATCACAGGTTTTCTACTCCAGACAGCAGTACCAAGACTTCTCTGCCACTACAGTTTCTAGTTACAGGCACTACCCTTCACAACAGACCCAGGGTGCACCAAGCACAACACCCAAGAGACAAAGAGGGTCAGGTGTTTTCATGGAATCATCTAAGCATCTGTTTCATCTGAAGAACTGCAGAAGACATGGTGGCAGTCCTCCGAACACATAAAGCCTACTGATAACAAAAGCTTGCTAGAATTACAGTAGGAAGTTTACTAGACTGCAGGAAATTTTGTAAAGGAAAGAACTGTGAACAGCACATAGGGTTGCCTATGGAAGACTATGGCCTATCCATAACTGAGGATTTTTAAAACATGTGTTCAGACAAATGTCATTTCAAGTTTGGGTGAACTTTGGTGAAAAAGTTCACCCAAACTTGAAATGGGTCCCTCAAGTTCACCATAACTGAAGTGTTCAACCAGGGCATTGTCTCAGCACTCACAGAATGCAAACAAAAGAAAACAAAACAAATCAACTTCCAGCCAGATGGAAGTTCCCTGGTTAGTTCTTTGTTTTTCCATGAACACCACAAACCAAAAACAAACCCAAAATTCAGTACACATTCTCAGAAAGGCTAGACTAGGAAAACTGGTTCCTTGGGTAACCACTAGCATGGAGGGTTTCTACATGATGGACAGCATTGTGCAATTCCACAGCAACTCCAGACTGGCAAAGTAGTGCAGGGTTTACTTTCATGTTTGAGCTTGGGCTCTCAAGAGTCTAAGACACAGTCAAAGGAACCTCATGCATTATTACTCCTCCAGAGAACTGGCTATGGGTTATCAGCCTTTAACTGAAACTACCTACGGTTTTGTTCCTATTACATTTCTGTTAGTAATGTACTAAAACTCTAAACAGCTTTAAGAAAAAGCTTGGGCTTAAATAAATCACCTAAAACGACAGCAAATACCCCTTTCCATCTTGAAATATTTGGGCTTCAGTTGACTGGTAAGGCATACAGGCATACTTCCAGGGTTAATTTTTTTTTTTTAATGTGCTTTGAGCTACCCACCATAACTTAATGCCAATTTAGCATGCTCAGCTTTCATATCAACCATGGCAATTCCTTTTCTTTACAGTAAATTCGGAGGTAGAAAACACTTTCTCCTCATCTAAAAAGCATGCAGAAACTAGTTCTGTACTTTGCTGTCCCTCTTAGCTCAAAATTACCCAAGACACTGATGTTACCGCAATTGCTTGCTCAGATTTCTAAGCCCTTAAACTACTTCACCTCGGATGATGATACGCAATAGCTGCACGTTTTACTTTGCCTGTGGCATGTAAGAAGTGAGAAACATTTAGCTAACATTTCTCTGACTATTAAGGGGCCGCTCAAGGTAAACACCCTAGCAAATACGTTAGTGCTTGGCTCCCGTTCTGCATCTGCATATCCTTAAGGCTGACTGCCCGGGATTATCATATTCCTGCTGCTCTAAACAGTCTATTTTTATTTCAGTTCTGCAGTGTTAAAGCTTAACTGAAAAGACTGTGGGGATTACAACAGATGAAAAACTGCTGGGGAGCAAAGAGGGTGAATACGGCAGGAAAGTATCATTTTTATCTCCAACGAAGCAAAAATAAAACAAAAACCAGCATTATAAGCAGGTTTTAAGAGCTTGGGGTAGGTCCTCCCTCCCCTTTTTTAAAAGCCTCTTCTCCACAAAACATTTGTGGATGTGAGGATTTGAGGATTTAATTTAAAAAAAAAATTAAAAGGCATTTGCCACACTCAAATGAAATGCCTTAAATATCTGCACCAATCTCTCCCTCCACAGCTCAGCATCCTCCGCGCCAGCCGGCTGCATCACATGTTCCTGGGGGTGATGTCATTCCTGCCGGGCCGGCCGGCTGCAGCTCCCGCCGCCGCAGTGCCCGCAGCTCCCGCCCCGCGCGGCCACGGGCGGGCACCGGCGCCGCCGCCACCCCCCACCCCACAGCGGGCACGGGATTCCAGCGGGAATCGTCCCCGCGCCACACGCTTCTCCTTTGAAAGCACCACATGCACCTATAGCACCTACATATTTATGCTGCTCCGCCGAAAAAAAAGCACTCTCATTTTAAAGTGTTGCTTTCCATATTAAATTTCACCTCTTTTAAAGACCATTTCAGTCTTAAACTGAAAGGGTGAAAACCACCCTTCATATTTTCAATACCTATTAAAGGAATACTCATTTAACAGTTTTGCATTTTTAATAGGTAGTATATGCCCTTCTGTTCTAACATACACTGTACACGTGCTTTTCCCTAACTACCAGCAAAGAGGGAAGAAGCTCAAATTATGCTAATTAATATTTAACTTCAGTATATTCAGTAGAATAAGTAACACACGATTATATAGTCCATTTCAATATAGGAGGTTCCCCCCAGCCCTCATGAAGAATTACACAATTACACAATCCCTTGAGTTATACAGTCTCTTACTAAACAGAGCCTTATGAAAAAACAGCTAAATGCTGTATCACGCAACTAAAGATCTTTACAACATGGAATCAAGAGACAGTGTCACCCAAACGTTCTATACATTGGAAAACCAAGAAGTCTTCCCCACAAACACACCATTTTCTCTTTTCCCCCACAACTTCAGAGCCTGAAGACACCATCAACTTAGCCAAATTTAGCAGACTTGTCTATATTAACCCTTTTTCTCATGCTGTATGAAGCTAAGATATTTTGCTGCAGTATATAATTGTATCCAAGTTAGAAGACCCACGAAAAGACAGGATTTTGGGATAGAGGGATCACCCTGCGAGGTTTCGGAGAGCCCTTTATTTGAACGGCCAGGCCAGTCCTTTCTCTTTTGGACTGCAAGTGTTCCCAAATCCCATGGTGACAACCTCGCTGCAGAGCTGCCCGTCCATCTGCCCTGGAGGACAGAGAGTAACCCGGTGTCACACGGCCCCCTTTTGCTTGGAAATCACAGCATTCCGGGAACTCTGCTGCTCCCCAGATACTCAGCCTACTGAAACTTCCCAGAGGTATTGAAATACACCAAGAAAGTCACCTTTAGAGGGCTAACAGGAAATAGGTACTCAGCGTGGCAATTCACACATCCCAGACAAATGCTGGATTAGTCTAATGCCGAGGCTTCCCTCACACGAAGGAAACGAGGTAACTGTGCTAATCATCTTGCACTGCAAAGATCAGTAACTAGTCAGCCACACAATTAAAGGGAGCAGATAAAATTACTTTAAACACGTCTTCTACGGTAACAACTTGATTACAAAACTGTGATACAAGCCAGTGTTGAAAACATCTTCTCCAAGGAGCATTGCTACCCCAAGAACATTGAAGTGTTTACTTCAGAGGTAGCTTCAGTGATGTGCATCGTTCAGTTATGGAAACAAACATAAAATATGGGAACAGAAACTAGGACAACAAAAAGACTCAGAAACTGAGGCTAAGAGCAGCATCTCTTAGCCAAGATGTTGACCATGCACTCAAGTATACACAACTGACATTAAATTTTTTGGAAACATGGCTGAAGAAAAGCCAAAAGGCTAAATCTCACACTCTTATTAACACAACTGTAATTTTATTTTCACCTTGCAAATAAAAACAATACCTTTGAACAGCCACAAACAAAAAAAACCCAGACTCCACCCAGATTACTTTGATGCTTTAGGCTCTCTTGGGATTTCAGAATGACTCCCTGTAGTGTCATCAACAGAAAGCTAGTGTCTCATCTGCTCACTCCAGCACCAGACTTCAACCCCCACCTCTTCTTTGACAGGAATCCCATGCTGAATTGAAGAAACATCTTTCAGTGAGTTATTTTCCAACAGAGTATTCTATTCATTTCAATGAACTTAATCCCAATAGACTTTTGCTCAAAAATCCACATGCCATGCTAAGTTCTACAGGAAGGAAAAAGAAAACACACATAGAAATTGCACTCAGAACTGCTTATTCCCTATTACCAGGTAACAACTGGACTGATCTAGGTTAGTCTTAGGTGAAAAGAAATATCTGCTAAAAGACAAGAGATAGAACAACTTCTGTGGGTGGGAAAGACACAGTTTGCCAACTGAAGCACCAATGTCCTTTCACCCAGGCAAGGCAGCCACAACTGCAAACCATTCTCCACAACTCCTTGCATCCACTGGTCAGTCCCTTTGTGTTTAGCCTTGTCTTGGAACAGAAAATCTCAAAACTGTAGCTAATCAGCATTTAAGCAAAAAGAATCCAAGACGTTGATGTCTTTAGCATTTTTTTCTATTTCACAGCATGACTTATATCAATGACAGGACACTGAAATCTGAGCTATTCTCCCTTTATTTGTACAGCCATCCTACTACGTTTCAAGACAAATTGCTTCTTAGTTAATCAAGCAAGAAGAGGGAAATAAAAAGTGGCATAAAAAAGCTCAAATGTAATTATATTAGTGCATTATGTTTCATTATTTGCCCTTTTTCATTACCTATATTACAAGATTATGACATCCCAGAAGATTTTAAAGATGATCTTAAATCCCAGAATCCTACAGGTTTATTCAACTTTGTTTATCAGTTAACAATTGCATATGATAAACCTCAGCTGCCAGTTAACTTACACACTACCTTCCCACATTTTTCAAGTGTCCAGAAAGAAAGCACAAAGCAGGTTCCTATTCTCCATTTTAATATGGAGAGGCTTTAAAAATCAGTCAGTAAAAAGATTTCAAAAGAAGCTATTATTCAATGAAAAATAATTTTAAACAAGATAGGAGGAGAATCGCAAGCAGTTGTGAAAACTTGTATATTCTTATTCTGAAGTTACTACAGAGACGCCAGGATAATTAAGTCAGCAGAACCATTAGATTCTTTTTTTCAATCATATTCAGAAAAAATGATTGTTGAACTCCATAAATCTTTGGGTTTATAAATTAAATCAGACTACTGAGGCAAAAGTGAGAAAGAAAACTGAACTTTCATAAGCAGCAAATGGCAAAAACCCATCAGTAAGTGAGAATACACCCCAAAGTTGTGGCAAAGGCAAGCAAAAGGTAACAAAAGTTACTGCATGTATGGGATTGCTGATAGCTTTCCTTGATTTTAACTCAAGTGTTTGAAGTGCCAATTTCAGTTTTATGGTAGGCTTAACTTCTGGATGTAAGTAAAGGATTCATAGAGCAATCAGAGCTGTCAATTCACCAACTGCACTGTTACTGCTTCCCATTATAGACATTGCCTACATTCAGTGCTGCTCAGCAATCTCACACCATCTTTCACACTGCAACAAAGCAAGAGAATTCAGGAAAATTATGGCAAATACTGCAATTCTCCTATCTTTTCTCAAGCTCCATGAGCTTGCACGTGACCAGTTTCAAAATCATCTCAGGAACATTAACTTTTAGTTACACCTGTAACTAACCTGCATCTGTAAGACTGCAGACCTTTCTTCCTAAGACTGCAGACCTTTCTTCCTAGAGCTAACAAGAACTATCAGCAGGTTTTTTTCATAGCATACAGATCACTGGGCAACAACATTAGTAACCTTGGCACTCATCATTTATTCCTTCATTTTTCTTAGTCCAGCTTCTAAAATCACTGGGGGACTTCAACAAGGACACAGTTCAGTGGCATATCATCGAAGCGGCATGATTTCAGAGTTGTGCCAGCAGACTTAGTCATGAGCTTAAGCGAAGTATTTGATGTTATCATTTAATGTTAAGATCCTAGTCCTGAATTCAGAGCAACTCCAGGAGTACACCTTTGACTCCCTCCAGCTCTGATCAGGCTCAAGACCCATCCACCAAAAAACATTATACCTTCAAACTCCCACTTTTATCATAACAGCTCACAGAAATGCCCCTTCTATTCCCATTTTGTTTTGAATTCTATGCACTCTCTATACATGCTGTGGGGAACTGCACCACATCTATACCAAGCTGGTATGCAGTGGCATCCAGAAACTCACAGAAACAGACAGCTGAGAAATTGTCTTGAAATAAGAAAACGAGATTCATTAGAAGGTCACTAGCTCTAAGTCACTTCCAGGTTTTGGAATATTTGCTAAGTGTTAAGAAGTTCTCTCTTAGCATTTTCAACAGCTCTCTGCTTTGTCCTGGCAGCAGGACACACCTCCCATCTCTGCAAATTATGGGAAAAGCACAATGTCATGCAGAGAGATGTAGGACAAGAGAAGACTGCTAGTGTAGTTGACAGCAAGTACTCAGACAAGATCCACTTCACAGACTGAATAACCTCGCTTTTCTTGGAAGCTGGCATACTCAGCTATTCCTCAGTTAGAAGCAATTACCAAGAAATTATCCACCTCAGGTGTATACTGCAAAACCTGTTGAAGAGCTGTCTTAAGAATCTAAGTTAAAGAAAATTCCAATTGCTAAATCATTGCTAAAAATCTGTGATTTCCTTTTAAATATATAACAAGAACCTTAAAGTTATCCATATTTTGTAGTGAGGCTATTTCCAACCTGAATTACCCTTTGATCCTATAAAATGTGTAAGACACAAGTACAAGGGCCCATTTTTCAACTGGAATTTAAGATGAGACAATCAACATCTGACCAGTTTTCATCTTTTAAATGAGAGGAGCTGTGTTACTAAATTTTTCTGTCCCTTAGCAATGTTCAATTTGTTCTTGCTGTCCTGCCGACATTGCTGGAAGTTCATTTGTTTTGGTGGGAACTGCTCATCCATCTCTAAGTGCTGTGATACTTCAATTCACTGCCCTGCTGAGGTAGCAAACCTTTTTGTCAGGGTAGCACACAGCTCCCACTGCAGTCAGACACTTTCCTTGTTCACTGTTGCTACAGACACTCACGGGCTTAAGGGGTCTACACTCTCGGGCTATCAGGAGGGTACCCAGCCTGCTATGAAAGACTGGTTTAACACACAGTTGTTTTAACAAGATCTGTAAGCAATCTTACTTATTTTTCTGTTCAAAACACACATCAAGTGGAAGGCTGTAGCTTCTAAATTCTGTGCAGCAACAGCTGGAACATAACGTTTTAGATCATGTCCTTTGGCTCTTGTTCCAAACCACCATCTGGAGAAATCTCTTTCCACAGTGAAATTGATGAAGACTACAGCAAGGGCAGTAAAAATAAGCAACTTAAAACAGCTTGAAAATCATCCTGCATTGTTTTATCCTGAGCAACAATAGGAAGAACTATTTCCATCAGCCCTGAAATCAATCAAAAATACCGAAAACCAGACTGCATATTCTTCAATAAAAACACCTTTTTAGAGCATAAAGTATTACTTTTGGGCTTTCTACCATTCATAAACTGGCATTTATTGGTTATGGTATTTTTCCTGTTCCCCCCTTTTTTCTTTTTAAATATGCACACACTTTTACAACATCTTCTTCACCTTATGGAAATACATATGCAAAAATTAGACTCAGTTAAATTCATACCTTGAGACATTAGTACTTAAACGACCTTTTTTTGTTGTTGTTGAATATTTCTCCTCCCTCTCCTTCCTTTATTTGCAGGTATTTCATATTCCTTCTGTGGAAAAACTAGCCATTAAAAACTAGCAACAAGATGTATGCCAAATAACCTGATGTGCACACAGCTCTCATTCCTTCAAATTCCCATTTTATTAGTTTGCTGCTGTAAGGAGCTTGAGCTCCAAAAGCCTTGAGACACAGGAAATGTAGGATGAATCCCAGGTTCTCTAACACATTACAATGCACATACATGAGATCTGTGTGAGTAAGAAGGGGGAGATGCTTTTTTTCATCCTGCATTGCAGAAACAGTCGAGTTCCTATTCAAACGACAGAGAAAAAGCATTGTCCACAGCTTTACACCACCCTTAAACTTCAGATGGAACAGACTCCAGGACAGTGGCTGTTAGAGGCAGTTAGAAGGGGGCAAATAAACTTTTACATCAGAGCATCTCCCTGTTCTATCTCTTTACTGAACTGATTTTACTTAAAACACTGATTAACATATGCTAACATATTGGTTAAAATGAACCATTCGTTAAAAAAAAAAAAAAAAAAAAAAAAAAAAAAAAAAAAAAAAAAAAGAGTAGCAATGAGGAGTCCGCAGGGGAATTAAAGCTTGGGTATTTCACTTTTAGGATGTGAGCGGTTGCTAACAGCAACCTGGCTCCCTCCCTCCCCTCCCTGCCTGCCTTTAAGGGAGAGCAAGATTAGCACGGAACGCCAAAAGGGATGTCCAACACACGTCTCGTTTGCTCAAGGATTACGTTAGAAATTCTAGCCTGAATTACTCCGAGCAGGTGTGTGTTCTCACCACACACGCCGCGTTAATTAAAAAAAAAAAAGGGGGGGGGGGGGGGGGAAGGCGGGGGAGTGGGGGTGTTAAGACAATAGAAGGCAGAGAAGGCGAAGAGGCGATGGCCGCCCCGGGAGGCGCGGGAGGGACGCGGGGCAGCGGCGGGGGCGGGCGGGCTCCCCCGCCCGCCGCAGCGCAGCCGGCAGCGCATTACAGCACGCATTACATCACCGCCTTTGTGCAGGGCTGAGCCACCGCGCAGCTCGGGGGAGCTGCCAGAGCTGCATCCCCGCATCCATCCCCCAAACCGCACGGAGGCAGGAAAAGAAGCGATCTGGAGTCACGTCAACCTTCCTCTCCCCGCACTGCCGAAAAGCCTCCCCAGCTGATCCCTTTGGGAAATTTCATTAGAAAGAAAAAGACCCTTAGCACGTTTAGCTTTATGAGCGGATTTCAGACAAGAATAAACAGAAAGGATTTTGCAGATTGTCACGACTAAGAAAGGGAGATTTCATTCCTCATTTATCAAATTTGTTCTAGCAGATTATCTCCTTCAGATGACAAAAGCAAGCAGCCCGAATCTCATTAGAGCTACATTTAACACAGCTACTGAAGTACACAAATTTAACCCAAATCGAGGCTGGGTTTTCTTCATGAACTCCAACTTACTCAGCGCCTACGTTACTGCAATGAGAAAAGATTAACATCTTGCCTTCACTTTCTTCCATTTCTGCAGACGGCTACATGTTACTATAAATGCAGCATGTGCACTTTCACGACTCTGGTCAGAAGCACACTCCCCAAATCAGCACCCAAAACCAGCATTTCTCAGCAGCTCACCTATCCTCAAGTCATGAGTAAATAAGCTTCAATCTCATTTTTATTAAGGATATGTAGCATATGCAATACCAGGACAATTAAGGATATGCAGCATATGCAATACAAGACAAAGCAAGCAGCAACCAGTGCTACTTAGGACAGAAACCTGTACATATAATGTTCCAAAGACATTTAGATAACTGTTTCTACAGCTTTAGTATTCACATGCATCATCAAACAATTGGTATTACAATAATGTTTCTGACATTAATTACATTAATATTTTTTTGGGAAAACAGTTATTTCAAAGTAGGGACACTGCACTGTACTCCCAAGTGCACTAATCAAATTCTCCTTCAACTTAAAATAAGATCATATATGAAATATTGCTTATTTTATACACCAAACTAGTAAAAAGCTATTTAAACTTGACTGCAATTTACTACTTCCTACTACTTGCCAGCACAACAAATGCAGCCTAATAGTTGTGAGCATTCACTACTGCATGCTCAAATTTTTAACACCGCAACTGTGGACGCTGATCTGGTTGCTCCCATTGAAATAACAAATATAGTTACTTTTCTGTTACCACATACAACTATTCACCCATCAGCTTTACCCTTCAGTCTTACAGAGCATGGATAATACAAAGATGCTACATGCCCAAACTCTCCAGCCATTCTCCTCCATTCACCTCCATAACACTACCTGCTAAATATCAACACTACCAAATGTTTTCCATATTACTTTATTTCAATAGAGGGCATTCCTCACATGGGCATGTTCAAGCACCTCTGATCCATCCATTTAAAGAACATGCTGAGACTTACCAGGAGTTATGCAGTATACTGCAGATACCATGTGATACCATCTGCAAATCAGGGCAATGACAATGATTCAACCACTGGAAGTTGACAGTATTTTAATTAAGTTCACAAAACTGGCCCAATTTAAGCTCAATTAAAATGAGTTTGTTGGTCTTCTACTACACTGACTCAGTCTACAAAAAATTCTAAATGCATATGATTTCCTGGAAAAGCTCTTTGAGACAACAATAGGAGCTAACATTTTAATTGCATTAAAAAGCAGCAAAGTACTTTGGCATGTGTATGAATCCATTACTTCAGAAGTCTGCAATGTATTTTAAAAGCACTAGGTAAGATTTTAACAATGCCTCTGCCTTCAGTTCCTGACATCATTATAGATTCACAAAGTCGTCTCTGAAGATTTTAAACCCTAAAACCAATTAGCAGTCCATAGGTGTACTTCTAAGCGACCTAGCAAGCTTAATTAGAAATACTAACTTCTGTAGAGTAGAACAGTAACAAAACGGGAATTAGATTTCTTTTAAGCTGTTTTCATCTTTATTATTTACACACCCAACCCCTCTCATCACATTAAAACACAAGTTTGTGGCATCAGTACAGCAACAGTTGCTATATTGCTTAGTTTGGCAAATATTTTTATTTTTGTACATTATTAAATAAGAAGCATTCTTTACTAAAGTGCTTTTGGTATAGAGCCACTTTTGTTGTACACAAGTCATTCTTATTTGTTTTTGAGCTCCAATACCCTGACGTCCAATTCAAATTGCCAACTCTCATATCTATTATTATTTATAAGAAAAATCCTGTAATATTAACTCATGTCAGAGGTTTACTGAGTCTTCTTTTGCCTGGCAGCTATTGTAAACTTGAACAGGAAGTGGTAACACATCATTCTTCAGCACAAGCCTTTTTGGTATAGACAGATAATGAATGTATTCAGGACTCAACACAGGGGGAAGTGTACTGTGTCTGACATGATGTACCAGAGCACAGTTAGACTGCAGGACCTGGACTGAAACTTCTCCGTAACAGACTCCCCAAAAAGTGTCCACAGCTGATACATCTAACAGCCTCCTTTTTATGCTTCCCTAACTCAGCACAAGTGTATACAACCACCAGCACGCAATGCATTTGGTATTTGAAAATGCTCTTCCCAAGTCCTTTCTACATGCAGTTCTCCTGATAGACTTTATCCTCACTACCACTGCATCAACCTTGCTCATGCTGACAACAGGTCAATTCATTGGCAGTGTCTGACTATAAGGGTAATAAAAGTAGATGTAGCATTTTATCTACTATCCATTCACACGTATCAGGAGGACTAGTCTAGAAGTTACTGAACAGAACCTGAAGTATATGTACAGCAGTATGAGATGTCTGGAGACCCTTTCCTCCAGCAGATGCTCCGACTCAGTGTATTTCCATTCTCTTGAGAATCAGAAACAAGACTTAGTCCATTACGACACACAACTCAGTTGTATACACATTTATTCCAATTAGCTCAAATCAATACATTTCCAGTGTCAACTGAGTTCTGAATTCAGTAACTGAGCATCAAGCACAAACTCCATGGCTTCTAACCCTTTGAAAGAAGGATCAGCAAGCAAGCTAGCAGGATATATTAGTCAGAACATTTATACTGTCAGCAGCAACAAAAATGTCCTGGTTTCAAAGCAGACTTAAAGTGGTATTATCATCTCAACATCTATGGAAAGCAATTATGAAGTACTTGAGACTTCTAAAAAGCAGAACTTTGAACTAACAGAACTTACTCTGTCACTGACGCTTGAAATAATGATATGCATGATAACATTAAGACAATCCAGCATCTCTGCTTGCCTTCTTGATAGCTTTGTTTTGTAAAGGAAATTCACTTAAGATTCAAAATCAACAAAGCTGAAGTTTATTTGGATTTATGAGAAAATACCTTGAATGAGTCCAGAAGAGCTCTGAAACAGGGCCAATATCAGAAGCTTAAGTTCCCTACCAAATGTGAGGGTTGCTGGCAGATGTGAGATAATCCCATCCTTACAGAAGGCCTGCTTTCTACCTCTTTGGGTAATTGACTGCCATTAAAATCACTTTTCAAATGTCTGCTCTTACATCCACATTTTTTTGAACTGTCACACGTCAGGTTTTTTGGTTCAATCACTTTCTATGGATATAAGCTCCCTGACTTTGTCAGACTTTTAACCTTCCAATTTAGAGCATTCTATTCCCCATTAAAAGGCATTGGTATTTAAGAATTTGATTTCTCATAACGGCTTCCAATTAAATGTGACAGTCAAGTTTATTATGATTTCCTGCTTTTTGTTGCTGTGGAACTGTTTGAAATGGCTTATGATTCTGAACAATAGCCCTTTATTTCCACCGAATATTTGCTTTGCTATATCCAAATAACTGAATCACTCTTAGATTAGTTATAACAAGAAAGAATTGCTACAGCGCCTATAGATAGGAAGTAAAACTTTCCAGTCTGCTTCTATTTCACCAGTTTAGCCCAGTGTTGCTACCTGGTAGTTTATCAGCACCTGCCAATAGATTACAACTGAATTGAAGGCTTCATTATACAAGGCATTGTAACTTCTTCTATCAAAGATATTAATGCAATATGATACGGTTAGGGTAGGCAGGATGCAAATATTGGCAGCTGGTGGACAAAGACTCAGACGAAAGTTACTTGTAGTTTTCTGAAAAGGAGGTAATTATTTATTAAGTATTAAGACTTAACCAAAGTGCTAACCCAGAAGTCCACTATGAAACTAAAATATTTCAATTTTTCTGGTACAGACATCTGTGCAAACAGTTATTGAAAGCTCAGGAAATGGTTGTGGGGGCAAATGTGTGCACACATGCACTGGCACACACCAAAAGCCAAGGAATGGGCTCTGACAAGTTCCATGCAACTGCACTGTCACAAGCGTAATTCAGCAAACATTCCCTTTTAGTGGCAGTGCCAGCTTAAGCCAGTTTTACAGTAATTACCAAAAGCAGGCTGGGAATTCTTAGCTTGATTAATCAGTACCATGTCAGTAGTCTACTATTACCATGTTAAGTGAAATATCTGTAACTCACTTTACATATTATATTGTTTAAAAAAATGTAGGCTGAAATACTCATCTTTGTCTTCCTAAAGGGAAGTTACTGGTCAATATCAGGGCACTTCATCCACATGGGTATGTGCATCTCCAGCAGGAAAGCATAGGGATATCAACAGTGACTGCCTGTAATTAACCCATATGCCTATAACAGTGCTTATCACACAGCAAAAGATACATGTAATGTGGACTTAAAAAAAAAGTCCCTTATGCTTAAACTGACAATCAAAAAAACAAGAGAAGATATGATCTACTTACTCAACACATGCCTGGTATGTCTGCACACTGATAGAGTAGGACAGCAGTGTATTAGTGAAGAGCTAGTTCTAGTAACTGACCATTGAGCTAATCCAGTTCTGAAATTCCAGCCCTTAAAACACACAGGAAATTAGTTACATAAACCAAGTGCACCCATGCATTTCTATTCAGAGGTACCACCATCAGCAGCTCAGTTGAGTTTGGATTTTAACATACTGTGGCATACCCAGTTTGTTACCTGCAAAGTTAACTGTATGTCATATGCCAGCTAGAGTCTTCAGCTGGGAAAGATCTTCAGTGGCTCTCTTTGTTTCTAAGAAGATATGCACATTTCTTTGTAAGGGCAGCATCATGGAAGCCCTGCATTACAATAATATTAACCTATAGCAGACAGGAGCACTTGTCGGAAAGCCACGGATCCAATTACAGAGGCCAGAATTACTGCATAACACTAGTCAGCTACAATGCCATCCTCTGAATTCTTCACTCTCTAGAACAGCAGCTTTAGAGCAAGAACACAACTGGCTCAAAGATCATCTTTAAACAAATAGTTGTCAGGTGAGCAATGCTATTTTGACACAGGCAGCCATTTGCTTATCTCTGTACATCCTTTATCTCAAGACTCTTCTTCCTTTACTTGGAAGTGGTATTTGCCCCGAACACACCACAAGCATTCCTTCTTCATAATGAGTTCAGTATCTGCATTTATGCTCCCTTCAGCGGATGACTAATATTACAAGCACACTATTTTGATTGACACCTAATACCATAGCTGCCATTATCACTTACATCATGCTAAAACATGAAGTGTTACCCACATCTATTTGGAGAGTAAAAGAATACAGAATTGCTTTGACACATTGTCAAGTACTGTCAAGATTCACCCACCATAGCTATGTTTTCTGTTTCTCCATCTTACAAGGTCATTAACTAAGAAGTAGAGATGATTTTACCACATTACAGCTACATATTCAATTTCGAGTATTATACAATAATATGCTAGTACAACATAAAGTTCAAGAAATAGTGAAGTGACTTACCATTCAGAAGTATCAGTACACCAGTGTTTTGTTTTGCATCCCATTTATAGGAACACATTGTTCATACTCCCTGAGACTCAATACGTCTGTGGCCAACAGAATGGATAAACTAAACAGTACTTGGGAAGAACAGCAATTTAAACCCTTATGCCTTATCAGGAAAAATGAACCCCTATTTCAAAACACTCAGATTCGAGTTCAAGACCCCAGTAAATCTGATGTAGCTTCCATAAATGGTAGGTTTCTATATTCTATTTCCAAGTCAAAACATTTTTCAATCTTGTTTGAGCAGTCAGATGAAAAAAGGTACAGTACACGTCCCAAATCCAAGTCATCTTTGTCAATGTGTATCTTCTGCCCGTACTGTTTGCTTGACTGTCAGTTTGCTTAACAGTTGCTCTGCCTGGATTTACTACCAAATAGGCTTTGACAATGATTGCTATTTAATCCTATGTAATACCCAGATGCAACTGTTCCCAGATCAGAGGACAGTTTAAAAACACAGTCTCCTTCCTGGCTACATACAAGCCTGGAGATGTGCTAGAAATCTTATAACTGCAAAACTCAGTAATAGAAAGGACCACTATTGTAAATAACAGTTATTAATCTTTTGTGTATTTATCTGTGGCAAGAAAAATATTATTATTATATGTTTCCTTACTCCTTATCTAAAATTTCAGTTTAATAAACTTTCTAATGCTTTTACTTTAGGCAGTGACACTCCAATAAAACTGAGTAACACCTGAGTGTCTGGACTTAAGCCACCCACCACTAACAGCAAAACACACCATGTAATTCAAACTCAACAGTCAACCCACTCATCTTACACAAGCCCACTATTTCAGTTGTAGAATCTGTACACTAGCCGGATGTCCACTAATAATTCCCAGCTACTACTGCCACCTTTAGAGCTGTCAGCTTCAAGGATCTGCAGGTATTTTTGTATTTGGATCAACTATAAATTTAGTCTTTTGTTTTTATGAATTATATGATCTAGATTTGTTACTCAAAATACCTCAGTGTACACGAGAGCTTCCTAGCAAGGAGATCCTGCGTAAGTACATAACTAGGTCTAAAATTATTTCCCTAATCATTTCATCTCTGCTTATATTTACTTGAAATAGAATCTTTCAATTATACCTGAACATCCTTACCCCAGTTTCTGAAATGCTTATCCTCCTGAAGAAGATACTGCCATGATCTAAAGTCAGCACACACACTGCCTTAGAAAATGAGAACTGAGGTGATGTATTTTAAGTTTATCCTGATCTCTAAAACACAAGAAAGTCCATTCCAAAGCAAAACTAAAAAACCCCTAACACCACCCCAGTATTCTGTCTAGTTATTAGTCTAAGATATAAACCAATAACCTGCACAATTATTAACTGACTGATAAATTCATCATTTCAAAATAAGACATACATTAGATTTAGATAACACTCTACATCAACAATTTAATTAAGAACAAACTAAACATTAGTAGGGTGAGTAACAACTCATTCCTACAGCACCAGATGATAAAACGTAAGATAAATACAGTGAAGAACAAAATATTCTGACTTCGCCTTAATGTTTTATTCTTTCTACATCTCAAATCAAAATTCAACATACCTGAATAATATAATCTATGCATTTAAACTTCTTAATGCCATCTAGGAGAATGAGGGATTACTGCACTCAGACAAAAGAAACTGGCTCATTTGGGTGGGTTGACAAAGACAAAACATGAAAAACAATGCAAAAAAAAAATCAGTAATTTCCCAACACCTACAGATGTGCTAGCAGAAGAAATCCAGGCCGTAACTGAAGCATTTCTGGGCAAACTGACTCAGTGTCCTTACTCCAGGACAGCTCTTTTGAAGTGCCACATCTTATCAGACTATGGTTTAAGCTGTATTCACAGGCAGCTGTCTTAATGCTTCAGAAAAAGCAGAATTCTGATTTGGGCTCTGCATTACCTAAGTCACCCAGTTTACACCACGGAAAAAAGCAATACACTTATTTGCTTTAAATTAGGCACTACCACTTGAGTGCTGAAAGAACTCAAAGACAAATATTTAAGATGATGACCTCAAATTAAGACAGTCCTTTCTCTCACACTGTTCTGTGGAATACTACTGCTGCACTGTACAGTAGTATTCCAGAATACTGTAGTGCAGTAGTATTTTGGCAGACAAAGACTCCAGCCTCCTGTCAGCACTAGTCTTCTGTAGACTTGTTTAACAACTTACACAGCAAAATTAGGAACAAGCCAGATAACTCCTGCATAATTTGCCAATACTTTGCAAGCCCTGCCTTTGGTTTCCAGGACTTCCAAACAAAGCAGTGTGATTTTGTTAAAACAGTTAACAGCAGATTAGCTCATTAAAAAAAAGAAAAAAGATATAACTAAGAAAAGCCTTTTTTAAGCAAATAAAGAAAGACACAATCTCCTTCTACCATTTTCCTGTGCTCATCATGTAGCAGAATGCTTCCTGATGCATATATCAGAAAGTGTGTCACTGGCAGTCAGCTACACAAAAGGGAAAGCATTTGATCTGTGCCACAGTCAGCATGTCAATCCGCAGCACTAATACCTTTCCCAACAGACCTAGGACACAGCCTGTCCTAGCTGAGGGCCACCACAATTCCATGTCAGTCTACACAAAAAGAAAATTAATAAACCCCTCATTCTTCTTCAGGAAATGAGAGTACAAAGGAAACCAACAAGGAATCTCTTTCAGCAGTTTCCAGACAACATGCCTCTAACATGACTCAGGCACTTGAAAGAGTGTTTTACCACGAAACACTGCTCCATACATCAGCAATTACTTCGGTAAGACTATGCCAACTATGTAAGCAATTCAGCTTAGAACAGGGTGCCAGGGTTTACTGCTGAACATGAATGCAGCTCACTGTGACAGGCCAGTAAGTATCTGTGTAGTACTATAGCTGGCCCTGCCAACATCATGTGGGCAAACCTATCAAAGAAACTATTTTCCCTCAAAGAATTGGAAAAAAAAAAAAAGTCTAATACACGCTACCTAAGTCCAAGCTAAACAGGGATCACATAGCAAACTCTTTCATTTGCAATGGCAGGCACATTCGGACCAGGCCTGCAACTATTCACTTCTACCCAGCAACTGCCTGGCACAGCCTGGGTGCTCGGGGACAGGGAGGAAGGAGCCCAGCTGCGTCTGCCTGTAACCCTGAGAGACCACCACCAGCCACTCACTCACCCCTGGGCACACACACAGACAAGTCTCCAAGGCACAAACCCACATCCTGTTGCAACAGCCTGCATACCTAGCGAAAGCAGTAACACACGTGGTGAAGCTATAAACTGACCACTGTCCTCACTTTCTGTGTACTTTCATAGAGTCTCATCCTCATGTTAGTTTTCTATTTCTTCTTGAAGCAGCATTGCAGTATTAAATCATCAAGTTAGAATTTACTCCATTTTTCCCAATAAAATTTCTCAATCATTATTTTTAGTTTACATAAGCATGTAAGAGAGATTTGGATTTGCGGGTTACAGGTAAACTTTTTACTAGACATAGAAACAGTTCTCATTCTGCAAATCTTTTTTTTAATGTTAAATCTTATTTAAATTTAATTCTCAGTACATTCTTGCTTAAAAACATTAAATGTCAGTGAATACAGAAATTGTTTCTATACCCTCCAGGTGAACAGAAGCCTGTTACTTGAAACAAGTAAACCAAAAATTCTCAGGTAACAAGGGTACCTGGATCCATTTTAGGACCCTGAAAGCCAAAGCAGCTCCCACTTGGCTCTGTGTAATGTGGATCCTGGCTCCAAACACTGAATGGCTCAGACTGGAAGGAACCTTCAGAGGCTCACAGCTCAGTCTCCTGCTTAAAGCAGGATCAGCCCTGAGGTCAGACCAGGTTGCTCAAGGTTTAATGCAATTGAGTCCTGGAAATCTCCCAGGGCCATATTCCACAGCCTCTCTTGGTGACTTTTTCCAGAGTTCAACTGCTCTTAGAGTGAAAACCTGCCATGTTTCAGCTCATGACTGTTTCTTGTTTCTCCCACCACATGTATGAAGAACCTGATTTCTCAGTTTGCCCTTTCTCAGTATCAGAAAGTTACAGTTAGGTACCCCTGTAGCTGCCTTGTCTTCAGATTGAACTCTCTCCTCACATGGTAACATGTCCAACCCAACAATGTTGGTGGCTCACCAACTGGACTCAACAAAATACTCCAGAGAGTGAATACCATGTGAAAACTGATCAACTCCATCTACTAGCTAATTTCCTGTGGACACAGCCCAGGACACTGCTGCCCTTCCTCACTGCTAGAACACACTGCTGGCTCATCTTTAGCCTACTGTCCAACAGGACAGCCAGCAATTTCTATACACAGCTGCTACCAACCACCCAGTCCCCACACTGTATCAATCCACTACTGGTAGATCCTCTCCTCCCTGAATCCTCTTTGTAGGTACAAATACCTGGTAGATCTTTGTGGCGGAAAAGAAGGCATTGAGGAACTCAACCTCTGCATCAGTGGAAATTAAACCAGCCACCCCACGCTGCAGCAGCACGTTTTCCTTTTTTATTCTCCTTTTGTTAATGTTGCAGCAGCACTATTTGTGATCCTCAATGTCTACCTCTTATTTCAAGTCTAGCTGGAAATTTGCTTTCTTTTGCATTGCTACCTGGCATTTTTTCTGCAGATTAACTGTTAACGAACTTTCTTGGACATCCCCTAATTAATTCACTGTCTCAAGAGCTTTCCCCTTGAACTGACTGCTCCTAAAGTCTATTTTATCTTTGGACCTGGCAAGGGAAGTACAACATGACAATTTCATTGTGCATGGAGACATTCCTTGCTGTTGTTCAGTTTTCACAAGCTGTTCCAACAGTCCAAGTCTACAGATCGGCTTTTTAAAGTTACCACTGAGCACCTAGAGATACATCTCCTAAATGTATTTCTCATGGTTATATTCTTATTTGTTTCACCCAGAAACAAGCTTATGCTTAAAACAGGGAACAATTAGAGGAAATGGTGAATCATCTCAGAAAACCCCATGTATTTATCACACTATTAATCTTCCTGTTAACAATCCAGGTGATGGCAGCAAGTTGTTAAACAGATGTAGACAGATTGGCAATATTGGCAATAGACTGGCATAGTTAAATGCCAACAGTATCAGGCCTATAAATTGATCTCTGAAAAAAAAAATGTGACAGAGGAAACACTAGCATTGTAAATATATAAAGAAGATTTAAAAATTCTTTTTTTGACCATTAAATCATAGCAATGTTTTCAACAATTAAATCTTGAGCTAACCAGTCATCTAGTTCAAAATTGTAAGGTTCTAGCGAAACATTTTAAATTACTGTAGGATTATTTACTCCTGTCAATGGAAACCCAACAGTTTGGCCACTTGCATCCACTTCCCTTCAGTAATTTTCTGCCAAAGGTTAACAGAGAATGGCAGCTCTCTGTAATTTCAAACATTCTATCCAAGAAAACTGGCCAGTCCTGGAGGTGCATGTATGAAATGTTCTTTGTGCCCTTTTAACATGCCAAAAATCCAACAGATAGAGTCATAGTCTGTTAGAGGATTTGTAGCAAATTTTCAGACAAATAAGGCATTCTACTTGGGAGGCCGAGAAATACAATAAGCATAATGGATGGTTAGACAAAAAATGCTATGCTTGCAAACTACAGCCCACAATAAATCATCTTTCCAGGAACACATCTATCTCCCCTGACAGGAAGCAAAGTAAAACAGCTTCTAAAAGAGGTTTCACCAAATAGATGAAACCACTTTGTTCTTTAGATAAAGACAACTGAAGTGAGGTGCTACACTCAACGTTTGTTTTGGTTTTGACCACAGTGACTTCTACTGCTCCTATACATAAAACAGCAGTAGTAGCCCAAGAGGGATCAGTTCTGATACTGCCATTCCTAATTAATCACACGCCATTAATCAGTGCAGGTATCACAGAAAATATAATTCCACAAATGCTTTGGCTTATTATAGTGTTTTTAGCTATTATGATTGTGATAAGTTTAGCTGCACTTGATTCAAGTGGTTTCCGATTCCTCTTGGCAACACAGGAGAGAAACTTCACTCTTCCAAATACTCCAATCCAGCATTGGGAAAGTCCTTCCTCATTGCAGGTGAGCAAATACCCAAGGTAATTTATGTCTGGCAGGTTTGATTATCACAGGGAACACGTGGTAACAGACTTTAGATTGTAAAACCATTCAAAATACCACCCATGAAAAACTACTTATTTCAATTTCTGGAAGTCAGTGAAGTGATACGATTAATGTTTCGCATTACATTTTAATGTAATGTTTTCTTTCACTACTCAATTTTTTGCACCACTCAAGAGATCACCTCAGCATAAAACTTCTCAGTGTAATTTTTTAAAGGATGGGTTTTCCACCATGCAGCAATCCCTACAATGCAGTAACTGTAGGCTCTGGCCAGAAGAAAAGGAAGGAAGTTAATCTCCCGTACTCCATGGCTCTATTGCAGGGGCTTTTACACTGTAAACTGCCAGTTAAACAGAGATAGTCACTGGTTTCTGCATTCTGCTTACCTGATTTGACAAACGGATCCATTTCAAATCCACAGAAGCATAATGACAAGCCAACAGATGACATTATCCTCACCTATAATGCTAAAGTGATGGGGGACTAAGCATTTTTGTTGCAGTCCTTGAGAACTGACAGCTAACTACTGGGTCAGCCATGAATAACAGTCCTGCCTGCAATATACAGTATCTTTTTTTTAATGGCCAACTTTCAGGTTAGGCACCTTCTACTTCTGTATACTTGAAACCTATTTCAGCAGAAAAGTTTCAACCATCTAGCTTTCCTCCTCATCCACTTGCAACTAACCTAATTTAATTTCCTTTCTATTAAAATGACAATGATCCACATTGAGAAGGTCAGTCTGCCAAGTCAGTCACAAACATTTGATTTATTTTTTAAAAAAATCAATTTCATCTGCCATTGAAATGCATCTCTCTCTGCAGAAGTTATATAACTGGAAATATGATTTCTGTCCAGCTAAAATATTTTCAAACATCAATATCAGACCTGACTTAAAAATGTGTTGATAATAACTCATTTTCTAAAACTAGTTTATCAACTCTAGGAATGCTATAAATGCCAACCTTTTTTCTCACATTAAATGTTTCTAGCACCCTGAAGCTCAAGATTTGATTAACTGCATTTAGATATTATATGACTCTGTAAATATACACATTATTTATATATCACAAGTATTTTAATTGGGCTGAAATAACCACTTTATTCCTATCCCACTGAGGTGACATATATTTAACTTTGAAAATTAACATCAGCCACCAGAACATGCTTTAAAGCAATGCTGTAGAATTAAAAAATGCCAAGGGATAATGGCAGCACTATTTGCAAAAATGCAGTTGATTCTCTCAATGATCTCTCTGCCTTTAAAGCTTCTTTTGTTCCATGTTTGAACTATTTTTATTGTAAATTTCAGATCAAATTGCAATGACAGATTATCTCTGTATGTGTTTCAGGGAAATTAGCAAAGGTTTGTTTGTTTTAAACAGATAAGGAGATAAACTAACAGGAATGTCTTAAAGTTGGCTACTTGTGGCAAGAGTAGATGTGTAGTATAATAACAATTTATGACTTCTCCTCTTTCCCAACCTGCACCCAAAAAAAAAAAAAAAAAAAAAACAACCAAAAAAAAACCCTCTTGGCAAAAGGTATGCTTTGTAACAGAGATGAAGTTAAACATAAATTTTTGTGTGAAACTCCTACTCAGGGAAAATGTTTTTATGACGAGAAGTAAAAATTACATTTACAAAGTTCTTTAAAGCCTTGAAAAACATAAGATGCAGAACACCTAAAATGAACTTTGAGAGATTCATTTTGGAGTGTGAAATGCCAACTACAACATACAATCTAACATTCAGCTCTGTGTGCCTGATCAGTATGTATCACTAATGCTTAAAACTTCTGTGTAGACTTTGAAAGTTCTACATAATTCTTTTCCAGTTTTTCTAAGAAAATGTCTCAAACATGCAAAATTCTCTGCAAACATACCTAAAAATTTTCCATGACACTTAACAAAATCTTAGGTTAAATTTAAAAAACTCCTAAGATAAAATGCTTTTGGTATCCTCTGCCTTACCAAATATTAGCTCATGTTCAAGATACAATATTCATAGAGTAAAGATCTGATTTTGTTGTGGGTTTTTGTTTGTTTGGCTTGGGGGGTGAGGGGATGTGAGATTTAAGCAGAGAATGAGAATCTATAGTATTTTCCTATGTTTTTATGGCAGTAAAACACTGAACTTTCATGTACTCTTGGAACCCTTTCCTACCCTTTACAACGGATCCCTATTTCTCCAAGTACGGACTCTCCTCTGAGCTATCTACTTTAAGGGACTTCTAAAGTCATCCAGAACAGGACTGACTGGACAACTATGTAGACTCATTCCCCACTCACCAATTAAGTGCAAAGTACAGCATGTAACATAAATGCAATTCTGGTGGTATCAGGTGCATCAAGAGCCAAAAGGTCAGCTCAGCCTCTATGACCAGCTCAGTTCTCAGCTGTGCCAGTTGCACCATTTTATTAAATTATGCATGTACTGTAAGCAAGCCTACAGAGAGCAGATCTTTTTAGACAGGCTAACAGCAGTGCAATCAGCCTGATATGAGCTGAAAGATGCTTTCATTTCTTTCTGGTGTGTTAGAGCACCCAAGTCATGCCACTGCATAGTTTTCCACTCCATGGAAAAGATTATCCAGTTAAAAAAGGACTTCACAGCTCTCAAAAATAATTGTCACTGGTTGGACTGGTTGATTTTGTTCTTAATGCCCACTTATCAATTAATAAATTGGTTTTTGCTTAGCCCACACCCAGACTTTGTGGAATCCAAGACTGCTTAAGGCAAACCAAGGTTTGAAAAAAATATTTTAACTCCCGGAAGAGAGAGATCAACTCCATATCCCAGCTTTCACTAGTCAACTGAGAGGGTCAGATCTGATCAAAAGCAATCCACAAAGCTATTTCAACATGACAAATTCTTACACAAAGATACATCTAAGTAAAAACAAACTGAATTTCAAAAGGTTTACATGAGAAACAGGACACAAGGAGAAACCAAACACTTACCTTTGAGCTTCACCCAAATATATTCTGCCCCCAATACTTTCTATTTGAATTATTAGCAATTTTTTTCCTTGGCTTCCTTTCCTTCCTTCAACTGCAAAACTTCTGAAATTTCACTGAGGAATAAAAATCATACTGTACTAGACTTACAGTAATATTTATTTATAAAGGCTGGAAAATTTGTAAAACAAGTGCAATAGTGAATCTGCATTTTTATTCACCTATAGCCAGAATGCACCTTTCAAGGTACTGGTATAAGCCATCAAGATAATCATTAGATAACCTATATAAATTCACAGCTGAACTAAACAGCCAACAATTCCTTTTAAGACAATGGATTTCACACAAAATTCTCTGATGTATGCAAAAATGAAAAGGCTCCTGGTTACAGGACACATTAAAGTCCGTTTGAAACCTAAATCCATTAAGACTGAATTTATGGATTATGAACAGGTGGAAAACACACTTCCAAATTTGGGATTTTTAACCTCTTGCCTGTATCTATAATTCCTTCTTATACATTCTTACACTCAGTTGATAAACAGCATTGGTTTACAAACTTCATTCTAAACTACTCTATTTAAACCCCACTAAGAATTCTGTTAACTAGTAACAACACGTATAGAGCACAGAAGAAGAAGGTGCATACCTTTTCTGCTTGTGTGAGAGACCTTAGAGCCCAGAAACAGCAGCGAGATACCGCAGAGAACTCCAGTATAAAACAGTAAAATGAAAAACAAAAAAATATAAAACACCAAGATTTCTGCCAGGGAAGGAGTTGGAGTTTGGATCTTTGTCTTCTTTTGTTCAGAAGTTTGTCTATAATACAAGCCAAAAAGCATAGGAAAGGACTTCATTTTTCCAGAACCGGCCACTTACTTTACAATGTTACTACTGACCACACCAGAGACTTCCAGCATCTCAGTTACCTTCAGCCCTGAGCTTGATTCAACAGCAGCTTTGTCACACATGCAACTATCAGCCAGCAAGCCCAGCAGCAAGGTTAAGATTAATCTTGCAAACACAAACCCATTGGACACAGTGAAGCCCAATCAGAGACTTCAGTCCTTTCCTCCTGTTATGGTTTTATGTCTTTCACACTTGAATACATTCTGAACTGTTAGCATCTTCTATGGCTTTAGCTTATGAAACAACTGTATAATAGCAGCAGCTACTGTTTAGTTCATCTTATTTCAGTTTACAATATTTTTGTTTAGACTTAAAAATCATAAGAACTTTTTTTTATTGTTCCTCTCATGATACCATCAAACAAGGGTTTGCCAAACTAAGCTATCCAGACACAGATTTAATCTGCTAAAGCTAGCCTGAAACAAGTAAAACAAGGCCTGCCCTATCAAACTATACATAGACACTGAAGTGATCAAGAAAGCACCCAAACAATTAAGATCTGATTTCCTTGGAAGCCTTCCTTATTAATTGTCAACCCACTGTGACATCCCACCCTTAAGGGGATGGGAGCACCTAAGATTCATAGATGTTCATGGCTGAAAGAAGGCAAAAGTCAAAAGGTCAAAAAAAGCTTATAAAGTTCTATCAGTAATTACACACTTGGCATGGAAATTGGTATGTTAGTCCCTGACTTACAACATAAGCACATGACAGTAGGTTTTGGATAAAGAGATAGGGTGAAAGGGAAAAGAGATGAATTAGGGAGGGAGGGAGAGAGAAATTAAGGAAGAAAGAGGGGGAAAAAAGGGATCACCAGTCCTGGCTTCAGTGTTAATCTAGCCGGGATGTCTAGGGTCCTGAGGAACACATGTGCACAGACCTCACTCTTTTTACAGTTAAGTTTTCCCCGTCCTGGAGATAAGCATTCCATGCAAATTAGTTATCATCACAGTACATTTCTCTAGATCTTTCTGGAAGAAAGATCACAACATTGGTTCCTGTGGCTTTCACCAAGTTCTCAACAGTGCTCCTAGACCATTTAACGTGTTGAAGAAAGCTGAGTTACTCTTAACAGAATCAGAGTCCCCTTCACAGTAACAAGCTCAAACCTAATGTTGACATAAGCTTCTAAACACAACCAAAATTCTGGAAAATTTTATTTAGGCAGCTGATACACATATGCCACCTGATAAAGAACACCTGAAATTGCCAACCCAGCATATCTTGGTGCAGAAGCTAAACACCACAATCCACACACTGGTTTAACTTTTCTTCTTGCCTCCCTACCCACACATTTTGTGTGTATGGAGCAAATCTTGACATACAGACTACGATTTTTTTCAGTTTTCCATACCACTGTGTAAGAGTTCAAGAAGTTCAAAGCCAAAATGTCAACAATTCCATGAAGACTATTCTCATCGTGAGGAACTTAAAAGGCCATGAACTGGAGGTATAACTAGGTAGGGAAAACAAGAAATACTCCTTAGCCCCTCCTCACCTCCCCCCCCACCCCAATTTCCATTGTCTTGAGTAATACATATCTAATTATCAGCAGGAATCATCTTCTGTCTAACCAGCATGATTATTATAAAAAGCTATTAACAATTTTTCTTTGATATACAGCCTAAGAAAGCCTACTCATTTAAAGTGATGTTTAAACTGGTTTTAACATAAAATGAAATGAGGAAGACATGAAAATATCAGAGGGAATAAGGCTGTCCCAGCTCTCCTTTTTATTAATAAGAACTAGGGTACAGTTCTGGGTCATGAAGTACAGCACCAAAGTCTTCTCCTTTTCTAATTCTAAATTGAAAATAAGGCTTCACAGCCAAAAGAACTGTCTGTGAACCATACACTGCATAGGTCACAAAGCCAAAACTGTGTATTTCTTTCCCAACATGGGAGCTACAAACTGGTTCAGCCCAGAGCTCAGGAAAATGAAGAGGGCCAGTACTTGAACAGAATGCACATCCACCACTGTGCACACAGTGGTAGTTATGCTGGTAGCAGCTGGCAGTGGTAGCACTAGTTATGCTTCTGCTTTAATACAAAACACAAAAAATAAAACTGTTTTCCACTTCCACTTCAGCCTGGCAGAAATACAAAATTTGAGCTAAATTTCACAATTTAGCTTAACTAACACTGCTTTACTTTTTTGTTTCATGCACTGGCTTGAATAGCTTCCAGCACTGCTAAGGAGTCCAATCTTCTTGTGTGTAGGTATATCCAGTCACACCTTCCTAAGAACACCTTCATGTAAGTTTTCATCTGAAACACTTTAGTCTGCTTAGTCTGTATTTACAAGTGGGATTTCTCAAGTAAAAGAGAACTTTTTTTCTTATTTTTCCATACTTTTTGAATAACAATCTAATTTCAAAAAGCCCTGAAATATCTTTGGAAAAAAGAAATCCTAGGAAAAAACCTTCATCTTCTTCTTCAACTACACTAAATGCATTGGTAGATAGAGCTTCAGTCTCAGACAACACCAACTTATTGGAGATACACTGTATAGAGAAAAAATTTCTCTGCTATTACCTGTCCCTGTAGACATATTTTCTAACTGACAATGTTACTCAGATCTTCCTCTTTGCAGAATGTTGGCAGAGTTTCAAAAGTGAGTCAGTCTCTTAAAATACATCTTGCATCACTGTAGGGATACCGTTCAAGAGTCCACTTAAAATTTACACGGAACATTCTTTCTAAAATCTATTTCCAGAAAGTTGATGCCCTTTGAGGACAAAACAAGTGGAAGTGTCAAAGCTACTGGCTCTCAAGGAGCTCATAAGCACCAGCTAAAGAGGTGCAACAATCCAGTCATCAACAGGCAATTAAACACACCACTCTGAACATCACAAGTGACTTTTTGGAAACAGTTTTTTGCAAGATGCCTCTTCACTGGATACCTGACCAGCCAAGTTACTGCCAATTGCATGTTAGATATTACTTGCACTCGACCTGATGTTACTGAACTGTCAGATGCCCAAGTGTTATTTCCAGATCTCAGTCTTGTCCTCTCACGTTATTTTCACCATATTCAGCCCACTGACAAACTCATGTGTTTTGATGTTTGCTTCATCCCTTTAAGTATCTCCACTCATTAGTTACTTAAAGAAAGAACATGCTAACAGAGGAAGTGTAAAACCTCACCTCACTCTTCAGCACCCTGCCAGTGCTGAAGAAACAAAATGGGAACACACTCGGACACCAACGGTGCAGAAACAAATTAAAGCCAGTTGTCACTGTTGGAGTTATTTGAGACATAAATTTATCAAGGAATCTTATCTAAATGCATCATTTGATAGAGGAATGGATTGCATGCTTAGCTGAACTTATTCAGAAGGATCTCACCCTAACAAGCGTGGCTTACAGGGACCTTCACAGCAAGAAATTAGATACCTTCTGTCTGCCCCACTCAACAATGCTCCAATCCCACGGTCTCTACTCCTCTCAAAGCTCATACAAGCTAAGCTTTCCACACAATTAAAATATTCTGTTTTCACCACATAAGCAGAACAAAAGCACTCAAACAAAGCCAATGTTCTATCTTCAGCTCTTCTATCTACAGAGGTACTAAAAGCATCTGTGGACATTTTGCAGCAGTCAAGACTGAATCAGAAATACCTTCTGCATGCCACAGATCGTTTTATTCAAGGGCTGCAGCAATGTTTACAGAGGGCATCTCAACTATTACCAAGTCACAGTAAAGTAATCAACACAGTATGGCATTTTCAGATGTCCAGCCTCCTCCACCTAAAATGAGACTCAACTGAAATACACGGACATCTTAGAAACCTGTGCAAGGTAAAACCCTTGACGACTCACACAGCCCTCTAGACCTGGAAGTCAAGCTTTCACATAAGCCTCATCAGGAGACTTTTCCTCTGCTTAAACAGAGTGAAGATGCAGACTGGGCCTGGTGGATCCCTAAGCTGATCCAAAGGGTCCATGCTCCCAGCAGCTCATTACTGCCCCTACACTGCTCCTACTGTTGTGCCAACAGAAGTATTTGTGCAGCTGCATGATGAAAAGCAGCAGGGAACTGATGCAGCCAAAGAATATAATCTGCTGAAAAGATGGGGGTGTGGGGAGAAGGTCTTATACTGACTCAGTTTTGTTCAAATCCAGCATGCATAGGAACCAGCATGAGTGGCCAGGAAGCCCAATCTGGCACTGTTTCTGAAATGCAAACTGAATTACAGCCTAAGGTGAAGATCCTTTTTATCCTCTTTCTCAGCAGGCTCTTTCTGCTGAGTGCCAAATCAGCTTTAAGACTTCTTGCCACCCTAAATTAAGAGAGCTGGTTTAGTTGAGGCCGCACTCTAGTCTCCTGTGCTAACCAAATCCTTCCAACAGCTTTCCTGCCAGTGTCACAAAAGAAGGCTTTTGGAATGCTTTTCCCTGCAGGTGACTTCAGCTAGGATGCTTAACAATAATCCAAAAACAATGTCTGAAATTCACTTACAGATCTCCCTGGCAAATGACTGCAAGTATTCAACTTATGATATTTATAGCTTAATTTTTTGAACTATGTATTGCTGGTACAAAGATATAATAATTACTAGTTAGCAGAAACCTTTGTAAATTTTATTTAAGCCATTTATTCCTCAAGTAGCGATGAAAAATTGCAAAGATTCTTTTTATTCCTGCAAGCATGAAAAAAGTGCTATGAAAGATACGAGTAGATGACCAGAGGCTAGGGAAACTGATCACAGAAACAGTATCTACATGCAGCCCACCCAAGAGCCGAGCAGCATACAACTTTAGGATATCACAACTAGTACTGGGAAGAATTGGGAAAATTGAGAGTAAGTTTTCAACATGTGGTAAGAAACTTAAAACAACAAAGTGTAAAGAAGAATCTTTCAAGACCTACGGAAACAGCACAAAAGGCATAAAATCAAAAATGGGCCACATGCTTTCCAGAATTACACCAAGTCTGCACATCACAAGGCCGTACCCTGTGCAGTCCCCCTGGAGAGCCTCAGAACCCTCACACCAGCTTGCCATCAGCAGATCCTTACAGTCCTTTAACCTACACACTATCCTCTACCACAGTGTGGCCACCCACTGCTGAATGCTTTGTCACGCTGAAGTTGTGCCCCTCAAGAAGGAAAGACAGCCAGGAGTAAGTGATGGGAGAAGAATGCAGCACTGGATGATGGTTCACCTCCAAGACCAGTGCAGCCACCTCCTGTTGCTGCACTCCTGTGCAGCACCAGGACAATCAGCAGCAGCCAGGGCAAGGGCTGGAGGTCCATCCAGGCTCCATCCAGGCAAGAGAAGAAAGTGTGGGGCAGGGCAGGTGAAGCACCTGAGGAGAGGCAGAAGAGGTCAAGCATGAAGGGGGTACATAGAAACTGAAGGTGTTGGGGTGAGAGCAGATGGCAAATGCTGAGTCAGGCCTTGACAGAACTCTTGCTGCTCAGCAATATCTTGTATGATGCCAGAGAGAGCTAGGTTGCAAACTGGTGATTGTTTTGGGTATTTCTGATTGTGGTTTGTTTCTGTCACATTTTTTAGCTAGCCTTAGGTTCACAAATTAGTATTTTCAGTATCTGACAGGCACTACCATTTTTCTCCACTTTGCCTGTATTTACAAGTCACTGTGCAAGATAATACTTGACCTCAGACTTGTATTCTTCTGCTTCACATGTACCATTTCTTATTTCAGAAGGGCTGAGTAGAAACATTTCAGAATATCTTCTTATTTACATTGAAACTAAAATTCCTTACACACCTTATTATAAGTCTGTGAGAAGACCTCCCTACTGGAGGAAAGGAGACATCTTGGTGCAACAAGAAAAAATACTTTAAAGTGCAATAATCTGAGTTGCATACCAGGCTTGTTCTACTAATAAAATGCATTACTTTGTTCTTCAGACTAAAATAATTGTAATGTAGAAAAAGCTGTCAGCTTTTTAGAATCAACCAATTCTAAAAATACTCTGTATAACATATTCAGATTTCCCTTCCATTACAATAAATTATAGTTCTGATCTTAATTTAATTCACAAATTTCCATTTCAGTTGTGTATTCTAGGAACATAATGTAAAGCCAGAAATTCGAGTGACAATGGTTGTTTGTTTGGGGTTTCATTTATGAGAAATATAAATCTTATCTTGTGCTTATTTCTGCTGCTGTTTCATCATCCTACAAAGAATGAGACAACCCTATACTACAATTCAACAACTCTCATTTTGTCCTTGCAAGTTTATCTATGTAAACAAAATCTTTCTTTGTAAGAAATTCAGTGTCCTGCCCTGTATATTGAAAAAAAAAAACAACACAACAACAACAACAAAAAAAAAGCAACTCAAATCAAAAAAACCAGAACCCACTTAATTGTCACAGTAAAAATCACTATCCTGATTCAGTGATAACACCAAGACCAGAAAGTTTAAAAGTAATCCAAACAGCAGGGGATAAGGAGGAAGCCCTCCTAACAAACATATTCAGCTAAACCCCTGCAAGTTCCCCTAGAAGAATAGCAATGTGAACAGTACTGCACTGAAATTACAAACTGAGGCAACTCATTTAAGGAAGCGTGCCTTGAGGAGTCTTTCCTAAGGGTACTCAGTAAATAAACCAAGCAAATCACTCTGTTGTATGCTCCAAATAGCTAAAAGGGTGATAAAAAATTACTTTATCCTAGCAATGAAGAACTGATACATGGCTAACTACTTTTTAGTCGTGTGTAATCCAAGTCATTTAAGAGAGGAAGGTTTCTCAAAGCCCTAAAGTATAAATGTTCTCTCAATCACACTGCCAAATTCTTAGTGCCACTTGAACAAGGAAGGCTGCTAGTCAATCTAAAGCACCTCCAATTAGCCAAACCATCTACATCAGGAAGACAAGGCACCTGCTTGCTACACATCTTTAAAACTAAGAGATTAAGCCCTTTACCTTTTTTCAAGGATCTGCTACCCTTTTATGAGAATAAATGCTAATAATTTAAGCCATTTTACCCATTTGCTAGCAGTTTTTCTGCTCTATTACAATTCCAACTGCAAGATTAGAAAAGCTGACTTAGTAATTGTCACTGAGCCACTGAAAACTACTCCCCACACATAATGTACTGCAGTAGTTTCTAAATCAGTAAGAGTATAGGTTGTACTCCAAATATTCCCCTTTAGCTGTTAAAGTGCTCAGCTGGTTTCCAGGTTTAAGGATACAATGCATTAAGAGGCAGGAGATGCAATCTGCAGCCAAAACACCAACAGCTGTGCCTGGACTGTGCCTACTGCTGACATAAGGGTCTCAGAAGTAGGACTCTACTGTAGCTAAGAAACGCATAGCTTCGCCCCTGCCCCCAACACCAAAGTCATGTTTCTATTGTCTAACAAAATTCTGTAAACCTGTTGCTGCTCAATATTGCCTTCTCTTTGGATTTTAGAAAACGTTTCACTCCGTTTTAACATGGTGTTTGCCAGTAACTCCGACCTGATGTATCTCTATGTACTATCACTTAACACAAAACCCAAAATTCGATGTGACAACACTTCCATGACAAGCCATATGCCTCAGCTCTACTCAGCCACTTAAATTTAGTATTTTTTTCCAAGTAACTTCTGATTTGCACTGTATCTTCACATTACAAATCACAGTAATTTTAAGATATAAGACTATGATTTAAATTTCCTTCCGCAGACTAAGTCACTGAGTATTTTCTGATTTTTGCCTCCCAAACTACATGCAATTTCTACCTACAAATGCTTCCCAGCTTGTCACTTGGTCAGAGTTCTCTTCAATACCCTTCTAGAAGTATCAAAACCAGTATCACAGCAAACAATCTTAAAGACAAAGGAAGACAGCTGCCTTACTTAGTCGCGGACTTAACACTTTCTGTGCCAACCAACACTAAATAACAGTAATTTACATCACTGTATATGAGTTACTGGGGATTGCAGGTCAACTGTGTCATAGGTAAGAGAACCAGCAAGATCAAGTTCTGGTGCAGAATGGATGAAATAAACACATCATCACAGAAATGGTGCTCAGTTATTTCAAGGGTCAGCTTAGATCCAGAAATATCAGCCTTTTTAAGTTATGAAATGCCTATCTGATGACAGCTTACAGACCACAGCAGATTCCATTCAAAACCCAGCTTTGCTGTGAGCCCTGTGGTGTCAGACCAAGTACCTTGTGTGAAGACACCACACACATGGAAACAAACCATGCTAATCAGTACAGGCTCAGCCTCAACTCTGTAGAGATCTCAATGAGTTTTGAAGTGCCACAGTACCCAAGCCTGTGGTTGCTGAGAAATTTTATAAAGAACAAATAAAATTCTGCTAGATGTAAAATAGCCATGGTGTTGTGTAAGCACCATACTACTCCCACCCAAATCTTAATTTTATAGGGGTTACTTCATCCCCTGCCGAGCCCTTCTAGAGGGTTACTCTGGCATATACTTTCGTTTCATGACCAGACTACTGCAACAGGAAGATGTAGGTGGAAAAAAAAATTAAGGTCAGCCTATACTGAATATCATTAATCAAAACTGGCTAGCTAATACCATTTGATTCTACAAGCACTTGATTAATGTAGTAAAGCAATGAGCTGACTATGTATTTCACAACACAATCCACACTTTTCTCCTCCTTCCTATGAAGCCACTAGCTGTGACTACAGCACTCAGCATCTTCAGCTCCAGTGTGCTTCTGTGAGACAGAACCTGGGTGTACCATCACTACACCCATATGGAGTGTACCCATTATGGCTTGGGCCATAATGCAATTTGCACATGCTTAACAACACCCACAAGATAAGAACCCTCCCAGTCAGACCAAATCCCCTTGGAAAGCATTCATAAATGCTTTGATAATATTACTGACTGCTCTTGAGTGCAGATTACCACCAATACCAGCAACTTGAATTATTTCAAAAGCAGATTTGAGCTATGAGCAAGTTTACTACTAGAGAGAGCTCTAGCAGCTCCCAGCAATAATCTTCAATCTTCTGCTGACGCAATCAAAAGCAACAGAATTCGGAGGTGGGCAGAAGACTGTCTCAGGACAAGGGATGCAGGGTCTGTAATTTTTAAACCAAAATGCTACATATTTGGCTACAAATAAAAACGTAGCTTCTTACCAACAATCTCCTACCTTTTTTCCTTGTTCTAAAAAACTAGCTACTTCCTTTCCACTGCTTATCTTAATACCTACATACTGACAATCAAATCATATTCGTATCTCCAATGACAACTGGGATCATTTGTATCCTCACCTCACAAGCCTTGTGTCTGTGTTGCTTCTGTGGCACCAGTGGGTTACAACTGGTAACAATTCCGAAATCCACTACCATGTCTGGCTTGAACGAGTTAATATTTGATTCAAGAGACTAAACACTCTGTGTTATTAATATTCAAAATCGTTCCAAAAAGCATCCTTAGCAAAACTCACTCCCTCTATATGAGGCAACCTCATGTGTTTTGTACCAAGCACTATGAATTTCTGTATAAGGTGAGGAAGAGAAGACAGGGCTTAAATTAAGTTGCACCCACCAAGCTAAATTATGGCCTTTGCTTTCTGGTTGAACAAATTGTTCAAAAAAATTGTTCTAACATCCTTTTATCAGATCTACACTTTCATTAGCCCATGTGCCAAACAGACAATTATTTGTGCTTAAATTTCCCTCCTTTATTCTACAGTTACCCAAAGAGACAAGGAAGAGGTTATTAAACAATATGAACTCATCATTACTTTAAGTCAGTTAAAATTTTAATCAAATAATCAGAAACACTTAAAAGCTTGCAAGGTTCCATTTCTTGAATTCCTGAGAACATGGAGCTGTCTGTTCCAGTCAAAACACCTCTCTTCTCCACAGCACTGGTCATGCCTGTATATGGAGAGTATCTCTTAACAGTAACATTAACATGAAACTCTTCCACAAGAGTCTGACGAACCAGCAGGTCACCTGTGTATATTACTCTGCACAATCTGTACTCTGTACAATTTCAAAATCAGGTTTTAAATCCTAAAGAAGTAAGACAGGTAATTTGGACTGAGCCAACGTCATCAATATTTTCATATTCACGCTGCCACAAATCTGCACATTTAAGCTACAAATTCAAAATCCAGGCAATATAAGGCACTATACCTTATACCTGTGAGCAGCAAGGAATGCATTAATTTGTGTATCTAAATTTCTCTTGCAGAATTTAACCCTCTTCCTCTCCAATTTTTCCCTTCCCCATGTCCTTGCTAGTTCAACAACATCTGACCTATAACTTTCTGAACAACTGAGCAGCTTCTAGGTTTCCTAGGAATTATTGGACTTTAAAGGAGAAAAAACCCCCACTACTAAGCATGGACCCCATTCTCTTACTAGCACAAAACAAAGAACAGCACCTTGGCAAGGAATGCCTGGACATAGATGTGTATTTTCCCCAGGTGATATTGGATGGAAAAGAGTTTGCATGCTTGGAAACAGTGTATCACTGGGGACCTACTGCCTCAACATTTCCTTTTATCTGACCACAGAGTTACTACAGAGAAATAAGAGCTACGAAAATATCCCCATAAGCACCAGTAACTATTCTCTTTGAAGTACCTCATCACCTACTTTCTATAGCCCATAAAATAGTAGGTGACGGACTCAGCTCAACTTGAGTAGCCCGGCAACTCTGACATTCCCAGTACTTTCATTTCATAGCTAATACTGTGATCACAGGCCATGACTGAGCAATTCAAAGGTATTATTAATGAACTGCAGTAACACAGTTTGGGGTTTTTTTAGTATATCGTTATTTTTCTCTGGCTATGAACCATCAAAGACTGCTACAAACTGTACTTACTTCCTTATCCTCCCAACAGCTCCCCAAAAAGCTGCCAATGTTTGACAAGTGAATGACAGGCATTCCTGTCTCTAGAACCATGAAGTCCAAATGGTTCAGTTTGAAAAAAAAGTTGGGGGTTTTCAAGTAGTCATCAAAATGCCCTCATTTTACCTACCTATAAAATCTCATGTACTAATTCCTAACAAAAATCCTCCTAATGTGTTTCTTATTATTTGCTCAAAGATTGACCAAAAGCTCTCACACGCAAGTTTGACTCTTCTTCCCTCATGCCATCTGGAGTTGTTCAAACTAACATACTAAAATTTTTCCTTAAATAGTAATCATCGCCCTCACTTTCAGTTACATGTTACTTCAATAGCGTGGCTGCACTGATCTCAATTCACGTTTTTGAATCTATATCAACAAAACAAAAGAACACCCCAAAACAAGAACAAAAGACACTTCAGAATCTTACATTGTATTCATCTCCTCTAAAAGTATGAATTAGATTTTACAAAAATTCTGCACACTTATTATTTTTTTAGAGCTGTTAGATTCAAGCCCTTGCAAACATGTTTCAAAACTTGAAACATGTTAGTATTGTGAACATTTAGGTCTGTCAATGAAAAATACAGGTAAGACACTAAAAATATGCAGCAATGATGCATAGAAACCCTCATTCTGTGCTTTAAAGGAATTACTTATTTTCAGTAAGTATTTTGATTCCTAAATATAATTTTTAATTTTAATTCAGGTAAGTCATTTACCATAGAACATCACAAACAGGTATTCCTGGTGCAGTAAATACCTTTCAATTTGTTTCCAAAGTACTCACTGTTTTAAGAGAAAAGCATATTGCAGTATCTTCTAAGTGTATCCTGGCTTTTGCCCCAGCTTTCAAGTGTCCCAGAAGAACAACAAACTCTCTAACAGTGAACAGTAATTTTTACCTGCTAACTACTTGTCAGTCAAATCACACAGTGGTTAAATACCAGTTGCTGAGTTTTAATGCTTTTCCCATTACATATAGAATCACTGAAGATTAATTAACCCTGCAATCCAAAACATCAAAGTGGGTGTTTAAGTAATTTTCATTTCTTCATGCAGTCTGTCTCAGAATTGAATATTTGGAAAAGCAATTGAAACTCACACTTATTTATATTCAATTTACTCAAGTTCTTATGGACTGTTTGCTTTTATTTATGTTAAGTATATATAAGCTTATTACTAGAACATATTTTAGCTAAGCCAACAGGAGAAAATAATTAGAAAGTAAATTTCTGTTTTGGACTGGGATGCAACTTCTGTCATGTGCTTCTAAGTAATTTCTGTTTTGGATCTTCATGTTTAGGACAATAATTTTATTGTTGTACATAAAGATAGAATTATCTTAAAAGTAACACAAACTATTTGCAATGTTTCAAACACTGAAGTTATCAAATACTTTAGAAACTTCATTACAAAACGCTTCTTTTTTTTAGTTTGAGTTTTGGTAAGAGCAGTTCTTGTTCCAACTACAACAGCTCTAAGAAACTAACATTTTTGCTAGAAATCCAAACCCTAGGGCAAACCTGGGGGATTAAGTCACTTCCATTAAATGAGATCTTATCCACTCAGCAGTGTTATTTGTGTGTTGGCTACAGCAGTGCTATTGCCAGACAGACTGCACTAAGCCACTGTGCAATTAATGCAATCAACTGTTACATCCACTGCTAACATCCACTTACATCTAGGCAGGAAGATTTAGGACAAATACTAAGAATGTCCTAATTTTTTCACATCTGGGAACATGAAAAAAGGTAAATTCATAATTTCAACACACACAGCACAGCTTTGTTTTTGTTCGTTTTCTTTTAAAGAGACAATGCCACCATGAACTTGTGTCAGAAGATGTAAACTAATATAAACATGATTAAAAATATTAGTGCCTGAATTTATTTTATATGATTAAAGGAAAATTAAAATTCATAGAGCAAATTCAGGTCTCACCCTGTAACATGGAACACATAATAAGAGATCATAAAAATAACACTACATATTGATTCAGAGAATGTTCAGGCCTTTACTTGTTAGTAAAAATAAAGATACATTCTTATCTAATCATAACTTTTACAAGCTTTTGGTATGCCCATGGAATTTTCAAGCTGAAAATCCTGTTACATAACTAAGCAGGACACATCCAACTCCACAGTTCTGTATCTTCATCCTAGTGGGTTTTGCTCCTCTCCCCTTTGGGGATCTACATTTTCAATATGCATTTGTTCCTTTCAGATCTCAGTTTTAAGGCTGACTACATTTAAAAACTGAGCATTTAGTTCACTTCACTAAACCATCCAACCTCTGGACTTGTTCTGAGACCTCTGCTATGTTCCCATTTTCCCTTGCCTGAGCAATTCAAAAGTGATGGTCTTTACTCGAAGCCATGGAGAAGCGTCCGTCATGACGCATGGCAGACCCACATTTAAGACACTCCCCAGTAATAGACTGTGCTTTAAAAACAGTATAGGCATTATTCTTATTAAACAGCATTCAAATTGGTCTATGTATATTGCACTTGATCAATAACAGCCTTTTAGTTACTTGACTTCTTTTCACCAATTAGAACTTGCAAATATATCATTACAACACTGTCTATTGCCTCTGGAGAACACTCAAGCATGTCAACGAATGACTAACTTCATTTGGTATTTAAAATTTAATACTTAATTTAAACAAAGCTGCTTAAATTTTCATGAAGTGCAGTTAGGGGCAACTAAGAAGTTCAACTAACAGCTAAAACCTGACTGAGAGGATGTCAGTGTGCTGTGAAAATAAAGACTTAATCAGTAGATCTGATACTGAAATAGCATCCAAAATAACTGTTTATGTTGAACTACATATATGCCAAGTTTTACTCAACCTTATGCCTGAGTAGTTTACAACACTCTTCCTCTGAGAAGGTACATACTTGTTTCTGTTTTGTTGTAATAATAATTAAAAAAAAAAAAAAGTCACACATACACACACCCACACACCCTCCCTCAGTATTGGAAACTGGGGGCTGAGGGTGGTGTGTGGCTCCCCCAAACAAGCCAACCTTCATATATAACTATGACTTGTATAAGCAATTACTGTACTGCTTAAAAAAAGCACCTTCACTCTGGAAGCTCTAGGAACAGCTCACTTTAAAGGCACTTAAACAGAATACTTGGTACCATTTATTCTAACTGGACACTTGTTGCATTTTTTTGAGTTTTGTGGCATATCTAATTAGCTAAGCCCTTTATTATAACAACTTCAGCAAAGGGGATTTGAAATAAAATAACACTATGTTTGCCCTTGCTAAATCCAACTCAGCTACAGCTATTACTACAAGCTTGAAGCAAATATTTTAAAAAAACACCCACAACCAATGAATACATATAGCAGACCCCTTTGTAACTGTGCTAGTTAAAGACACCTAATCTACTTTTAAATTCAGTGTTTATGTGCTTTTTAATGCAAGATAAAATCTTCTGTTTGAGTAGTTACACATTTCAGCAGGGGCATATAGAAGTTTTTCTAGGATTTATTACTAGGAGGAACATGGAAGTCCAACTGGTATCAGCATCAAATACTTCCTAAGAAAAGCAGTCGCAAGAGAATTAAGCCAAAAGCCTGGTAGGTGCTAATCGAAATTATGTCTTGACAACTCACATTTACAGAATCAGTAGCTTTCCTCACATGCACAGAAGCAAAGACCTGGCATTTCCCTTTCTGCAGTTATGTGCATTCACACAAGCTCAATCCAAAAATACCCTTCTGCAAACAGAACAGCAGCTTTGATATTAAGCTTATTTTATGAGGACCACAGTATGATTAAGGATAAGAATGGAATTTTTAAAATTTCTTTGTGAACAGGTATTAAAAAATAGAAATAGCTAGTTATTAGCATCTTCCTCATACAGCATGTCACATTATCTTACATCTAGGATAAAAGTATGAACCAATATAGTAGTTTCACACATGCGTTCCAAATTATTTTACAATATTACAATCCTGGAATTCCATACAACCTGTACACTTTGTTTACTGTGAAAAAGACCACTTCCTTCTGCCAATTCAAATCCACATTACTACTAGTTTACAAGTATACTTTCCTTACTGATTTTGTATTGTATAAAGATGCTGCATTTTCTAAAGCTAGTGACATATTTGACTAAAAAAAGAGACAGAAAACTTTGCTTTGAATTTTAAGTAACTGAAGTTAATCAAGCACTGTCATTTTATCACCAAATGCAGGTAGTATGGATAAAACCCCTTGGATTTAGATGAGAACTTTTAAGAGACTTCTTGGCTTCTCTTCTATGGAAGAACAATAGTCAAAAGATTATTAAAACTCAATTCATTGGTATTTTAAGTCATCATTAGGCTGCACAAATAACTCTGCAGGACTAAGTTGAATACAGGATGCACTGCCTAGAGGCTACAGTAATTGGTGAAGTCTAGAAGATTATAGGTGCCTTTGCTTCTCTCTTATAACTTGTATTTTAAGAGCATTTAGAGGAAAATTTATCTTAAAATATATTTACTGATATCTGTACAATTACACTATCATAAACTATTACAAGAATTACAAAATTATGAAATAGTGACAATCTATATTTATCATTATTTTATGTTGTAAATACCAAGCTCCTCAAATAATAACCAGTTAATTCAACTGTTGCAGAGAAAGCTTTATTTGGCTAAGATGAATAATACACACAGCATAAGCTCTAAAATGATTATAGGATTGACTCATTTTATTATCCCTTGGAAAGAACTCTATTTTCCTATCTCTACAGTATAAAGCATTATCTACAAGAAGAATTTGTGTGCAACATCAGCTCTTGGTTCTTCCAACAAAACAAATTGTAAGCTGTATTAGAACTGGCTGTAGCTACCAAAGAAAGGCCAGCACAGCTCCAACCTCTGTGTGCTGCTCTCCTCTGCACCATCCCACACACAGGAAGCATATTCCTAACCATTCACAGCTACTAGTTGCATGTGCTTCCCCAAAAGAGAAAATGCTTCCCTCATGTAAGTTTGCAATTCAAACTTATTTCAGTGGGAGAAAAGTTAAATAGAATAGAAAAATCCTGCAAGCTGAAATGGACTGGACCAAACTTTCTCCCATGCATAATAATTCCTCAAATATGTCCACATATTTACATGCATAAATGGCAGTGCTCACAAAAGCCCCATTCAGTCTCAGCCATCAAATGACCTGCGATATCATGAGTACACAGATTTCACAGTCCATCTTTCTGGAAGCTGAGGCCATCCACAACAATTTCAACACTGTGCACTGGTATCAGAGCTTAAATGAAATGTCCACTTCCAAGACCTATTTGAATGCCAATATTAATTGCACTGTCACATGCATGTATTACCAGGCACAGGGGCTCACTCAAATACAAAGAGAAAATTATGACAGCATTGGTCAACACCAAATTAAACAACAACCACCGTCTTTGTATGTAAGATTTTGTATTTTCTTTTTGTCATTACCATGAATGAATAAGCTTATTTTACAGTGAAATGCCACCTTATAACCCTTTATTTCTACAATCACTAATACCATCATCATCTTGTTAATTGACTCCACCAACAGATGCAACATCTTGCACCCCATAAAAGGCATGTTAAACAAGGCAATCTATGTTAGAGCTATTACACAAAAAAGACGAGGAGCCACACTACCCCTTTGCAAATAAAAACTCATACTCAACTCCCAAGTTTCTCAAGGTGAATAATTTAGAACTGAAGTTAACAACTATGAGAGAGAGGAATTGTAGAGACTAGAAATAAACCATCTTACTTTTAAAGACATAAAAACTAATTTCAAGATGGTACTAGACCTGAGGCTCATTGCCCATTATCAGGCAATTCAAGATCATGGAACACTTCCACTACTTCCATGACAATTGGCCTATCAATACTAAACTTTCCTTACAAGGGGATGTTGTTTAAATCTGCATCTAATGCCTAAACTACATTGACTCTGATGTGGTAGTGGCATCAGCGTGATTTGCAAGCCAACTAAGTATTCTGGTAACTATATCTTCAAGGACATGCTCAATCAAGACAAAAATAAAAGCACCCATTTATGGAGAAAAGGACATTAAAGAAACTGATTAAATGCTCAGAATTCATTGCAAAGTATGAGAGAATGACACTCAAAATATTACACAACTGTGTAAAGCTGCAATATGCTTACTTTTTAAACAGAATCTAAATCCACCTCCTCAAACAAGGTAGAAAAACCTAAGAAAGTAAAACAAAGAGCAACAAGGATAAATAAAATTAATCAAAGACATGAAGTGCACCCTCAGAAAATTTGCAGATGACACCAAGCTGAGTGGTGAAGTTGACACACCCCAAGGATGGGGTGCCATCCAGAGGAACAAGCTCAGGAAGTGGGTGCATGGAAATCTCATGAGGTTTAACAAGACCAAGTGCAAGGTGCTGCTCCGGGGTCAGGATAAGCCCTGGTATCAACCCAGTCTGGGGGTTGAACAGATCCAGAGCAGCCCTGTCCAGAAGGACTCGGGGGTGCTGGTAGATGAGAGGCTGGACATGACCCAGCCATGGGCACTCACAGCCCAGAAACCAAACATGTCCTGGACTGCATCCAAAGCAGCGTGGGCAGGAGGTGAGGGAGGGGATTCTGCCCCTCTGCTCTGCTGAGACCCCACCTGCAGTGCTGCATCCAGCTCTGTGGTCCCCAGCACAGGAAGAACATGACCTTAACAAGTCCAGACAAGGGCCAACAGGATGATTAGAGGGATGATTTTAATCCATCTGCATGACAAGTCGTTAACCAGAGTAAGACTCTTCAGCATGGAAAAGTGTAGGAACATGACAAAGGTTTACAAAATCATGGGTGGCTTAGTCAGGGAAAATTAATTGTTTGCAAACTATCAACACAAGAGACGGAGCTCTTAAAGAAAACTAGAAGGTACCAGGCTCAAAACAACACTAGGAGGTGGCTAAAATGATTAAATTGTGTATCACTGGATTTTCAAGATATAAAAGCATATACAAGCCCAAGGGGACACTGAACAAGTTGGTAGAAAAGCGTAACTCCACAGGCCACTGAAATTACAGAATCATCATTTAGCTATGGAAGACCCAGTTGCATGCTGAGGCAAGGGAGCGGAGAAGCTTCACAGACATTTATCCCATCCTTGTGGGATGTTTCTTGGGGATTTGGTTTGGTCACTGGCAGAGGTAGGATAGTGGTACACATAAAAAATTGGCTTGGCCTGGAGGGACAATAGCTCTTCATGTTTCTTTACCTGAAGACATTTCAAAAAGGTTTACAGACAGGAATTTCAGCTGCTAATAACAAGTTTCATAGACATCAGCACCTGTTGGAACACCAGCCAAACATCATACCATGAAATAACTAGTATTCTGTGATACAGTTTATCATCTAAAATGAAAGCTGACCAAAAGATTGCTTTAGTAATTTTACTACATACCTGGGAAACTTTACTGCAGTATTCTAGTTAGAGGAACAACTGCTTCTCTCATTTGAGCATTCATAATTAAGAAGAAAGGAATGAAAGCAATGTGTGGCCTTTTATGCATATGAACTTGATAGTCAAATACGAAACTGGGGATAAGGGGTACTTTTGAAAGGGGCAACATTGCATTCTTGAAAGTCCCTAACAGGAATTACACCTGAGAGAGGCAGAATTGAGCCTAAGTCTACATTCCCATAGGTGCTCTGTATATTCCAGCAAAACCTCTTCTGAGATCTGCTTGATATTGACATACATATCTGCAGAATTCAGTAGCTCTGTCACCAAGGGATTCTGCCCTCATAGTACTGACTGCAAAATGGAGTGTCAGTGTGGGAAAGAGGCTGTATTAGGAAAGAGGAAAATTACCCCACAACAACTCCAAATATAGCAATTCTGACTCTGCAGGGAGTGTTTTCAATCACGCCTGACAATTTTGATTTTACAAGTGGTCTATTATCAGAGTCACACAAATGACTACAACTCCTTACGAGTATCCATTAGAGGAGAGAAAAATGCACCAAAGTTCAGGACACCAGGAGCCATACAAGGAACCCAGAATATATTGCAGGCTGAGGTACCCTTTTCAGGCCATAATTTCTTTCACTTGGAAGCACACCTTAGAAATACTATTTCACTTCTCTGAACAAAGAGGTGCAGTAACAGTGGGTGAGAATCTACTCTCTTCTGAAGGAGATCCAGGCATGTTGGCCCATACAAGCCACTTGCCTCAAGAGGTCACAGCCTGACTGCCAGTCACAACCTCTTCCTCTTCCTGGGAAGGGAAGAGACAAAGATGTGCCTGGATTTCTCTGTCAACTCAAATTGCTGTCAGAAAACATACACAAAGTCCAGGCTGAATTCTACAAACAACTATATGAAAGCAGCAGGTCAACCTATAAATGCAGCTAAGGAAAGCAAAGTAAAATTGAAAGTCCTCCTGAAACAAGATCTGCTCCCTCTTTTTGTGTTCCTTAACATCTCTGTTTCTGGGATGACAAAAGTATGCCACTTAGTTTTTATTCCACAAAATCACTGGCAATACTGTCATCTCAAACATAAAGATTCTTTCCACAAATGCTATTTAGTGGCACTTACTTACATAAAATTCAAACTAATTTACTAATACAAGTATTTCTCAAATACCCACTAAGTCACACAATTCCTTTATCCTCCCTCTCAAGAAATGAAGCTGTATAACAAGATCTCCTTGGAGCTGGCAGACTAGGGTTAAGGTCCAGTAGGAATCAGATGGCTGCTGGTTGTTGATGCATCAATGTACAAGCACCTAAAGAGTCGCTAGAGGACCAAGGTTTACACCATCCTCCAGCAAAAGTATGTCACCATTAAGGCACTGAACACAAGGTAGCAAGAGATGCATTACATACAAACCTGAAAGATGCAAATGTATCACCAAGCAGATATTTAATTCTGAGTCCACTGGCAACCTTACTGACAGTATCAGAGACTTTGGCAACTTTTCAAATTCAGTGCTAAGTCTTTTTACACCAGAACTAAACATAAAGCCTTCACCTGGAGTTTTGAGGGACTGGAAGACTTGTTTAAAGTCATAAATTCCAGCCTTAGATACTAGATGAACTTTTTTTTTTTTAAAGAGTTTTTCTATTTTCGCGTGATAATATCAACTTACAGCTCATGACAGATTTAAAAATAAAGTGTCTTGCTCACTGCCAGAGGTCACCATCTCTCCAGACAAGTCTGAAAAATAAATGAACTCACTACACGGTAGGTCTTCAAAATCCAAACTTTCGCCTTAGTCTTCCATCCCTGCGCTGGGGCAATGAAAACACTCAGCAGCCAAAAGAACAGAAGAATGGAGGGCTTGGAAGGTTTTCTTTAAGGTGGCAGCAGCCCTTAAAGAGACAGGATCTCAATAAATCCTTACTGCTAGCAGTGACCTTCACTAAGCCCTTCAGCACATCTTCATTAAGTACAAGGGCTCCACAGTAGCATTTTTAATCAAAATTGATCAATGTTGCCTACAATTTCATATTACATTCCGTTTCTAACATTCTCTCCTGGAGTTATCCTGGCATATTTCTGCTCCAGCTGCCACCCACAGAGAAGACAAAAGCAAGTGCTGACACCGTCACCAAAGCAAAACCTTTCAAACCCATAAGCCAGTAACATTTGGACCCAGCTGCAATGATGCTGCAATCAAGCAGCTGGAACTTCAGAAAATATTCTGCCAGATAACTCTACAACAGAGATGAAATATGTAAACTCTAGCTACCACAACAAGGCTACCTGAACTCTTAGGCCTTACACTGATGGCTCTTACAGTAGGCCAATTAATAGCACTCAAAAATTTATCTAAGAATTAAGATTTAACAATTTATGCTCACCAGAAGAGGCACAGTGAAAGGATAACATTATCCACTGGACAGTTATACTTCTCCAACCTGTTGCAAAATACTTTAACTAATGATGAATTCTACAGCAACATTTCAAAATTTTCAAAACATATGACCAGTGCCCAACTATTGATTATTTAGTTACTGAATGTCTTCCTGAATAAATAACTTTGGAGCAGCTTTTGCACAAGAAGGATTTCTCCAGCCTATCTGAATCATAGAGTCAGTTCACATGCCTGCTTTTTGACTGCCCTCTTCCTACAGCATTAGTTTCTTGGCTTTAGGCAGGCTCTACATCGAAAGATCTTGTAGTTTCCAACACAGGAGGAGGACTTGTATGGTTATCATCCCATTCACATCTCAACCATGTTTCTTCTAGGAGTGAGTGTGTGGGGGAAGGAAACACCATCCACCCAGTCACATTTGGTAGAGAGGAACCTCGAATATGTGTCTCTCTCTCAAGCGTTAGTGATGAACTTGTGCTTTTTAGACACACAGAATTCTTCACAAGGGGATGCACAGGTAGGGTGGTGCTGACATGTAACCCAAGTGCCTTGCCACAGGAGAAAACACAAATGCAGCAGCTGCTGTGCCACATGCAACACCAGCCCTTCACTGCACACCTGTAACTCAAGGAACCACCTCCTCCCTTCCTTCAGCTCTCCATGACCTTGCAGTCCCAGGACTATTTGGATACTGAGAAAGGTTTCTGAAGCACAATCCACTTTTTTAGAGTGATCATTCATTTCACACAGTAAATTAACCCGTGGTCACTATGGGGTCTTTGTTACTTCATTAGACCATTTGCTGAGTTTCAGGACCTAGCTGCTGACCCTCTTTGGTTAAGTCTACACTTGAGCTTGGTGCACAGTGCAACAGAAAAGGGTCAATACAACAAACTCCTGCTGCAGAAACCTCAATGGCCAAACTACATATTTTGAATGAAGTTCTACAGAAAGTTTTACTTTTGACTGGCTGTTGTCTGGTTCTGTGGACTTTGTATCTATTTGTAACTGGTGTATGTAATTCCTTTCAATTTCATCTGAAAGGAATTCTATTTGTGTGCCTGAGAAGCTTCACATCGAACAAAGAACTGTGAAATGGGACAATCAAGAGATGCACTCCAAAAGAACACTTTGATCTGAACTAAATTGCTAAGGGGAATCAGCCATTAAGAGGCTCTAGATAATTAAGCAGGTTCTGTGTAGTTTCAGGCCTATGGAATGAGGGATAGAGTCCTCTTTTCCTCCCACTTTTTGCCCACTGAAGAAACTTTGTTGCCATTAGATAATATCACTGAAATACAAACAATGTGAACATATGTTAAGTTTCAGGTAGGTACAGGCATTACATCTATAGTTCATTTGAGCTACGGAGCAATACAGTTTGAAGCTTTGTGCTACTATCCAGCTAATGTTAACTGTGGTACCAAAAAGCAGATTTTCAGTGGCATGAACAGTGGCACCATGAGTATTTTTTCACTGGATGACAAAGCCAAGCACTGCAATGAAACAAGTCACCCAGGGACAGGGAGTCCCACTGATTTGGAACAGTGCAAACAGCTCAAGTCTATCTTGCAGTCCTCCAGTGGACTAAGAAGCCACTGACTTGAATAGCAGAGTAAAACAGTTTTAAAAGCTTGCCTTCCCACTACAGAACACAAATCTAAAATACCAAACAAATCTCATCCATTAAAACAGATTGTTTTGTCCTTTCTTTACTCTACTGCATAGACAGTTTGTGCATGAACTACTTAACTGCGGTTATTTTCGACAAAGGTCACATCAAGATGGCAATCTGAATCAGCTAGAGACTTCCTCAAATTGCAGGCACCTGGAAGTTGTTTGTATCTTCCAAAACTGGCTTCTAGAATATTCTCAACTTTAGAAACAGGCCACATAAATCTGAATTTTCATGCCACAGGAATAGAAAGGAAGCCACAACTGAAAACATTCCCAAGGGAAAACTGTAATCATTAAGGTTATTTTTGCCTCATTTTAATTTTCAATTTCAGTCAGCAACTGCAGAACAAAATGGACATGTTAGACAAGGCCATTAAGAAGCCAGTCTCTTGTTTATAAAATCTTACCCGGGTCAAGCTACATGCAGTGTTTTTCCTCACCCTGAGACAAGTGTATATCTCGTTTTTAATACCCTTCCAACAGTTTACTTACTCTTTTTGTCCCATACAGAGCTCCAGGCATTTCAGCAGCATGGTAAACTAGCAAACACCTTTAAAATAATCATCAGGTCTTTCTCACTGCATATAAGCTGCTGCCATTGCAATGACAGCCTTGAGAAAAGGTCAAAAATGGTATAAGAGGTTTCCAGAGGCACAGTTGTAGGATGACTTTGTAAAGGAAGGGCCCCTTAGTTATCTATCCCTGTTAATTATCATGTGGGGACAGACATCGATTATCTGTGCAAACACAGAAAAGGACAGTGAAGCTTTTGAAAAGGAGCACTGAGGCAAATAAGCAATTATTGATTCGTGTGTTTGGCAAACATTTTCACCCACTCACGAGAAGGAGAGTTTAAGAGGATTTTCACTACACAGTAATAACAGAGGCAGCCTCTCCAGCTCATAAAAGGGAAGTCAGAACATAAGCCAGATGCAAAACTCCAACAAACACTGATTCACAGCTCCAGTCACACTCAAAGTCATGTATGAAATGAGCAATTCAGCCATCCAATAAGCCAAGAAGGGGAAAGAGAGGGCAATTATGTCTCTGTTCAACAGAGCACCATTTAAAGTATTCCTTCTGATTCAGCATCAACCCTTGTGATCAGTATTCTTGGCCTACCATCAATGAATTTAATTACACAATTATTGAAAAAAAGCAGCGCTCTCTCTTCCCTGCTTGCCCACAACCAGTCCAATACAAGTTACAGGAATTAGTCAGAAAGAACGTGTAGAATAGCTACCTCTACTTTTGTTTTTGAAGTTCAAGTCACAGAAATGTACAGATATTAGCCCAAGCATTACTGAAAATTACATGTTTCCTTTAACTGAGCAAATGGAGCTTAACCTTCTCTATTAATTGATACAATGTGAGGGGCCATGAAAGATGCACCAAGTTACTTAACAAACCATCAGTTACTTATTCGAGATTCTGGGATATTAAACTGACAGCTGTATGTCTGGATCCATGTCATATAGCATGGTTTTGTCCAATTGTTGGATCTTCCTCTCCTGCTGAGCATATAAAGGCAAACTGAGTTTCACCTCCTCCCTAATTCTGCCTTCTTTCACCTGCACACACAGCTAGCATGCTTCAGCAGCTCTGCTAACCAACACACTTGCTATCCCACAGCCAATGCCTGCTTAACTTCTTTATTTTTTCTACCTGAAACAGCTGCACTAACTAATTAATACAGATACTGTAGCAATAAGTACAAAGTTCCTACCATTCAAGCCGACATAAATGTACTTTAAAGACAATGTTCTTAAACAGGAAGGAATTCAATACAAAGGAAAGAACGGGGCCTTAGCCACGTTAAAACAATACTGTTCTACTGTGGACTGACGCATTAGCGACTGGTTTGGGAATGAGATGCCCTCTTCCCTTTATGCCAGGTGTGGGCTTTCGCCTCCTACATTTGGGGGCTGGTGGAGGGGAGGGAGACTACGAGGAGGTATCAAGTAAGTCTCTCCTCTTTCAACTTGTGCCATCTTCCATAGACAAAATATTTATTTGCTTTTGCTGTTACAAAGTGAAAGTGTTAAGCAGGATTCAAGGAGCAAATACCTTCCTTAACATAACAAGGATGTGCCTCATTTTCAATGTTGACCATTTCAGAAGGCTTTTGAAAGAGACACTGTTCTTTCAGATGCCCACATGGCACTGATGCCCACATGGCACTGTCCACCCCCAAGAGGCAATTAATTTTGGATCCTGACCGATGCCCTGATGTGCCAGGTATATCAGCTACACATCAAGCAAAGGACTTCATTAAAAGACAGGAATTTAACTGAGGCTATATTCAGGTATGTCTCTGAAAGCTACAGGGTAAGGCAGAGATGTAGTAACTAAAAATGTTTTAAAGAACACACGTACGACCTCTTTCTCAGGAATTCAAGTTGTGTAGCCTACATTTAACTCTCTTCAACACACAGGAGCCAGTCGGACCACAGGTTCCCTGTTCTGAGCACAGGAAACTCCATCACACAGCCACTATCAGCAAAAAACTTTCACAACAGCTCTAAAAAGTCAGGGAATAGGAAAATAACCACAGATATCTGAAGAGACTGAAAAAGTCCAATATTATCAGACAGAAAGCCTCTGTACAACTTGACTAACCATTTCTAGTCTTAGAAACAACTACAACTTAGAAGCCAGATCACAACATGCTGACAGGGAGAAGCACTGGGAACAGCAAGGGTGCAACAGTATTTATTTTCACGTTTTCTGTCTAAGCCTAAGAGCCTACTCTTAAGAACCTCTTTGATTCTGTTTAGAAGTTTGTGTATCTGCAACAAATTATTAACCTCATTCTTCAGTTCCTTCTGTGCCTTCAGCCCAGTCAGTATGGCAGTTCTACTACATCATTTTTGTCTACTTTTTTCAACTGTACATAAGCATAAACATCTTTTTACTTGTCCATCCATTCCACTATTTTTTCCACTCCTACCTTTATCAGGTGCCATCATAAAGCCTCTGTTTAGCAAAGCCAATTTTAAAGGAAAATATAAAATTACTTCATTACTACATAGCTATCTTTTAATAGATACTTCAGAACCATTTTCAAGCAACTGGACAGTTACCAGCTTCATACATCTGACTAATGGACAATTTCTTCACCAGCTTGAAATTTCACAGTACCATCTTTATTTTCCCTCTAAGACATGGGCCAAAATACTTCCAATGGACTCAGAATTCTAACCAAACCAACCACAAAAGCAAGGCACCCTGTAGTAACACCATGCTTAAATTAAAGGCAATGAGCAAAGCGTATGGGTTGTGGTTTGCTTATTTCTTATGGCAATATATTCCTAATTTTAGACACTTGAATGCTGTTAACACTAGATAAACTGCACACATAGCAACTACTGAAGTAGATGTCATTTGAAAAAACTCAACCATACTCACTTTCTGTGCTAAACTCAAGGCAGCATTTTAAATATCACAGGGAATGACAATTCTAATTGCATACTGCAGAATTAAATCCAAGATTGCTGTCAAAGCAACATTTCAGAGTATGTTAACTTTGAAATTACTGTTAGCCCAGGGAGTAAACTCAAGTTAGCTTTTTCTTAACTCTGCTTCAGTTTTTCAGCTATATGAGCTGCCCTTTTTGAAAATGTATCTTTACATTAATAATGTCAGCTTTTCCTTCAAAATACTTTACTAGGAGGGAACAATCAAAATTTAGATTATTTGGCTGTCTATTTAAAGGTTTAATACAAAATTTCTGCTTCACGTCTCAAACTGCTTCACCAAGAACAACTTTCGACCACAAAGGAGAAAAAGTACCTGGGAAAAAATCAGCCTGAAATTAGTTAATAATTCATTTTCATTCAATAGCATACATTTGTCAGTGCAGGAAGTTTTGATTGACCCTCCTTAAGCAGAGAAAACTGTCAGCAAAATAACCACCACTTCCAAATAGCTTTATTTTCCTATAGCTGTGACATTTCTTTAATTAAAAAGTGTGATTAGTAATCTCATCTGAACACAACAAGACGATTACCTAGAGATAAAGTTCAACAAATCTCTTGAGATCAGTATGGCCTTGTACACATATCTTGTGCAGCAGACCTGGCAGATCAGAGGCTACAGCAAGTGGACTAACCACAAATGTGTTTATTTGCTGGGGTCCTTGTGAAGCTAGGACTGTCAGTGACCTTCTCACACAAGTAAGCTGCTCTTTCCACAAAAGCCCAAGTAATACATTTTCACTGGGAGTGGCAGGAATCTGAGGAAGAGTGTAGGAGAAAGGGTAATTTTAAGGTCAAAATAGTTAACAGCGACTTTTTCTTGAGTTGTGTCATCAAGGTTGTACTTCATGTTACAAAATTAGGAATTCTATCCAAGTTCCTTTCCACTTTCTTGCTCTTCTCTTCAGGGAATAAAAAAACATTAGCTCTATCTAGGGCAGGGACTATTAACAGCTTGTCTCTCTGATTTGAGCACATTATCCCTGCAAAGCAAAGCAAAGCTGCATGTGAGCAGCGTGATACATAAAAACACAACCCACCCTTATGTTCCTTTCAAGGGTCAGTTCTCTTTGCGACCTCACTGCACTTCCAATCCCAAGTCTTCTGCATCATATATCCATTATCTCCCTTCCATTTTTCTGCCTAGGTTTGTCCTTCTTCTGCAGTGCTTTAAAACTAGAAAGGCTTCCTTTTGGCCTTGAAATTGGTGGTTGCTTCAGGGAAAGTGTACATTTTCTGTCAAATGGCCTGTGAAAATTCAGGCTCCCTTGCATCTATTTATCTGCCTGTGTACATTAATAGAACTAGTTAGTTCTGTTAGTTCTGTTGCAGTGTGAGACCTTAACCACAACAGAAACAGCAGCTTTTGCAGTAGGTAGGTACTGTGGTGCTTTCCAGTATCTCTATAAGCAAACTGACCCTCATCCTTAATTCTGTCAGTTACTTTCTTCCTTGATTTTCTCTTTCATCCTTCATTAATGGTCTCATATATACTCCCAGCTGCCCCTAGCCAGCTATTGCTGCTTTCTCAAGTATTACGTCTCGTATCAGTGCCAAATTTGAATATATTTGGGCAGAATCAAGACAAGGACAGCAGAGCTTTTTCTCCAGAACTGTACTTCAACTACTACAAGTAGCAATTCACACGTGTCCTGCCTCACTGGTCAGAGACTGCTTGACTGGTCTCCAGAACAAGCAAGGTTTACTCACTTCTCCCTCCCTTTCCCCCAATATCAACAGTACAACATAAACAGATAGTGACTTGAATCCTGGCTTTATTCTCAAATTTTCTGCAAAAGAAATGGATGCCTGGGTGCAAAATGCACCACTTAAATATACTCAATTCATTGTTGGTTTAAATCTGGCTGGTAATACTGACCTTATACTGTGTGCTGTTCAAAAGCTAACCAACCCCTAACACAGGACTGGGAAAACCAATAAATATTGACGTTTCAAATATAACTCCAACGTTTTCAGACGTTTGTCACCTTTGACATCCAACTCCAATAGGAAAATACAGGGCTATTTTGTTTCTGATAATTAGCTCTCTACCAGTCAGCTTTCAGTAAGGAATACATTTAATTCCATTATGATATTTAGCTTGACATGGAAACAATTATTTCATATATTCAGTCAATTTCTATTCCACAAAGCAGGAGGAATGCAGCTAGTACACAGTAACATTGTAACTCTCTCATATCATGTGAAGAAGCACCCCTTTATCTCCTTTTGGGTCCTTTTTTGGAGGTTACATGACAGTTCAGTTCAGAAAGCTTCTTATTAAAGCAGCAATTTTAGTCCACATAACTGGCAAAAAAAAAAGTGCAACAATTTAGGTCACTTATCACAATTAACTTCCATTTAAGTCCTTCAGTGTCATATATTCTTCCACGGGTGTTTTGTGTTTAAATCCTAGCCTATTATGCTGTGCTACCTGAGAACACATTTTGTCTTTTCAATCTTAATTATCTATTGTTTGTGAAAGGAAAATATATCATTTGGTCCCTTTTTCCTCCTTGGGATTTGATAATTTTCACACTTTAACTTTTACTACCATGGCAGAACTAACATGATGCTCAAGTGACAAAAATCAATCCCTAAGAAATTGAACGCTAGAGTGTATTTGGGCCTATTTAAAGAAAAAAGTCAAAAAGTAACAAAACCAAAAAAAAAAGTAGTAAACTACCTAATTTGTCCTCAATATATCTATCTATCTAACAAAGCAGCTTATACATCTGGCCTTTTTTAATACTACACAGTGAATTAATGTATTTCTACTCCCAAAATACCTCTGATGTAACACAGTAACCAGTGCCACCTGATAAAACCGATGCCATCTACTACCATCCACTAAGGCATTTAATGAAAACTTTATATTAACTCTGAACAATGACTCAGCTGAGACAGGACCAGGTGTGATTGAAATTGCCACAAAGAGGATTCAAAAACTAGGTAATGCAGCATTAAGGCTATCCGTGCAACCCTCATTTATCAGTGCAGCCCACATGCTGCATTTCTCAAACTCTGCAGGGCTTCTCCATAGGACCCCCTACTTATCCATGTGCACATAATGGACCTCCTGTAGAGATGAACACTGATGCCTCATCATTGAGCTTATTGTCTGCCGGACCTCTGTCTTATTTACTGAAAAAAAGGAACAAAAGAAGGGATCACAGAAGCAGAGACAACAATTAAGACAGTGAAAAGCCACTCTGGAAAAAGATGCCTTTCCCTTCTCTAACATTCATCTCTCCTGTGGTTAAACAAGTCTCATTAAACTAGGAGATGTCAAACCCGAAGATTTTGTATCCCACCTCTCAAGTCAGAACAGGAGCCAGAGCCCAAAGTCTTAGCAAAAGAGACAAGTGGGAGTGAGATTCCTACCCCAAGTAGTAAAAACACTTCACAAAGAAATTAAAAGCCTAAGATTCTGTTTTGGCTGCTCAAGACCACAAAAACTCCTGCTCTCATTTGCTGCTGTATCAACATGTAACAAAGCTTCAGCATATGCACAGAGAGAATCCAGCTCTGGCAACCCAGACAATTTACAGACTGCACATTAAGTGCTCCACCTGAGAATAAAGGTATATCCATCCTTGCTTACCACAAACACAGGGCTCTGCGATTTCTTTTCACTGCCTAAAGGACATATTCAGCATTATGGAGAGCAGCACCTTCTTGCTCTTTGAACCCACACATGTGGGCACTCATGTTGCCTCAGTGGACATGAACTGCAAGTCACATCCTGCTCATGAACTTGCCTACAAGCAGAAACACCAAGGTTGCATAGCCACCCAGTTCACCAAGTGCTCTTGCAAAAGAGTTTTACAGCTTTAACTTTCTAAGAGTGGGCTAACACAGTGGAGATAGCAACATGGACAAATCCACTCCAAAAGCACATTGTAGAAAAATATGAGATTTTAAGCACAGTAGTTCTCCTATTTTGCTACATAACAAGATCTTCCATAAATACAAAGTTTAAATTGCCATGTTGGTATGTAACCAAGACAGTAGGTAGTCAGGTCCTTTTGCTACAAACTGCTCATTGCTTTAACAGATAAACTGCTGCTTGGAACAAATACTATTTTTAGTAATCAGACTCCAATTTTTTTCAAAACAACCTTGCAAAAACAAGTATTCTCAGGCTCCGCTGGAAAACCAAACAAAAACAAAGCAAATAAGAGCACAGCTATTTATACATCTGCCAAGCAAATATTCTACAGTGAATGACCTAGTAAAAAAAAGGGAAGATATTGAGTAAAAAAAACTATCCCTCAGTTCTTGTGGGAGTGATGGGTGGAGTGTGGAATCCCTGCAGCCCCTCAACACAATACCCTGCTACAGTGGAGTGTTACTGCTTGAAGTTAATCTAATCAATGTTACCATTTTTACCCATAATATCCTATTACATTTACTATATTTGTAAATGGTAACATTCATTTTTCTGACAAATCAATGCATTAATATATGTATTTCACCTCTCCAATGCAAAGCTTTAGAATTAGGTATAGCATTATGAAAGAACCACTCTTCATTAGCAGTTGGCAAATGCTAAACCACAGGGATTCAACTGCACCATCCCTGCTTCAACACACTGGAAAAGGCCAATTTTTAGTTAGCAGTTGTGTTGGTTGACACCAGTTATCCAAAAAATGTGCACTGTTACTCAGGGAAGAAGGAAAATTTGCTTATCTCCATTTTCATGGCACTGCCACAGTCATCTAACAACAGTAATCTACAACACTCTCATATATTAACAGTTTTTCCTATATTTTTTCGCATTATACAAATTTTACACACTCAAACAAGCTCACTTTTCTTTATCTCAAAGGAAAGCTGATAGCTTTTAAACTTTGATTTGTGGCCAGGCAGAGAGCAAATCCTTTTAGACAGCAAATCATCCATTCTTAAATGTTCACGTTATCGTTCCTTTCTACGTACAGAAATGACAGAGGCAAATTTACTGCTTCTTGAAGAAGTTGGAGGGAAAAATTATGCCTTTTTAACCTCACAGATACTGGTTCTAATTGCTACTGTTTTAAAACTTCGGTTCAGTAGAGTCAGGAGATATCATTTCCACTGAGAAGTTCTTCAAAACAAACAAAAAAAAAACCCCAACACAACCCACAATCCCCTTTTCCAGGGAGTTAAACTATGCCATAACAATAATTGTCAAGAGAGAATCAGACTTCTCAATGCTGTCTATTTAAAGCACTGCAAAGCAAACTCGCAAAGCTTGACACAAGTTTTCCTCTGAAGCTGTCTACTATAAAGTTGAATGCAAGAAAAAGCAGCAATATCCGAAAGGGGTTACACCACTCAGTTATGTAAGTCACAAAGGTTCAAATTTAGATTTATATTTAGTTCGTCAATTCCCACCCAGAGTTCAACTCAGTAAACTGATCTGTTTTTAGCTTTTGACTCTTTTGGACATTTCCTTCCTTCATCTGTGTAAATGCGTCAGAGCTTCTAAAATGTTTCCCTTTGGCTAGGGAAGGATGCATCTGATTCCAAGCTTAAAAAAAAAAGTTAACACACACACACACGCCGAGTGGTTATTGTTGGCTGAATTACACCCTTGTTCTGAGTTAAGCACAGGCAAATTTGACTCCAATCCCCACGCAGCACTAGAAAAGATTTTGCTTCTTCCGCTGACGGGTTAAAGCATGTCATGGCTAAACTCTACAAGGATCACAACGAGACCAACCACATTTTATCACCTATAAGCAGGCTTGACTCACGTCTCCTGCCTTGGTAATTCAACAGGCAAACAGTAGAATTTTCCCAAAATGGGGACAGAAATGAAGTTCAGTTTTGTAACTTTCTGCTCAGCCACCAAGGCAAGAAATTCAGTCAAGTATGATTACCTGTTGTTCATCCAAAGACAGTCTTCCACCACATGGAAACTGGTATCGTAGTTTTTATTTATTTATTCATTTAATACAAAGCATCAACAAGACAATGTCCTGGTTCTGGCCTGGAGAGGACACAACTGGGACTCGGAGTACCACCTCATGTCGTTTTCTGGGAACAAGGGGAAGGGCTCACTCCCAAGTCGGGGCAGTGGCAGAGGGAGTGGTCAGGGAATGTCGAGGGCTTCCACAAGGGGTGAGCAATAACATTTATTTTCCTGTACACTCAGTCATCTGTATAATTACTGTCTGTTTTCTTATCTCATTACTATTCCCAGTAAATTGCTCTTATCTTAACCCGTAATCTTTATCTTTTGTGCTTTCAATTCTCCTCTCCATCCCACCACAGGGGGTACAGAGGCAAAGTGAGCAAGTGGAGTGAGGAGAACACCATTCCTAAATCAGGACAGCCAACCAACAAGTCATTAGATAAGCCATTATCATCTTTCCATCTGAAAAGGTGCAACTGTCCTAATAAATTTTAGTTTGGCTTGCCTCTGTTGTCCTTACAGAAGCCTGACTCACATGATATCCTGTCAGCTAAGCAATGCACAGCATTGGTTTCTTCTTTAAACTTCAAAACCTATGGCAAATTCAAGCCTAACTATCTTTAAGTGCAGAAAATAAGTACTTAAGGCACAGGAAATGTGACTTTAAGATATGCAAAGACCGTAAGCTACTGCTGCAGCTGTTACATTTCCATTCTTTTAGGACCAACCCTACGCACAGGATCAATCAAAATGAAGTCTCTGGCTAATATTAATAAAGCAAATAAATAAAGACAGAGATAAAAGCTTTGAGAGTAAAGCTTTATTAAAAAAATAAAGCAACAATAGCTATTCAGTTTTTACTACTCTATAGTAAAAGACAGAAAGAGGCCTCTAAAGATGGGGTTTGGCATCTTCTTAAGTCTGATGTTCAATGTACTACATGCTATCGACTTCTGTGCAGAACAGGACAATCCAGGCAATTTATTTCTATTCACTTTGATTTGCTGACAGCTTTCTACATTTTTTTCTGTGCTTTCAGCTGCATATACCTGGAATTCAAGGCATAGGAGAATTACAAAGGGCAAAGACACTTTGACCTTGGCCTAAAGTTTTTAAAAGAGGATGGAGTATTTTTACAACCTCAGAAAATGGTATCATCTTCGTACTCACTGGCGCTTAACCCAACATGCCCACAAGTCAGTGGCATGACAAACACTTGGAAATTGAAGAACTTACTACCTTAAGGCCAGTAGAAGATTATACCCAACACTGTACAGCCAAGACGACACAATGGATACAGCGAAGTCCGCTGTGCAGCATAGGAGGTTACCCAAGTAATATTTGGTATTTAAACACTCCATTTAGTCTAATTCACTTCTTGGGATGTTCCTGATGTATCCTCCCTCTACCTGGGACACATTTTAAGAAATATCATTTGATTTCTTCCCAATATTTAATATCTGTTTGGGCTCTGAAAGCAAGCAGTCCCCAAGACTTCAAACACTTCTGCTTTCATTAAATTTCACCAATAACATTTTTCATTGTTTGATAGCCTCAAAATTATTAACCAGCTATGTGACCATCACAAACCTTAGTGAATTGCCTTTGACCAAATGCCTTGATAAAGTATGTCATAAGGCTAAAGGTTTCCACAAAATTACCCACAAAAATGCAGAAATTATGTAAAAGCCTAGAAGTTTTGGATTTTGAATCACTTTTTTGCAATAAGTGAGGTACAGACTAGACAAAAACAAGTAGGTATTTACCTGATAGGTCCCTGTGAGCCCTTATCTTTCTGCAGTATATTTCCTGTTCATTTTTAGCACTTAGGAAATCTCACTTTAATAGTAAAGTGGATAGTAAAACCCTGGATCCTCAGACTCTAATTGCTAAGCAGCCATGTACAAATCTAACCACAAAAATCACTACTGGTTGTTTACACAGTCTGCAGACACCTCAGGAATAACTATTACTGTTCATACAAGCACTAAGACTACAAGAAAACATGAGTAATTAAGCTCCGGGTAGTTTCACAGATGACTAGAACGCATTGGGATTACTCACAATAGCCCTGTTCAGTGTCTGCTGCCCAGAATACTTTCTCCAACTTTCGAACAAAGAGATTTGTCATGCAAACTCGAGTTTTTGAAGCCACATGGAATATTTAGTTTGACAGTGTACACATGCACACATGTATCCTCATGCACACTAGTAAAACAAACCTTCCTGAGTCTCAGAGTCATGTCAGACTATTACACATGCCAATAACACCATTCTGACTCTTGCACAGATTTGCGGGAATTATCCAAGCACACTGTACTACACCTATAGTATAAAATATAAAGCAAACCCCTGACATATTTTGAATGCTGGTAGCCTACACTTTTCTCCCTGTACTTTCCATCTTGCTTCCTTACATCTTGGGCCCTGAGACCAAAAAAAAAAAAAAATCCATCTCCCTGTAAAGATTGCTTTCTCTTCCCACCATAATTATAAAACACTAATGCCTATTTCAGTTCTTCAGTAAGGTCCAGATTACAAAATATCATATTCAGAAGTATCAGCAAAAGACATAGTTCTGCACTGCTCAGTAGGAAAACCTGTCATGTATTTGCAGTTGTTTAGATTAAACAGTGCTACTGCCACTTACGCAAGGCAGCAACACGGGAGATTAAACAAATTTCACTAAATTATTTCAGAAGATTCCACTCAACAGCCTTGAAAAACAATCCCATTTTTTAAACAAATGCACAATAAGGCAATTTCAGATGACTTAGAACAGCTATTTGGCAGAGAAACCACTGGAACGGGCTTTGTATCTTTAAAGCACAGTCTTGTTGCTCTGACTGTTTTGTGGAACTTTGTGGACACAACTCATTTATGACCCTCCTCTTTGTGTATCCATACAACAACCTACTCTAGAGGCTGAAAATCAGATGCTTTAATGTACTGTAGTGTCTACTGCTAAAAGCACTTGAGTTGTTCCCTGTCATTTCAATTCCTCCTCCTCACTACTGGGTAAGTGATCTGTTTTCTCAAAACAGCAGTATCCTTCCTGAAGGAATATGACTCAGCTTTGCAGATCATCAGTATTACTTCACCAGTAGTCTACTTTTTGATTTTACTGCACCGAGAAAAATGTTAAGTTAAACAAAGATCCTTCTCCAAATCAGGCAAATTTTTTCATGAGAACAACAAATACACGTAACCATCTTAGTCATTAAATTAAAATAGCCTGCTGTGACCTCTGTGGGGGTTTTTTAACCTCATAGCCTTTTTTTTTTTTTTTAAGATTGAACTTGGTTGTTACCAGCATCAAGCAGAAAAAATTGTTTCCCCTGTTCTCTTTAAAATTATCACTCATTTTCCTTCAACCACCACTGCATTTCCAAAATTTCAATGTGTCTTTACTATTTTAACACACTTGCTGACCATGAACAGCTATTTCAATGATCTTACCTCCTTCTTCAAGATGCAAATATCACTATGCAGTTTCACCCTATTAAAATGATCTAGCAGTCTGCACCTAGACGTTTTTTGACACTAGAATTATTTTAGTTTTTCCTTTCAGTTGAAAAGGAGTATAGAAACATTAATATTTTCTCTATATACTGAGGTAAGGAAAGTCTTTCCAATCTTTCTTCAGATTTTATTTACCTAGATAGTGATTTTATATGCAAAAGCTTTTGGAAGTCATGTGATATTTCAGGTTGAAATTCACCTGCTTCTGTTAGGTTGCTGTGGGACACATTTAACTACCCATCTTCTACACAGTGACTGAGCTTTGCAACTGATGAAAGCCTCGACTGTACCAAGTCTCTTCCTACTTCTGTCAGCTCCTTTCTGAGCACATCAGCACTTCATGCCAGCTCAAATGTACTCCTTCCAAGAATGGACCTGGCTTTTCTCTAACTCCCCTTTACCCTCTACTCCAAACGTGCATTTAGTTTATCAACTGTCAGCTATCACAGATGTTACAAGTAATTCTCTGTCCTCTCTTAGAAATATTCATGACTTCTGCCTCCAACTGATTCAAACACACCCTAACCTCTAACTTGATCTATCCTTGTCTATCTGCAGAGAAGCCTGGCTGTTTCACACTAAGCCAAATTGCACAACAGCTGCTGCATTTCACACTGAAGCTCTCTATCCTCATCTTCATTGTTCCAGGGAATGTCAATTCAACAATGCTGTTTTCCAGCCTAACTTCTCCATTGTAACTTCATTGTTTCTGCAGTTATTTTTGTTCTGCATATACTCATCAGAAACTATCAAGTTGTGGCATTTTTCTATGGTGTTTTTCAAAATATCATTTACACACACACCACCCTGCTTCAACCACCTTATTAAAATGGATACCTCTGGAATTGGATCAAACCTTCACAAAAGAGCACACTTCTTCTCTTCAGCCCAGGTCAACCAGCACTGATGACAGCAATCCTGCTGCAACCTTCTCATTTACTAACACAACTCCAAGCACAAAGTAACAGATTCTTGAAAAGTTTACACAACACTGTAATTTTTTGTTGTGTTTATTTGTTTAATACAAATGCTGTCATCACTCTTAGTCACATGAAAGAATGGACAATTTGTTTCATACTTTACATCCTCTGCATGCTCACTGCTTCTTAAAACACACCTCGGCTCCTGACAGCCATAGGGTCAAGAACCAGTACTTGCAGAGGACAGCAGGGAGCTGTCATGTGAGCTACCACCAGTGCTGCCTGCCAAACTTCACTTTTGGCTTCATTATTAGATGATTTTTGTTAGACACTCATAACTACTTTTTAGCTGCTCCATCTGTCACACCAAGGAAGCAACAACCACAGCTCTGACTACCTTCTCCCTAAGTTAGCTACTACACATCACCAGGAGATAGTGCCTTCCTAAGAAGATTCACCTATCTTAACTTCATAGATGGTGGGTTCTGCTTCATGGTTTTCAGATGGAAATTTGGCTTCGTTTTCACATTTGATGCCCACCTTGAAAGCTGTTTTGCCCATAATCCAAATGATAGTGTGTTTTTATTAGTAATATTCTTGAAAAAAATCTGCTGCCTTTTAATAATACGCTTGTCTTTTCTTTACCATGTAATCTTTCCCAACCCTCTCTCCTTTCCCTCTTCCTAGAAGACTTTCTCTACTATGCTAGCATTTTTAACGCTTTCTACTACATGCAGAAGTACCAGCCACTATCACACAGGACACTAATATAAAGCAAGCAAGGCAACAGTGTATAAAGCAATATAATCAGGAAGAAATAAAAGGTAAGTCCTCGTTGTAAACTAGAAATAACACATTCCTAAATGCTGGCTTTTATCTTTACAGTATTAAGCGATGTTCATGAAAACTAAGCAGACAACAAGATCATTATTTAAGAGAAAAAGAAGAAAATCAATTGTGTTTTCATGACACACATTAATACTTCTTCTAAGGTCTCAACTATTCAAGCAACTATCAGCAAAGGTTGCTACAGGCAGACTTAGTCGAGCCCAGACTGATCCAAGTCTCAAGTTACTAGGACTTGCAGAAGTCTTCAAATGTCCACAACCACAACAAATCTCAGCATTCTGTTTTCCTAAAATACTCACATGCTCATTTTGGTACCTAAACGCACATCTCCCAAACCAAAGTTTTAAATTCTCTTATCATTAAACTGCCATTAAGAAACACATGCACAAGCAGGATACACTAAGTGTACAACATTAGAACCAGATGCTATTTAAAGCTATTCTGGCCACCAGCCTGTTCTCTAACTTCACCTTGAGAGAGGTGGCACACTGAACTCTCTACTTGGAACACCCACTTCCTCCAGACCCACATTAATCTCAGACTTACTCCTCCTGAGAAAGGTCTGCTGCCACCTGTGTAGATCAGGTTTCAAATGGAAATTTCTCCTCTTTTTTGTTTTCCCATACCATAGGGTGAAGTACAATTAACAATTATATTCAGATTTGACCTAGCAAAGTCTGGGCAGTTATTCACCTTAATGATGAGACTTTTGAGGCCCCTTGTTTTTCACTTTTGTTCCTCCAAAGCATCGCTTTCCATTGCTCAGTATGTAAATTATGTTCCTTCTAGGAATATGGCAGGTGTGCACATACACAGGTGGTGACAAGCTTTGAAAACTATATTGTTTGTCCGTATATGAATGAAGTTACTGTAGTTTGTAGAGGCCACTCATAAAAAATGTATCTTACAGGAAACAACTACATTCAGTTTCATCTCACAACTGTGCAGAGTTATCAGTTGGTTGTTTTTTTCCATGAAGACTTATCAGAATAATTTATAAAGGCACTCCCTACACTGTCTAGCCAAGGGCTGACTGAAGTGCTTACAAAGCCTTTTTCTCTGCAACCTTTTGTATTCACAGATATCTCCATCATCCCAGAAGGGTAACTTTAATTATGAAAAGTTTGATCAACATGTGTTTTACTTGATGAATAAAGTTTTGCTCTTTATGCCTAAAAACTAAATTTACGGAATTCAACTAGCAAAAAAATATTGGTTTGGAAAACACTGTTATAATAACATGATTTAAACTTAACAGACAGGCCTCATTCTTGCATCCTGAAGATGTCAGTTGAGTCCCCTTCCCGAAGTATTGAGCACTCAAATAAATGCTGCAAAGATGAAGATTAAACCAACAGCAACCAAACAAAACCTCTGTATGGTTACTGCCCTGTAAGCCATGACTTGATGGCATTCCCTCAAATTCAAGTTTGCTCTTGTCAGCTGTTTTCAGACCTATCAGATACACAGAAAATTAGGCTGAGACTTAGAATACATATTGAAAAGTTTTATCTTAATAACTTTTCATTAAAAATAGATCTTGTATCCTTAACACATCTACTAACACCACTCTACACAGCCACAGACTCTGCACTACTGGGTTTTCATATGGTAACAGTCTTTTTTCATAACTCCAAGATATTTTACCAGTCCTTTCAAGTCACACCAGTGCACTTTCTAATTTTAAAAAAGGAATCTTTGTCTATATATTTATAGTTCAAAACATATCCTTCTGTCAGTTTACGCAGCCATTTCTAATCTCCAACTTCTGTACAGGACAAAAAGGCACTTCCTACAACCACTGTGTTTTCTCCTTCAAAATGTAATCACTTTGCCTTGCACTCAACTCTGCTTCTTTCACTATTAATCCTGCCACAAAGGTGACAGACCTAACAAGGTACTCCTTTCTTTTTAACTCCAAATAATGAGATTTAGATATCAGTTATGTAACAGAAAGCAAGCTGCCTCAATTTCGTCCAATAAAGGGATTCCTCATTTACATTCAAGACACACAATCTTTATACATTCCTACTACCACTACCTCACTTCCAGTTCAACTGCTCTCCTCATATTTCAACTGCAATTTTATTTCCCCAACAACTCAAGAGTGAGTTTACATTTACATAACCAAAGTGAAAACTGGAAATGTGCACATTTCAAGTGATGTGAACCTAGCCGCTCTTCAATATCCTAAAAAAAATTCTTCCAAATAATGAAACTGTATTCTTCAGGCTACTTTAATTCTACTTCAAGCTTAGTCTTACAAAAGGACAGGAGGAAAGCCAATAACCCCACTTGGCAGCTCAACTGACCAATTTAACCAACCCAAGATTAGAACTGATTGTTTAGGCAAGCTTTTTGTTATTGGGGTTTTTTTTCCTCCTGGAAAACACTGCAACATTTTTACTCATTTTCTCTTTTAAGTAACAGCTACAGCTTTGCTAATATCTCTGCAAGTGACAGGAAAAAGGAAGCATTTGTCATTGTAAATTCTGTAAAGAGAAAAATATTTTGTCTGCTCCTAAGTACAGCAAACAAAGTTTTTCCCTTGCTCACTGATCGCTGCACTCATTGTGTTTCACTGAAAAAAAAATGTGCCTGTTGTTCAAACAAAGGGAAGCACCGGAGATCTCTTAATAGACCTTCTCCTTATAGAAGAGTGGATCATGTACAGAGGCGGAATTCAAAGAGCTCTTCTCAATGCCAAACACCCACAACAGATGCCAGAACACTTTCCAGTGTATGTTAGCGCCCAGGCTGAACCAGATAACCTCCACATGTAAATATGGAAATGAGAATGCCAGTTGTTAAATATGCTCTAAGAGTTTTTTGATAAGCGTGTCCTTCTACTGCTTTAAGATTTTCAGTTGCTGCAAGACTGAGCCCAGTGCAACTTCCCTGTTATCAGAAGTTATCAGCATCAGAAATCATCACTGCACCACTTACGAGCTTACCAGCTGTAGCATCCCTCAACCCACACATAAATGTGGAAGTTGATTATTAATACAGCTGGCAGGGTCTTCCAAAACTGCAAGATTACTACACAAGCACCCATTTGTAACTACACTAGGCAGACTACTGTGTGTAAGCCTACTGTCCTGTCATTTTGCTTTCATCGGGATTTTTTCCTGGGAACGATTAAGCTCAGTCCTTCCATGATAAAACCCACCAAGGCCAGCATCTTGACAAAGAGTTTCATACTCAAGGGCTGTCATGTAAAGCAGGTTGCCTCGGGAGCACCAAGCCCTCCAGAGGGGACACAGCCCCCTGTTCGGACTCTCTATCCACGCAAATGCAGCTCCCAGCCCTTCTTCAGGGATGCCTGCTACAAATCACATCTCCTCCTTCACCCTCATGAAACCAAATACACGGAGCAGCACCACCGACCGCAAGTAGCACTGATTACGCCGTTTCCCACTTCCCTCGCGGACTTTCCTCAAAAACCCAACGAACGCAGCTTTTACTACTATTATTACTACTGCCATCATTATTTTTACACACGAAATCGGCCAACCCCCTCATCTTTTCAGCGGTGAGTCTGCATTTTCCTTGCTCGCCGCTCCTTTTTAGGCATCCCCAAGGAGCAAGTACCCAGCCCAGCCCGGCCGCCCCGCCCGGAGCGATGGCCGGGGGGTGCCCTGGGGGGC
>JANPWX010000072.1:1257904-1303515 GCA_024734555.1 Trochalopteron elliotii
GGGGGGGGGGGGGGGGGGGCGGCCGCAGCGAGCGCAGGGACATGAAGGTATGTGCGGAATGGCAGCTCCGGGAGCGCCCACCCCCCGCAGCCACCTAGGAGGCGGCGTGTGCATGCAGGGAGTCCGGGCGGGCGGGCGGGCGGCAGCCGGAGCGCAGACAATCGCGGGAGGAGGAGGAGAAGGAGGAGGAGGAGGGCGACGACGACGACGACGACGGCATGGGAAGGGCCAGCGGTCCGCGCAGCGAGCAGCCGGTGGGCGGAGAAAAAAGAAACGTTTCCAGCTTTTGTTTTTCCCTTTTCCCTAATTTTTTTTTTTTTTTTCTTTTTAGAAGGACCAGGGAGCGATCCGGAGGAGCAGCAGCTGCTGCCCTAGCCACCGCGCTGCCAGTGACCGCAGCAACTGCCGTCCTCCATCTTGCCTGGGAGGAGGAGGGTGGGAAGGGGGAGTCGGGAAAGGAAGCGAGTCCCCGCCCGAGGAACAAGGGCGGTGGAGCCGGGAATGGGGGAGCTCGGGAATCTCCGGCTGCATCCGGCACCGCTCGGGATGGGGCGGGGCTGGGCACCGCAGGACGTCAGCGCTCCCGCTGAGCCCGCACCCCCTGGCTGGGCCGCGGCGGCCGGGGCTTCCCGGTGTCTCCCGGAGGCGTGATCTCCAGCTGGGAACTGTGGGTTTGTTGTTCGGGTTTGGGGTTTCTTTTTGCTTGGTTGGGGTTTTTTTAGGTGCTTCCGGCTGGCTTTCGCCCTACTGCCGGTGTGGGGAGGTCGGAGTGGAGGTCCAAAAAAAAACCCAAAAAAACCCAACACCAAACAAAATCCAGTCCGTCCGCCCCGGGGGCGGGGGAGAGCGGCGGCAGCGTGGGAAGCAGCGCGTGCCCCGTGCTCCTGCGTGCCGCTCCCCGGGCGCCTGGGGCCGCCGGCCTCCGAGGGGACGTGCTCGGCAAGAGACCCCCTGCCCGAGATCGGAAAGAGCCTGGCCTACCTCTGCAAGGCACAGAGGAAAAGGGATGCGCAGTTTTCTTAGAAAGTTGCCTTTAAAAGGCCTCCGTTACATTGCTGTCTGAATTGCGGACGTTTTTTCTTCTGTGATCACGGGGACACTTCAAAAGGTTTTATGCTGTGGACCGGCTCAATTAATATCAAATAAGCAAAGAGCTGACGATGGGGAGGTTATGATATGTCCCACCACCGTCTTGCTCCTCATGTTACGACAGTATAACTTTGCGTCCAGGTAAGGTTGAAGGGAGGGTGTCAGAGCAGGAATCATAGCAGTTGCACAGGTTGACGAATCTGAGTTAACACATCTCAAATGCTTCTGGTAAAGAGTAAATTGCTGGCACACTTGAAATGCAGAAGTACAGCTTCCGGAATTAAACTCCTAAACCTTTGGTAAGTGTTAAAAGGAAAGTAAGCAGAAGTTCTTTTTTCAAAAGAAAAGTGGTTCACAGAATCATAGAATATCATGAGTTGAAAGTGACTCACAAGGATCATCCTAGGATCCTGCACCTCAAGAATCCCACATGTCACTGAGAGCATTGTCCAAACACTTCTTCAACTCCAGCAGGGTGTGGGCTATGAACACTTCCCTGGGGAGCCTGTTCCAGTGCCCAGCCTCTGGGAGAAGAACTTTTTCCTAATGCCCAACCTAAACCTCCCCTGGCACAGCTTCATGTCCTTCCCTCCAGTCATAAAGGAATCCTGACAGGTTCTGTTAGTTTATCAGTCAGATGATGAGGAAGTCATCTGCAAGGTTCCCAAGGTTTGTATTTATCTGAAGTTGTATAGCTTGATGAAAAAGCTTTTGTGCAACCATGGCTGCCCTAATTTGTCTTACAGAAAAGAGATTTTTTTGACTGAAAATACTTTTTAAATGTTTTTCTTTCAGACAGCAAGCACAGGAAAGAGTTCCAAATTTGCATCCCACTGGTGGAAGTGGTTGCAACATGAATTTCTTTCTAACTTGTACTCTCCACTTAGCAAAAAACATGAATGGGACAAATGCTGCTGCTCCCTAGCAAGCAGTGAGTTGACCTAGGGGTAGGAATAAGATGTTGTATATCTGCCCAGCAAAAAAACAACCTGCGTAAGAATATGAGAAAATTTGGTAAGTGTATGGAGAATGTTCATTTAATAAGTAAAGAAAAGAATAGGAATCCATCATTTCAGCTTTCAGTGGCTGGAGAGCAAGAAGTGCTTGAGTTTACTTGTTTTCCAAATTTGAAAAAGGACTTCAATATGCTATGCACCTCTGGAAAAAGCTTTAGAAAGCTTTTCATCAGTCGTTGAACACACTGACTTTCCCTTTCCAGCTAGTTGCTCATCCAGCACACTGTACACATTGTAAGTGGGTGCTAAAAAGGCAAGGTTAATTTCAACACTTTTGAAGGCTGCATGGCTCAAGTTTGTCCCTTCCTCTGTCCCCTCCATCTGTTGAATTGCAAGAGATTTTGGGTTTGCTTTTCTCTTCGTTCACGGATGCCCTGAGCCATGTCCCCCACTACAGGAGCATTTCATCACTGTGAAAGTGATTGAGAACTAGTTGCAATTTGAGTTCTTCATCAGCAACAAAGGTGTCCCTTACAGAAAATCCTTGAAGGGCCAAAATCGTGCAAAAGGATATGTCCTTTGCAAGATTATAGCAATACGTAGGGTTCATGCTAATGTTCAGGATGCAATATTTACTAAAGGGTAAGTTTAGAAGGAAGAGACAAAGATAGGAAAATGACATGACAAAGATACTTAACACTCTCTAATAAAACAAGGATTTAATTCACAGTTATGCACCTTAGGTATCAAACACCAGATTTAATATTTTGACATTAGGAAATTAAGTTTCTTAGTCTGGTTCTTCCTGGTCATTTTAGGCTTCAAACAAAAGCAAACCAGGTGTGGATTGTCTATAACAGAGAATGTCCCACTTTGGAAAATTGTGTGAATTTGAAAGCCTGTCATCTGGGAATAGCCAACTCCTACATTGCTTATCTCAGTTTTTGTCAGCCTGCAAGTGTTTTTGCACCAATTGCAATCGTAAATGCAGGAATGGAAAAAATATTCTTGGTGTAAAAGATATTTTAGCTGTAATGTGACCTGTGAAATATCAATAGTGTTAAGGCACAGATTCAAATTAGAGTTTTAAATAATAATGATGTTCAAGTTCTGTGCTTAATTTCTGTATGTTATATGTGTATATAAATTGTTTAATTTTATGTAAACATATTGTTCTAAAAGATTTATGCTCCAATAAAATAAATGTCCAAAGAGAAGTGTTGTTTCATTTGAATGCCCTTTATTTTTACTTGTGTTGTGTCTAACTGTGATTGAATGGTCTCTCCAAAATCAGTATGCCAAACACAAAAAACTTTATTCCTGTCAAAGAGGTGTCTTGTGAGGGAAGAAGCTTGCCCAGAGCCCAGCCTTGTGTATCCAGGCTGAGAAGTGTCACATGTCACTTCATGTTTCATCCCTAAAGGAATTTGCAGACTTGATATTTCTTGAGTTCTTTTCCTGCAGTAGTCGCTGCCCCCCGATCAAGAAAACAAAGAACTAAGATTCCCCCATTTCTGTAAGATGTTAATGAAAGCAGGGCAAGCTTGATTTAAAAATCACTAATATTTACAAGTTTTTAGGAGAAGTAAACTAGAAACTCACTAGTTTGGAAAAACTAGGAGATAGGAGATGGTATTGACCTGGGGCCATTAATTGGAGTTGTCTTCTTGCTTAGAGTCATGGAAAAAGAGACTTCAATTATGAAAAAAAAAAATGCACAACTACAAAACCCGCCCAACAACTAAATTTTTACAATGGAGTTCTCTTCTTGTAGTTGTTTCAAAGGCTTCACTATTCATTTTGTAAACAAAAACAGAGAACATAAAGGATAGTGTGAGGACAAGGCTTCCTCATGGAAAACACTGTAAGGGAAAATGCACATGGACTTCAGCCCAGCCAGCCTCTAAGAATTGTTTCTTGCAACACTAACTTTTCTGCAGCAGGCTTTTGGGGGACTCAAATCTATAAAACAAGTTATAAACACAGTAAGTAATAGAGAAGGCCATATCAGGTGCTACTGTGCTTTTAAGATGATAAGGCTTCTTTCAAGTTTGCAGCAGTTAACGAAAACAATCAAGAGTTATTAATGTGCAACACCTTGGAGTTGCTATCTGGTTTCTGATCTAAATGGTGCTTGTGTTATAGCAACATTCGTCAATTTCAAGTTATTCTCAGCACATGGTGTATCTCTTCTATCTGTAGACAGGCACTGAGGCATTTTCCAACCGTTATCATTATTATTGCCCTCTTTTCCACAGAAACATCTGAGTCTTTTTAAAAAGTTGTCTTGAACAGTGTTAAATTTATGTGCTCCACTTCCTTATCCTATAACATGAAGTTCTCATTTCATTGTCTGAGTTCTGACAGCTTTTGGAACTTTGTTTATTCATATTTTTTTCTATTTTTCTGGAATTTTTGTTTTCTTTTAGCAGATGCTGTATCTATCACCCATGTAAAATATTGTCACACTAACTGAAAATATTTTCTCCATGCTTTCCCTGGTACGACCTGACACGTAGAAGCTTGAGAAGTGAGCCCATGGTAATCTCATGAGTTTTAACAAGACCAAGTACAAGGTGCTGCTGGTCAGTATCAACATAGGTTGGGGGATGAACAGATCCAGAGCAACCCTGCTGAGAAGGACTTGGGGGTGCTGGAGAGGCTGGACATGACCCACCATGGGCACTCACAGCCCGGAAACCAAACATGTCCTGGGCTGCATCCAAAGCAGCGTGGCCAGGAGGGTGAGGGAGGGGATTCTGTCCCTCTGCTCTGCTCTGGTGAGATCTCACCTGCAATGCTGCACCCAGCTGGAGTACAAGAAGGACATGACCTATTGGAGCGATTCCAGAGGAGGGACATGAAGATTTAAGGGATGGAATTGAGAAAAGGCTGAGAGAGTTGTGTGTGTTCAGCCTGGAAAAGAAAAGGCTTCACATAACCTAAATGGGACCTTCCAACACCTGAAAGAAGCCTACAAGAAAAATGGAGAGAGACTTTTTACGGGAGCCCAGAGTGAAAGGACAAAGGGGAATGGTTTCAAACTTCAACAGGAATAGATTTAGATTAGATATGAGGAAGGAATTCTTTACCATAAGGATGGTGAGGCATTGGGACAGGTTGCCCATGGAAGCTGTGGATACCAGATTCCTGGAAGTGTTTACAGTCAGCTTGGTGGAGCTCTGAGCAACATGGTCTAATGGAAGATGTCTCTGCCCATGGCAGGGAATTGGAACTTTAGGGTCCCTTTCAAGCCTAGCCATTCTATGATGCTGTGATTCTTACATTTTCTTATAATCTTAAAGCAGCACTGCCAGCCCTTGCCAGGACAGCATTTCACAAACACTCTGACCCCCTATAAGGAGACGTTTAGTACACCTAAGTCAAAAAAAGTAAAGGGTAAATGTAAAGTATCTGATGGTAACTACAAATAAAGTTTTACTACTTTTGTGGTCATGACTGTCAAATCTTAAGCAAAGAATTGAGCAGGTTTTTAATAGCCTGCAGACCAAGATGTGTATTTTTGCATATCGCTTACCAAAAATACTAACCATCCTGATTTTATTTATAACCAAACTGTTTTTTTGAAATTCTCACCATTTCAATGATGCGCTATCTCTATAAAAATCCAGCTCCCAGTTCTGCTATGTGGCATGTATTGACTTGTCAATGTCAAGGACACTTACATGTAGAAATTATACCAGACGTCTGGTGTTCTATAGACTACTGGTGGTCTATATGCCATCTGTTCACTAACTTCACCCTAAGGAAGTGTTGGTCTTACTGTTTATGCTTAGGCACGCAGAATTCCACATTACTGTGCAATTGATGGTGGCTGAACCACTCAACTGAATCTCAGACAGGTCATCCCATTGTCTCTTCTACCCAGGTTTTCAGAAATGCTTGTTCTCTCCATCAGGAAGCATGCAAACATGTAAATGTACCCACACATGCACACCCTAATTTCAGATTTTCTATCGCTGTCATTAACATTGGCAATCATACTGGATGTTCAAAGAGTACTTTCCTTTTTGTCCAGAATTTTCTGAGCAGAAATGAGTGCAGTGCTTCAGAGGCTTTCTGAAAGAATTGAACTTAGTGTGTCTGGTTGAAAGCAAGTTGCATATGCACTACAAGATCATAGCGTAGAAGGAGAAAATCCAGAAATCCTAACAGTAGGACAATGCATGCTAAAGCCTCTATGGGTGATCCATTCCTCTTTTTTTTTTCAATCAGTTATTCACCAGGTGGCATGACCTCTTATTCTGCTTTTAAAAAATTTTCCTTTAGACCTTCTGCAGTGTGGTCCTCACTCCACAACAGATCAAATTGCATATTCTTGATCATTTTACTTTGTCATCCCTGAACTTTTGAAGACTGGGTTTTGATAAGGGTATGGTTCCAGGTAACTAAAGAGGGATGTGATTTTATTCTCTCCGGGTAAGGAGACTGGTGACAAGTGTTGACTTCATCTTAATTGATGAGTCGTTGAATACCTCTTCTCCATCTTTCTTTAGGTTTAGGAGAATTTCAGGAAAAAACGCAAGAGAAAAATTCAGCATTTCCTTTTTATTGCTGAATTTCACCATCTACTGTCTCACATGTTAATCCAGTTTGAAGTCTTTGTCAGTTTAAGTTAAATTGGGCTCCCACAATCCAGATCAACTGAAACAATGGAGAGTTAGCATGAATAGTTTCAAAGTAAAAGCTGTAACGAAGTTTTTGCTTACACTCCAAAAAGTGTAAAGAGCTTAATGTTGTACATTTTTCCTTCCTAGGCTTCCAGATTCTTGCTTCCCTGGTCTCAGCTCTTTAGACTAAGCACCTGAATGGTACAACCTACTCAGTGGCTTGTGCCCTGTCACATTATTCCCATTGTTGGGAATGTACCATACTGCCAAAACTCTCAGCATACAAACCACATTAAGCCCCAAAAGAAAGCTTCTGTATCATGCCTGGCATCCTCCATCCATCTGCCCATTTCTTGCTCTTGTTCAGGGGATAGAATAAAAGGTTGCCAACAGCAAGTTGGGCCCCTATCACATTTATGTTTCAACAATTATGCTATCAACAATATGTGTGTGTATGATTACTAGTGGAGAGTATTCAAGCTTGAGGATGTTTTATGCATTGAAGGCATCAGTGGTACCTTATTTGATCAAGATATACAGACAACTTGTGCCAGAACAGTCTTTGCCCTTCATGCCAAAAAAGTATTAGCATGTCCACAGGAAAAAAAAATATGTACAGAAAAAATGTATCATATGTATCTTTAAACAAAGACCACTGTTTTGTATCATCATGATGCAAACTCAGAAAAAGAGGTCACCAATTAAGCTAAGCTATTACACCAGTGATTGCCAATAGATGAGCAGACAGCCTTACATTATGTTGCTTATTTTTACCAAGCATTTGATTTATGAGAAAACTCTTCACTTAGTATCAAAGCAGTGTTAAGTCCAGTTGACAACTACCCTTCTGCCTTAACAGTAATCATCTGTTAATTGTACTGGCTTGCCTACAATTATTTGTCAAAATAGTGTTCAAGAATTGGCATAATGCTGCACAAAGAGCCATATGTAAATTAGAATGTTTTAATTTATGAGCCTAAACAAAGTGAAAAGTCAATCAAAAGTGAAACTTAAAACAAATAGCACCCTGTTTAAAGACTTGTCTCCCAGAAGAGGGCATTTAAATCAGTTTCACTGCTTGTGTACTTTTATGCATATAACTTCATCCATATGCTGGTTTAGAGTTGCCCAGTTTGGAAAGCATCTTGGATGCCTATGTCTGTATCACTTCTGTCAATCAATATCTTGTAACAGGGGCTGAAGAAATTTGAGTAATTGCTTATGTAATAAACAAAGCAGAAATTAATAGTTTCTTTTTGATACACAGAACTGAATTGCAGTTTGAGTCATTTAAAAATGACAATTTAAAAAAAGATTTGCAATACTTCTGCATCCAGTGCTAGGGAGCTAGCTTTATAGCAATCCGTGTAATTCATAAGTTTGTTTTCTTTATATGACTTAAGTCTTCATAGGTTGATGATTCCCCAAGAATGTGTTCAACCCTTGCTGACATTTTGCCTTGAAAGAGGAGTATCAGTTTTTTAGCCAGGTGTAATTTACAATTGAACCTTGAGTTTTCCAGGTTCATGTGAGAGCTCACTAAAGAGATATTTCTAAAAGATACAGGATTTTCAGTCAGGGTACTAGTAAAGGCTGTTCTGCTGCAGTGGATCTAGACTACATGAGTTCCCAAATGGATCCCTCAGATTTTTTTTTTCACTTGGGAAGAACAGATTTGCTCAGAAAAAGGCTTTCCAAATTCCCAAGGTGACTTCTTGAAACCTATACCATGGTTTCCCAATCACTGCCTCCTACTGCAAGAGGTGATCTGAGTTATCAAAGCCACATTTTACAAACATGTTTGTTTATGTCTAGGTATGCACATTTATAATGATTTCTCCTTTACCTTGGTTTTATCAAGATCTCCAGTTTGGTCTTTTCATCATATCCTTAACTTTCTGCAGATATTTCACTGCTGCCTGTGGTCTCTCTCTATATATACATGATTTATTCTGATCAGTGAGTCAGAGGTTCTGCTTAGGGAGGTCAGATTCTAGGTGAGCATTTGTCACTCCTTAGTACCACTTGTCCAACACTGTCATCCTAATCAATTATGCTGTTAGCTAGACAGTAGCAGTAGATGTTATTCCTGACATTGTTCAGTCTTAAAATGAATTTTGTGATGGCACACAGTCATGAATTGCCAGCCTTGCCTTCTTCCAGGAGTTGCTGCAATGGGGAAGAACTGAACAATGTGGAACAAAGTTTCCTGGTGTTTCCTTTGCTCATAATCAAGCAGTTAAATTCCTTGCCACGCCTGAGAAGCCACTTGGCGCTCAGCAACAAAAGAACAGCAGCTGCAGCATTGCTCTGTGGATAGAGGGCAGTAAATAAACTGGGTTTATTTTTTTTCTGTACTCTCTAATTTTTCAATTGTAAGACAAGTCCTCTTTTATTTCCCTTCATCCTACTTTTTCCCATCGTACTGGTAAGCTAATTGAGCAAAAAGCAACTGGTGCCTGCATTTCACTCCATGTGCTTGCTTTCTCCTCTTTTCTATTTAGCAGCTGATTTCACAGGCAGTCCATTTTCTATATTTAATTGAATAGACTACTTGGAGTGGAAGCTTTGGGCACAACAGTGGTAAATTTTCGATATTGACCCTGAAAGGTATCCTGCACATACTGTTATTGGCATGTTAACCCCAGCTGGAGCCAGCTGCTTCCTCAGATGTTCAGCCATTGGGAGACCATTCAGGACTCACAGAGTCACTTGGTGTTCCACATTCCCTCCAGGGTCTCAGCTGCTGTTTCTAAAGACAGAAATGCAGAAGGACTTCAGCTTCCAAGTCTTTCTAGTTTGTAGCCCCTTTGCCAATACTTGTACGCAAGACTGAACGCATCATCTGTGTACTCTTTCATTCTGGAATAAAGGGCTGTTCAGTTTGTACACGAAGCATGTTTGCAGATCACGTGCTTAGCATGACTTATGTTGTATCCCTACCTCTCAATCCTCACAGAGGAGGAGCAGATAATGTGGGATAGGAGCTGTATTCAGTTGGCAGGACTCCCAGGAAATGCCTACAAACTTCTGGACTAGCATAATTATAGGACACAAGCTATTTCTGCATTTCTCTAAGATGATTCTGCCTCTTTTGTTCTAATTAATAATCCAAAAATATTTTACAGGTAGAAAACTATATCCAGTCATTCCAGCTGTCATTGTTGTTAGTGTATAGACTTGAAGTTTCACCAATGGCTTCATTCATGTCAATCAGAGGTGGGTAATGACTTTCTGACAGTAAATCTCTAGCAAAATTGCAGTCAAATCAGAAGCATATGGGATGCCATAGAAACCCGTTTGAGATAATTTGCTAAACAAATGTTTAAAGTTTTTATTTAAGTGCTAGAATTTAAATTATCAATACTTCTTAGTGAAAGATTTCATGTTAGGTCTCAGGAAGTAGTGACTTGAAATTTTGCTTTTCTAATGATGTGCCTAATTTTCTTTCCTATTTACTGCTTTCACCTAACAGAAGTGTTTCTTGCATGACACCCACCAATTCTATTGTCTCAGGTGTTCCCCTAGACTTAAACTATTGTGCAATAGATTTGGAAATTCACACAACTTTTAAGGAGGTTTTGATCTGTAATGGCTGCAAGGGTTTTACAGCAGAGACTTCCACAAGAACTCCAGCAGGTATCACAGCTCATGTGACGCCTTGTCTTTGCAGCATACAGTGAAGATTAGGACCAAATTTTGTTCTCTAGCCAAATACGAAATTTTAGTATCTTTATCACACTATGGAGATTGTATGGCAAACAACCACTTCATTACAAAAGCATCTTTCCCTTGCCTGTATATTTCAGCTACATGTTGCTTCAAGCTCTCTCTGCTCATTTGGAACATTCTTCATAAACTTTGGTGGCTGTGCTGAGCCATGAATGAATACCACTGCTATCCCAATCTGCCCTTACATTTTGTTAGGAAAAAAGCATTCTATTTGAACTTGCTGAAATACATACTTCATTTAGTCACTTTTCTTGAATTCCAGTTCTGTCTGTTGTTGGAATTTGATTGCTTTGAATTACTGTCTATTTCTACTGCTGTTTGCCAGGACTAACTTCCAAGCTTCTGTAATAATTAAATTAGGCCTAAAAACAATATAGTATAAAAACCATTTTTTATGTTACAAGAGAGAAGCCAATCCAGTCAGTCATCTTGTAGGTAGAATTAATTTTATTAAAGCTTTAGTTCACAGAGAACTAATAATTTTGGAGTTAACTGCCCTTTTTGATAGGGTTAATATCAAAAGATAGTGCACAGGTCTGACAAATCTATCATACCATAAATTTTTTTTTTCTAATGAATGAAGATAATGTCGGGCTGTAAGAATCTAGGATGGCAAGACCTTTACAAAAAGATCTGCTGTGATCCTACTTTGACCAGCAAGTGTCACTTGGGGACTAACTAGAATCCAGATGACTTCTATGATAAAATCACAATGCAGTGTACTTTAGATACATTACTCATTAATTCCTTTATTTATAAGTCAATGGCTTAACTTTTGACATAATTCATAGCATGCAAGGAAGCAAGCATGTGGTTTTATCCTTTTGAGGTGAAAAAAAATGTATGTCAAATCATTTCACTCTATACTAACATCTGCTACATGGATTATAATTCCTCTCATCTCTCAATTTCTGTGCTTCACCATGGGTTGCATTTTTCACTGTGATACCTTGTGCTGTATTTGATAAAAGTAACTGCTATTAGAGAACTAGTCAGTTTTAGAAGTTATATATTACATTTAAAGATGGAAATGCTTATGGTGACACTTCAAAATATCTGTTGAGCTTATTTATGGGCTTCCCCTAATTATGATAGGAAGACTAACAATGAAGCATTCAAAATAATTTCATGTCTCTGTAAATGAAGATTTGTATACAAGGAGTTTTTTAAAAGCGTATTCCTTAGTTTTTTAGTAAAGCAAGAGCAATCAAGTCTTTGTTCCCTTTATATCAGTTTTTCAGTACTAGCTTTGAGCCATCAGTTCTCTCCAACTGTGATTGCTTTGGCAGGACTAAAATCTAGCTTTCTCTTTTTTCATATATGATGAAATGAATTAATTCCTTCATCATTGATCCATGAGGTGTATTTGTTCATTGTAGTACATTTAGAAACATTATTTTTTTGCATTGATTCATCAGCAGTATTTTTGTTCCTAAATGATGTTCAGAAAATAGCTATATCCTAAATGATATCTAAATATGTTTTTAAGAATAATTATATTTCAGTGCATCTGAGGCTAATAACTTCACATATCATAAGCTTTTTACATTATATTAGACCACATTATAAACTATCTTGTGATAAAAATGAGTATTGCAAACATCCCAAGGAAGGAAATTTTGCTACTGAGGCTTTATTAGCAAGGCCAATCAGAGCACTGTGAATAGACAAAATAAAACCACTCCCAAAACTGTTGCCAGTGGATGACTGTGGTGGCAGCTGAATCTGAGGACTATCAGCAAATATGCAGAACTGCCTCAGAAGGCTGTTGGAAGGCTTTTCATAACACACTTCATGAGACAGTTTAAGAAGTGGATGGGAAAAGAAGTAGGGAGAAAGGGTAGTTTGCAGAGCTGGGATGAATATGCAAGTAACAATATCCATGATTTCTACAGAATGAATAGTTATAAATGATGGAATTGTCTGTGCTTTGTCTGTGACTGATGACTTCCATGTGAAATTGTGAGCGGTGTATTTACAATGGAAGGTTTATTTTCTGTTCACCAAACACAAGACATGTGCCTTAAAAAGAAAATGTTGACCTGAAATGTAGCCCCATCTTGTTTCAGGATGTAAGAGAGGCCAAATGCTACACAGAAACAAAATAATAATTTTACCTATATTGGAAGTTTCATTCTGGCCTCATACTGCTACCATAAACCCTAAACCACAAATATTGCTATCCTTTAACATATATATGCATTGTGACTGTTGTGTCTGCATGTGATAAAAGTTAATTGAAAAACTAAGTAGGAAAAGGTGGTATCTTTGATCAGATGAGCTGGTACAACTGGAAAAGCCAGGCAAGGTTTCAGACACACGCATTCCTCAAACCAGATGAAGAAGTTTTTTTTAGCAACAGTAGTTGGCTTAAAAAGATTTCTCATTAGAACTTGACTTTTTCTTACATATTTAGAAAATCATGGCTACAAAATATTATGCAGTCCATAAGTTCTTTCTTGTGATTGGTTTGAACATGCTGCTTTTAATTAAATAGGTTATTTTTTTCCTCTTTTGCGTTAGAAAACATTGTAGAGGTATGAGTCTTTCTTACTCTCCCCAAGCCATTTACCAGAATAAACTTTGACCATGGTTGCAGTTATCATTCTCTGTATATTAAATGGTCTTAAATTTTTACATGCATTCCTATATATACAGTATTAAACTATGATTTGTGGTTATTCTATCTAAAAAGTTCACGTAACAGAAATACAGTTATTGCCATTATTACCTTTATAATATCCTTATCTTAGAGTTGCACAAAAATGGGGATTTATTACATTCAGCTTGGTGAAGAACTAAGTTTTAAATTTTTGTAAGTTCAGTTTTTGGTGATTTTTTTAGTTCTGACATGATCATACCAACAAAGTAAGAAACATATAAATAGAACAACAAAAAGAACTAATTTAATTAGAAGTATGGACACAAATCTGTACTTATATAAACATTAAAGGTTTCAAAAAAAGGTTGAACAAATATGCATAAGCAGTGATATAGATTTGGTTCCTTGGGAGTGTGTCCTAAATTGGATGACCTCTGAAGGAACCTCCAGGCCAATCTTACAGAATGAAATGCATCGTTAAAATGTTTAGACCTCCCTGCACGTGCATTAGTCTAAGTAATTTATGAATATTTACAATTCACTAGTCTCTCCCTTTCAAATTGTGAAGAAATTGAGTACATAGCAGTGGTCTTAGTATGGTGCCTTTCCTCCTTCAAATCAAGTCAGTGTGCAACAGAAGAACAATAACTCCTCTTGTTCTATCTCTTCTCTTCCTCATTTTATCTTTTCTAATTGCCCTTTACTCTGTGACTTGCTTGAATTTATCCGAGATTTTTTTTTGCATTTTTTTGCATGGAAAATGATACTGCATGTACTAACATGTCCATTTATACAGTAATTTTTTTATATCAGCATGATTCCTTTAATAGAATATTTTTTCTCTTTATACTACATTGTTTTGTAAGAAGTTTTAACTACAGTAAAAGGATTTCTTTTAATCTAGAATGACAGTGGCTATGGAAAGATTAATGACATTCTAATGGCTGTATATTGATTTAACATTATCACTATAAAATATACAGTGATATAGCTATTCCTATAGAAACAGTCAAATACTTCATCAGAGACAGAATCTTTCCCGTTATAGAATTTTTTGGATCATCTGGCTTTAAAAAGCTTGTCATACCTTAGAACCAGTATGTGACTGAACGTGTTTTCATTAATGTTAAACAAATTAATATTTCAGTAGACATTTGTGGGTGTATTTGTCTGCAACAGCAACAATAACAACAACAAAGTATCTAAGTATTTAGATAACTTACAAGAATCAATTATACCCTTACAGGAGATCAAAGCTTTCAATCAGAGCTTTGAAAGCTTTGGCTATCGGTAAATTCAGATAGTGTACATTTAGGTGCTGTCAAAGTCCATTTCTAACTTTAATGCTCTTCTAGATCAGTTTCACAATGAACTGTGCTGTTTATTTTTCTTTTTTAACTGTTGAGTAATTGGGGAGGAGCTGTTTTCCATCAACTGTACATGTGCTACCAGACTCTCTGCCTAAATCTTAGGAAGGAAGAAACCTTCTAAGCTGCATATAAACTTCACAGCCAAAAATCCATCTGTGTGGGTTATGTATCCATGTCCTCTAGTCTATGGCTCTTTGACCTTTGTAAAGTGAAAGATCACGTTTTGTTTTGTTTTGTCTTGTTTTGGTTTGGTTTTTTTAATCCACAGACAAGGTTATGAAGATATTTTACTGCCTTCACTTACAACCAAATTAAATTAGTTTAAAATTTATATGTCACTTTAATACTCTACTTTTTATCCCAGTTTTTTTGTCTGATTGCCTGGGAATCCAGGCACAGTATTTTCATATTTTTTATTATTCAACTTTTTTTTCCCCAAACTACCTTTTGATGATTTGTGATCCTGAAGAATCTGAAAGCCACTAATCTTCAGGGACTCTTGTCATCTACAGAGAAGAGAGGTGGAGAAGGGTCTGTGGGTTTGTCTGCTCTTAAGGCACTGAGGGGACAATGAGTTGGGAGCCATCATAGCAGCTTCATGGAAACTTTTTCTCTAGTAAGCTGCCATATTCGAGAGCAGGCTGCAAAAGGATGTCTAAAGAGGTCCAAAATTAATCTAAGTACTAATATATATGTAAGGATCTCCCTTTGCTGCCTCTTCTTTAGTTCACAAGAGCACCATATAAAGAGTTGATCTTGTTCGCTGATTGCTATCAATATTTGAACATTGCTGAGTTAGCAGCTTTCAGAATATGCCCTTTGCTTAGCTTTTAATTAATGATATCTGAATCATAATAGGGGTAGATGACATCTGATAAGATATAGATCAAATGGGCACATAAAAATTTCAGGAAGAGGCAATTTCTACTAGATAGCTAAAAATGCCAGAGATGGATCTTTCACTTTTAGTTACCTTTTTATTGACACCATTGAGACCTTGCTGCAGAGCATATAAATCAATACTCTCTTTCATGGCCACAGGAGAGCCACTATTAACATAAAAATTCAGAATAAAGGCTTCCTTACATTACTCTCGTGTGGGTGCAATATCACTAAGCAATTAATGGCAACAGTGAAAAGCTCAGAGTCTCATTTTGAAATGGAAACACTCTTGACAAGCAGACAGCTAACACGAGGGATCCTTCCAGAACTAAAACCTGTCTTCTTTTCACAGTTCCTGTGAAATATAGCACTGCCCAAATGAAAATAAAATGCAGGCAGGAAAACCTTGGAAGCTAGTATCAAACTACACAAGCATCCTAATTGTGTGGACTTGATCAAGTGTTAATTTCCCATCTAGGTTCCCATCCTTCTGCAGCTGATCTTCATCAGGTGCTTTATGAGGCATGGGATACTTTACGTCCATGATGTGGACTAAGCTCTTGTGTTCCAGAAGTTTAGGGTTTGCAGGAAGGCTCTGCTATGTGAGAGCACTCCTGGGCAGCTGGGATTCATGGCAGAGGATGTGGCTGTGTAGATGCTACCGTGCTTGGGCATGAACTTAAAAGAGACTGTAAGAATTATCTGTTCTTACCTGGCAAGGGAAAAGGAGAAAGAAAAGTGAGGTGCCAGCATCCATTCTCCTTTACGGTCCCAGAAAGGGATAGTTTTGCCATTTTAGAAAGCAGACCCTAGTCTTAGGAAGCTCTGGGTAACTTCTAGCATGAGAGCCAAAATGGGTAATAACGTTAAGAATTAATAATAGGATGCTCCCAATGTTTCTTAAGTTTAATGATGGGACCAGAAGTGGTGATCTGAATTGCAGATGGTAGTGGTTCCTTCCTCTCTGATTTGGCTTTGATAGTTCCTTTGATGTAGAAGAACTGTGAGCTTAATTTGCATGACATTACTCCCACTCTTATCAGTCTGCTGATGAGATATCTTTATTAAATCTTTCACTATTTCAGGATTATTTACATACGTTCTGATTTTATACTGAGATTCTGCTTTACTACACAGGGAGCCTACTGATAAGGTTAAGGTACCAATCTGGTATCTTATGAATTTTGATACTTTTAGTATGGTATTTTAAGTTTTGCTCCTGTTACAAATTACTCCACTCCATCAGAAATTACTACCGTTCTTAATTGACATGCAATGTCTTTTCAGGAAATGGCAACTAGAGATGATTAAATGAGTAGCAGAATAAAAATTATGAACAAGTTCAATTGATCAGTTCACCTTTTATTAATATGAATGTATGGGATATTTACGAAACAAAAACATGAAAATAAATATATCTGTTTTTATAAATTCTCCTCTAAGTTGTAATGTTCACTTTTATTCTAACTCCAGTTTCCTTCCTCTCTTTCTTTTATAGAACAGAATATCTTCTAAAAAAAATTTTTTTTACTGCTGGGCAGAGATGAAGAATAAAGATGTGTTTTGAATGTAAAGAAGAAGTAATTTTTGTCCAGAAAACAAATTAAGTTTTTTGAAACTCAGTTAAATGTGAAATGCACACAGATACTATTCTTATTTTCTTTAATTTATAGAATATGACATCACTCAGCTCCCAGTTTCTGACACTTTTTTTCTCTTATCTTCTAGCATTTTGTTCAACTTTGTTTTCAGGCAGCACAGTGAGAAAGATTAAAAAAATATCCAGATTTGCAAACATATGAAACATTTGCCTTTAAAAAAATATTAATATTTTAATCTGTTAGAATCGTTCAGGAGATGAAGTCTACTTTATTGCTCAAAACAAAAAAACTCAATCCTACCAGCTGTTCTAATCTGATTTGCAGAGTTCCCCCAAGCACATCCCTGGGACAGGAGAGGGGGAAGGTGCTGATGCACCCATGACTGACGTCTTAATTCTGATTACATTTTGGAGGCTTCCACTGCAATTCAACCAGCAGTGAAAGCATTACTTGTTCAATATGCAGCCTATTAAAAATACTTCACATAAGAAAGGGCTTATTTACCTACAGATAAAAATAAGAATTAAAATAAAGAATCTGGAGAACAGCATTGAGGAACTGCAAGGTTGCTTTTTTTAGGAGGAGAGAAAAAGACTGCCAAAGACAATGTTGTAGACCCCTCTACAGCTTGCAAATTGTTTTTATTCTACCAGGCAAATTTTGTAACTTTTTAGTTTACAGGATGCCAATTTGCCTATCCTTTAAATCAGAGTGTCTTGAGGCCTGTGAAAGTCCAAGAATGCACCTTACCAATGAGGTTCTTCTTGATAGCAAGACTGTACTAGACTCACACTGAAATTTTTTAAAAATTTGAGGGTTTTTTTTTCTTTTTTAATTCCATTACAAAAAGCAGTACCTTAAAGTAGAATTTATTGAATAATGCAATGTATTCTAGGAATTACATATGAAGGCTTAAATTAAACATCAAAGAATTACACCATTTTCTTGTTCTTAACCTGTGTGCTTTATAATCTGTAGAACATGTTCAGGTAAAGAGAAAAGCAACTTACATGAATCTCTAAATGGTACAACCATTTGGCCTGTGTGGTTGATTTTGATTGGAAAAATATTCTTATTTCTCCCAATGTAACAATTAGTTTATAATTTGAGTGATAAGATGTAACTAAGCTATAACATTTCAAATAATTTTTACATATCTGCAATGTCTGTATTAGACAGTAGGTTCTCTAATTACACATAAGGCACTACACTTAGTATACTTAAAATGCAACACTTTTTAGATTGTGCTTTTCCTTCTTTTAAAAGAACATTAAGAATTTGGAGGGGTACATGGAGATGATCACTTTTTATTTGATGAATTGAGTTTATAATAAAATGGCTCCAAAGACCAAATGAAAAATATCTGAGATGGCAGAAGGCAGGATATTAATGTATTGATATCATCTGGATAATAATACAGTATGTTCCTGAACTTCGAGGTCTTCAGAAACTCTGAGAACTAAAATGACTGTGTCTTTCAGGTATCAAAAAGCTATGAAGTACATTTAGATTTTAAAAGGTGCATTTAGAAATAGATGCTATGGGCACACACACACTTGTGACTGCAGTGCCCTGATGAAGCTGCAGAATACATCCAAAAGGATCAACTCTCTTCTGACATAATTTACTCTACAAGAAATAAGCGTGTCTGGAGTACTCCCATGGAAGCTCCATACCTCACAGTGCAGGAAGCAACAACGCAAAATACGTGTAAACATCTCTGCTGTCCACAGATGCCAGAACAGCCCTTGAGGCACAGGGTAGCTTGTGTTTGTGGCTACATCAATACACCAAATAGGGAGGCATATAGTTTCTCTTCATCACCTTTGCCCTTTTCTTTCCTTCAGGCTAAGCACAAGCCCAAATTTGTTGCTGCGACATGTTTGCATTGTGGCTGAGTTCTTTAATACTGAGTGCATTCCAAAAACACCCCTCTTTTCACTGTTCACAAGGGTTAATTCAATAAACAAAACACAATAAAAGCTACTGAAAAATCTGGAACAGGAAGGAAGCTGACTTATTTCTCCTTGATTTCCCATGCTGCCAGTGTAATTAATTGCCATTTTCAACACGGTGGCTGCAGTTTGCTTAGAATTTAACTTTCTTTTGTTATTTTTAAAATTATTACTATTACTAAGTAATTAAGATTTAGCACATCAGTCCCACTATTACTTCTTTTAGCGGGAGGAGGAGGGGGCCAGAAGAGTTTCATTGCTGATCCATTCATTGTGGAAGGATGCTCCTTTGAAAGTATTATCTTTTTGGGTGATCATTGGAGTTAGAGAAAAACACCCATTCTAGGAAACATGGTAACAAAAGAGGTTTTAATGTCTGTAAGGGCAGGCATCTGACTTCTTAATTTAAAAGAGAACCTTGTGGATATTTTTAAAACTGCCAACAGCACCTTATACCAATTTTTTGGTGCTTCCCAGTTCCCTTGCTCTACCTGGCACTTAAGCTTGTGTATAGGAAGAACTTCTATCGCTTTCCTCACATATCTTATTCATCTTAATATGGCTATGCTTTCCCTCTTTTTTTTTTCTATATGCAATTTTTGCTAGGTACTGTTCACTTGGTTTGCTAGCCAGCTAAATGTTTTTAAAAAGGTGCGTGTTATACTGAAGTATGTTTTGTCTATAAGCTTATTTCACTGGTCATTCCATATAATGTGCCAAATCTTTGATCATTGCCTCAATTTTAACTGAAAAGTAGTTCAAGACAACAGTTGAAGTGCTACTTAACTGTTTTTAGATGGCAGACTTTATGTAGATTTTTCTGGGTATGAAGAAAATGACACTCATTGTGCTTCAACTTTTTAGAGTGCTGAATAAATACAGCTTGTATGGTGTTTCTCTTCAGGTCTGTACAAACACACAGACCTGATGATGCAAATTCTATAAGGAGATAAGTTGTGAAAGCAGTACTTTAACTTCTGCTCATGCAATTGCCAAATTGTTCACAGGGCATTTAATGGGTTTTTTTAAAGATACAAACTAAATTCACATTCTTTATATCAAAAAGACTTGTTCCCTTATTGAGCAGATTTTTACACCGTATGGAAGAGCAGTGTCTTCTTGTTACTTGAAAGTTAGGCCTTTGCTTTACCAAATATTATGTGCCTCTGGGACAGGAAGAAAGCCTGTGCAACAGGTTTCTGCAGCCTTGCCGGCATGCTCAGACAAATTAACTTGTCATAACGAGTTGTGCTTGGTCTCCCAAAGTGGAGTTAGAGGGGTGTGGAGTTCCATAAAACCACCTCACTTTTTCTTAGTGGATGTCTTTGATTTGTAGCTACTTGAATGGATTTTCTTTAGACATGTGCTGCTCCTTCTCCAATCTCTGCACTTGCATAGACCTCATGTAATGTAAGCCTACACCCTTTTCCTTGCAGTAGGGACAGCCAAAACAGAAAGCTGTTTAAGTCTCCCTGGCAAAGGCTCTCCTCAGTCTCACCCACACTGGATGCACATACATGGTCTCCTGGCCGTCAGACCCATCTGCCAGGATGGCATGGTGCCCATCCTCAGCCTTGTGAGACAGATTCACTGCAGCACAGACAAATCCAGCATTGGGTTTAGGGCAGGCATTCTATATGGAGTGCCAAATAATGCCTGGTATATGGGAAATAACACCTTTAGGCTATTAGCAGCACCATAGGTTTATTTAACCTACATGTGTTATGTAGATACGTGTCATGTGATATGAGGATACAAAAGACAGGAGTCAAAATATTTGCACCTGGAAGCATAAAATTAGACTCCTCTGTATGTATGTCTGTGTAGAGACATATATATACATATACATGTGTGTGTCTTTGTTTTTCAAAGAGCAGAACACCCTGCAGTCAGCCCCCTGTATGAAAAATGACACACACTCACACTTTCTAAAAATCAAACCACTTGCAAATGTGCACTTGAGAGACATCCAGCATGGTGTGCTTTTTAGCAAGAGGCTCTCCTTTAGCATCAGGCTTTTGTTGGTTATTTCTGGTACCAGTCTGGATAAGACAACGCCATATGGAAGTGAGAGTTGGAAGAAAACAGGCTCAATCTCCTGAATACAGTAAGGCAATGCACCAATGCCTACAGGGAGCATGGCATTTACTTGCTGTGGAATTGCCTCTGGACCATCACTTCAGGAGCACACAGGCTGATTCATGTTGTCTTTTTCAAATAATGGACTGTGAGGCTCCAGCTAACTTCAGAGTTTTGTGTACAGCTGCTCTCCATACACTCTCAGTGTGAGGTCTTCTGACTTCTTTCTCTGTGGGCAGATTAGGTTAGTGTTTGCTGGAAATGTGGGCTCAGTGATGGCAGTGTGCTAGCAGCAGAGCAGCTAGAGGTCTTGTATACATCCACAGAGCCAAACAAAGGTCCCTATGTTTGGCTAAAGGTCCCTATGAAGTGCAGCAGCTTCAGAATATATAGCTTTTATACTATTTGCTTTCCCAAATATGGGGAGGAGAGGAGAGGTGCAACTTTCTTACTGTCCATTTCTGGACTACACTTTGTATTTGACAAGAGAAGAAGACGAGGGACAGACAGACAGAGGGAGAGGAGAGGTCCAAGTTTCTTACCTTCTGCTTCCAGGCTGCTCTTTGTACTCGACAAGAGAAAGAGGAGAGGAGAAAGTTTCTTACCTTCCATTTCCAGGCTGCTCTTCATACTCAACAAGATAAAGAGAAGAGATTCAAGTTCCTTACCTTTCATTTCCAAGTTGCTCTTCTTATTCCATAAGGAGAAGAGAAGAGGAGTGGAAAAGACTAGGCAGCCCCACCTGCTTTTATCATGCTTGTCTTTATTACTTGCAGCTTTGAGCCATTAAGGGCAAGGTTGTTTTTCTGCTTTGGTGATTAGTGCACCTGTGCCTTATCAGAGGCCAGGTGGCCTGTTAAGATAATTAGAGTTCATCGAGTATTTTCTGGGTTTCTTCTTCTAAACAGTTTCCTAGCCAGTTTCCATCAATAAGGGGCAACTCTGTGGAAAAGTATTCTTTTATTTAGGGAAGGTTTTTTTAGGTATATCTTACCCTTTAGCCAAAGAAAAAGGAGAAGCATCAAAGTCATTTTATACTTGCATAGTAAACATAAACTTGGAACGTGTGCCATACAATAGATTTGCCTAGTGTGAGACCATCTGATTTATTGCGGTTGATGTCAGACAGCAAGTAGTTTTGACATATTTTGTCACAAAAATTCCAAGACTGTCTGACAAAGGTGCTATTTTTGCTCAAAACCAGTGTTTGCCTGCAGATCCTTGAGGTGCAGCAGAACAGTCTGGTCATCAATATGTGTCTAAGCATGTGTCAGCAGTGTCCTGGAATACCAGGCTTTGTTAACAAAATTGCCAATTGACTAAGGAAAATTATTGCTCACCTTCATCTGATATTCATTAGATCACATTTTGAATACTCCCAGTTTTTGTTCCCAGTGCAAGAACATTGGTAAACTGGAGTGAGTTGAGTGAAGCCCAACAGAATGGTCAGGGCTGGCACACCTGCCCTGTGAGCAGAAACTGCAAGAGAGAAGGTTGTTCAACCTACAGACAAGAGGGCTTTGGGAACACCTTACAGCAGTCTGTCCATATCCACAGGGAAGTTAGCAAGAATGCAAATTCCTTTTATGTAGGGGCATGGTAGATAAATGAAAAACAACAGTCCCAGACTAAAGAGGAGAAGTTCCAACTGAAACAAATTGTCCAAGGATCTCTGTGAGGACAGCAGAGCACTGGGACAGGTTGCCCAGGAAGTTGTGGAGTTTTTGCCATGGAGGCTTTAAACACCTGGCTCAAAGCCCTGAGCAACCTGGTCTAAATGCTGAACTCACTCCTAAATCTGAGCAGGATGTTAGAGCAGATGCCTATCTGAGATCATTCCAACCTGAGAGATCCCATGGAAGGCCATCTTCCAAATTCTCTCATCATTACCTTTGGGTTATGCAAAACTACTGAATATATTGCCATTTTCTTAAAGAAGGTCTAAGTGCAGAACAAATCCATGAAAAGTATTACAAATTATAATGTGGTAAACAATGCAACAGTTCTTACTGCAAAATGATAATTGTGTATGGAATTGGTAACAGGATGCCTCAATTGCTAGCAAGAACACTTAAGACTGTGACTTTCAGAAAATCGCTAGCTCTTTTGACAGATTACATTTTCTTTAGGAGCCAGTGTTGATTAAAATTCACACAGGAAGGGTCCAAGTCTTACAGTTTTGGTCTTTAGTTCATGTGGTCCATATTTTCATTTTAAAGGGCTGTGTCTGATTAGCCCATTATGCATTTTTCTGTATTCTCAAATGTTTAATCATAAATGATGGAGGAAGCTGCAGGTCAGATTAATTAGTCTTTTTGACTCTGTGTGTGTGCATTAACATACTGAATGGTCTGTTACTGCTTAATTAAGCCCACAACATAATTCTTTGCATTGTTTAGGTACCATGCAGGTACACAAGTGCAGCTACTCAAAGTTATGGCAGACATCTAAGTCCGATGTTACTGCTACTTCTCCTACATGTTAGCAAATACCCCAACTAAAACAAGCCAGGATTTTCCCAATTAAACAGCATAGGCATGAGAGGTTTTGCTGGAAAAGTGCCATACACTTGATGAAATTCCTCAGGATAAATATTCTTTTTTATTTCCCCTGAAACGTAGCAGGAAGCCTTTCTGCACAGGGCATTGGTTGGTACACAAGAAACCTACTGAAGAGACAAAAGTCACGACTGTAGGCAACATGATTGTGTGGAACTCCCTTACTGGAGGACAGATCTCTGCTGGAAGGTTGTGTACCCATAGCTTCCATTTCACCCAGAAGCCAATTTGTGTTGATGGATTGTGTACATTTTCCACAAGCACTGGAAGTGGATTTCATCTCAGTTAGCTTTAGGTACTTACAACAGGTATGGGATATATCAGAGCTGCTCTGTTAGATTCCCTTTATTGTCAGCAGGGAGAAGTAGGTACCAAGAAAAATGATTCATCTGACTTGCCTTAGAAATCTACTGAAGGACAACATGTATCATACTTCAGCAAATTGTATTACCTTCCATTGATAGGAAAAGAAGTTCAGACAAGTAGCTTGACTGCAAGTAAATCCCACACAAGAAAACAGCACTGATCCATAAATCTGGGACCAAGAGAAGTCTTGTAATAAAAGGGACAAACAGCCTCATTCCTACTGAAAAGCCACATTTTCAGTGTACCTGCTTCAGATGTTATTAAAACAAACTCAGATAAAGAACTATTACAGTGCTATGATCAAAACTACAAGTCATACAAGTCTGAAAATCAAACTTTTTCATATATTGAAGGTTTTTTACATTGATAAAGCCATGGGAGATGAGAGTGATAGTTTCTTTTTCAGAATCTTTATATATCTGAACCTTATTACATTAGCTTTATGTATCTGAACCTTTATTTGGCCACCAACCAGTACAGTTCCTTCTGAGTATCATCAAGTATAACTTGCAGCAAGTAGCAAAAAAGGAGAAAAACTTCTTTGGAACTCCCCTTGTTTCTCTCTGGGAGGATAAAGTTTCTCCAAATCTGCAATCTATAGGGTACCACTCTCACCAACAGAGTTCACAATAAGCTCACCACAAGTCTTTATATTCCTATTATTTCATCATTATAGATAACTACTTCCTAGAGCCTTATTTGAGGAATTGTGTAAATTGGTGAAAATCTTCCTAAATCTATCTCCTTTTGTCTTTTTTTTTCTTCAAATAAAAAAAAAAACCTCAGTTTTTTCTCTGATGATGGCAGCAGAAAGCTAAAAAACTTGACTGAGAGAAAGTGCTCAGGCAGAGTCAAAAGAAACAGGGACAGAAGTTCCAGAGCTGCCCTGGTGGCCTGTAAGGCTGCCAGGGAGTGTCCCAACCCCAGAGCTCAGCATCGCGCCCTGCCTAAGCCCTCTGTCCTTCCCAGTAATGCTCAGCTCTGCTGCAATTCCAGCTGCCCAGAGTGACTCTCTGAGCCATCGCATGACACCGACTCCTGTAATCACAGTTTCAGCACCACATAATCCTGAAGGGGATGTGGAAAGAGTAAGTTGAGGCTGCAGGGGGAAATGCACACACGCCAAAAGAAAAGGGAAATTAAAATGGTAGAGACACTGTAAGTGTGGTCACTGAACAAAACATGATGCAGCCAGAAAGTTGAGGAAAGGAAAAATTGTCCTGGGTGCCTCCACAGTAGCAATGCAGAGCCTGTTTTTTTTCCCTTTTGCCTCACTTCCATAAGTTCCAACTCTTAAGGAGTACATGCATGAGAAGAAACTGACTTCCTCCTAGGTCATGATTGTTCATGCATAATATAAATTCACATATTATGATTATAGTGTAGCTATAGTCACTAAGAAATACTGCAGAGAGGTATTTGACATTATTGTATATAGAGGGAGGGCAAAGGGAGTTGAGCTACAAAGAGAAGCAACTGTTTTTATTAGTGTACAATTTCATAACTAATTGTTTTGTTGAAGGATAACATACATCTTGGGAACTGAAGAATTTGTGTTAGACCTTTGTAAATCTAACTATGCATAAACACTTTGCTTTGAAGCATTCCTGTAAGGGAATGATTGTATTTTAACATTATGCCCAAAAACCCTTGTCTTGTTGTTCAAAATAGTTATACATGAGGGAAGAAGTGTATACTCCTGAGGTAAACGCCTGAATATTAGTCTATGTGAACATACCTCACTTTGGCTAGCTAAAAATCATGAGATTAGGTAAGCACAGTCTAGTGATGAATACTTTGGGGATCTGAATTTTATTATCAAGCTTCACTAGAAAACCTGTTTTGCACATAAAACAGGAAAATACCCCAAAGTTTAAGCTTTCGCAGTCTCACTAGATACGTAAATTGACAACAGCAGCTTCAAGACCAAGGTGCATCATCTTGTGCATTGTCCAAGGCCACAGTAAACAATGCATACACATATATCCCAAGGGAAGAGGAGAAAGTAATTAGCTTGGATACTTTTTGAGTCATCCTGCATTGAAGGTGACAAATATGTTACCTAGTCATTTTGGTGAAGCATGTACACTGAGTGAGCTTGGCTCAACTGACAGGCAGAAATGCAATAATCCTCAGATTTACTAGAGATGTTAAACTGGGCTGTTGCATATAGTTCATATCCTGTAGCATTCTTGTTTGGAAGCTAGCCTTACAATCCCATAAATTTTAGTAATCATTTTCTAATAATACTATCTCTCTACCTTGGAGGATGTGCTGGATGTGTGGAACTACAGGAAGAATGGCTGTTGGCATCTCTACCACGGCTGGGCTCAGAAGTTTGACTAAAGCTGTGTTGGTGTGCCCCACTTTCATAATGAGCCTGGTGTGGAGGAAGGATCAGACTTATGCAATTGCTTTGCACACTTAGATGTGCCTTAAGTTCACTCTGGAATTTACCATATTGCATTGGTCCGCAGGAATACAGGCAAATGCCTTAAAAAAGCTTGATTTATGCACTTCTGTTTCAAATTCCTGTATTATGTGATAAACTGGTGATTATCACATGGATTATCACATATGTTTCAAAGAAGTGATGAAAGTGAGTGATAAAGTGATTTTGTGAGTACTTGGTAGAAACTGGAGAACAAGACAGGAGAACAAAGCACTGCAGTTAAGAATTAGTGATACTGGAAAGCAGTCCACTACTTAGAAGCAAATCAAAGAGCTGTTGTTTGAATACATCACCATGTGGGTAACACATCCTTTCCAAAGACAATTTACACTATGAAGGGTTGTGTGACCCCACCACTCAGAGATGCGCTCTTGATCCTGGTCTTTTTTCAGTCATCTTCTAACCACAGGACTTCTAAAGCTGCTGGTTGAATGCAAGAGCATGATCTTGCTCTCCTGTTCCCAGTCCATGACATACGATCCTCCATATCTCTAGTATTAATAATATCCAGAAAATTTATTAAAGGTACAATAATTTCTGGTGTATAAGGCCTAAATGTCAAACATTAAATATAAAAAACTCCTGTACATGTCGGAGTCCAGGGCATTCCTTTAGTTGCCCTGGATGGTCACAGACCTCAGCAGAGAGGCCTGGGACCTGAGAAAGAGGATTTAAAACCTGGACAGGGGGGTCTGTCCAGAGGGGTTGCCTGGCACAGAGCCCAGGAAGACAGTCTTTGACTTTAGTCCATGGAAAAAGCTTCCAACATTGAGAGAAGAATTACAAGTCACAAAGGTGTGAAAACAGTAGTTTAGCACTGCACAGGGTGGAAAATTTTGTAGTTTTGAGATTCTTAGAATGGAAGTGAATGGGGGACAAGACGGAAATTTTAGGGCGGTGCCCTGGGTTCTTCTTGTTCTCCCTTGGCCTCCATCTTCTGATGTGACGTGGGCACAAAGTAGTTGAGAGGAGATTGGGTCAAAGTAGAAATGACCTTTTTAGTATAGATGATAGGCATTGGCATGAAATTGTAAATAATAAGTACGTAACTATCTGTATAAGAAGGTAGCGACCTCCCATCATGGGGGAGTCACCTGTGTCTGAGCTGCTGTGAACATCTTGGCTGGGCACAGAGAAATTTGTAAGATAAGAAATAATAAACACACAAGAAACCTTGAACAAGATCTTGAGACTCCTCTTCATTCTCACGCCGAGCTAAAAGACTTCAGAGGGCACGAGGCAAAAAAGACCCCAGCTCGAACCACCATCTGAACCACCAACCTAAATCTCGGGTCAGAGAGAAAACCCAAAACCCGAGATGTACAATAATCACAATGTTACTGGAATAAATTAAAACATGGCATTTACAATATGGAGAACAATTGAAGCCATAAGGTGACAATAATCTCTGCCGAGGAAACTGTTACTTCAGAGGTATGTTCTGCTGAATATGCAGTGTTCTTGGCAAGCACATTTATGGTCTGAAAATAAAAATCTGCTTATTCTTAATTCTAATCTTTTCTCATTCTTGTTACCCTCATCACTGCTGTTCACTGCGACAGATCCAAAGTTTTATTGCTATCAACTTTAACACAAACCTAAATCCATTTATCCCTACTATTTTCACCTTTATGAGCCGTACTGATTCTACCTTTCAATTACTAACAGATATGCTGGAGCCCAGCAAGTACCAAATACTACTTTCACATCAGTTTTTACTGGGAAGTGCCAAACACCTACAGAATTTTTCAAAAATTTCCCAGTATTACAGAATCTCTTCTAAGGCCTACAGGTGTTAGAATGCATGCACAAGTTTGATTCTGTTCTTATGGTTTATTCATACATATATCTCAAAAAACTCAGAATTGGCAGCAACAAATAAACCTTCATATAATTAATTGTTTCTCATTTCAGTGATTACTTTGTCTGGAGAATGAGTCCTTATTGGTCTTTACTGATGGATGCACAGAGTCCGACTTCTGATTTCCCCACTTTCCATTAGTGATTAGGTTCTAACTCTCTTTAGAGGAGACCAGCGGTGGTTGGAAATTCCATTTCATGAAGGGGATGTGCTGGAAACAGGCCCACCAAGAGAACATTATAGTACTTCTTGTGACACATGGCTTTTTTCAGACAGAACATAGACTGAACGTGTAAAAATGTCTCACTGTGACATGTGCTGCAATCAAGCAGGGCAAGTGGGTGAAGCCCTTATGGACCCATCTCACCACAACTGGACCTTCAGAGGAAAACTACACCCTTCTACAGGATCATCTCTGCTCCAACAGAACCACATCTGTCACTCCAGGAGGACTTAATTCGACTGCTATCAACACCCTGGCCAACAGGGTGTCAGGCTGTATTCTGACTCTTGTCAGTGTATTTTTGTTTGTTTGTTTGCTTTTTTGTACTACTACATTTTTATTTTTAATACTCCTAGTAAAGAACTGTTATTCCTGTTCCCATACCTTTGCTTGAGAGCCCCTTAATTTCAAAATGATAATAATTTGGAGGGAGGATTTTCCGTTCTCCATTCCAAAGGAGGTTCCAGCTTTCTCTGGCAGACACCTGTCTTTCCAAACCAAGGCACATGGTCGATTTTTTTATTGTTCATTATTACTCTAGATTTCCTTTGTAACAATCTGACTAGGTAAAGGGGTCTGTACACCACCATATAAAATGGATGTATGGAGTTCCTCAAACACTATTAAATGTTGGAAAAAGTAAAAGAGCAACAGAATAAATGAAAAGTCATCCCATATATCTTTCTTTGTATTTGTGGTTAGACCTCATAGAATTGTGTGAATTCCTTATTGTTTTAAAGAGTCCCTTTTGAAACACACAGACCTCCATTTATACCTCCAGAGTCCATTAGGGGCTACTTCTGAATAGAGGAGAATGGCAGTTGGTCACTGGTACTATTTTAAAAATTTTCTCTTTTCCAACATTCATTTAAAATAAGAGGTTTATTCATTGATTCAGTTAAATTCACCAGGGATAGCTACACAGGAGAAGGAACTGAAAGCTCCAATTCACTTTAATTTGTCTATTTGCTTACAATCTGTATTGGAATGCAGTACCAAACAGACAGAAGGGGTTTTTATTCATGAACAAACTCTTTGAATTAAGTACATTTGAAAACACACATTTAGTTCTGAGATCAGACTGGTACAAGTTATGGTTCGAGTAAAAGATAAGCATGGTTTTTTGTTATAAAAACACTGCAGAATAAAGTTCTTTGTGGGCCTAGTGTGGCAGAAAGTGAAAATATAAAATTCTGTGATTCACAGCACAGGGGCATTGACTCCTCTTTGACATAGTCAGTCAGAAGTCATAGCTTCTGCTGAGAGTTTGCTGTTGGACTGAACTGTTCTGATGGGGCTGACATTAAACAGATATTAAATCTCTGTGAATTCCATCAGGGCTGGTGCTTGAGTGTTCTGCTGATTCATGCCATGAGAAGGCTAGCAATCCAAGGAAATGAAAAAAAAAAAATAGGGAAAAAAAGAAAAAAGAAAACAAGGAAGAACAAGCATTCAGCAGAAAACTCCAGCAGATACTGCATTTAACAATACCAACTCTGCCTATAGCTGAAGGAATGACTGAAACACTTAGTATGGTGTTGGTCTGGCAGGGTGCAAATTTCACCACAAGTTCAACACATAGTCAAAACCCAGGTAAACTCTGGAGTCCAGTTCATGCCTTTGGGATCAACTCTAGTGATCAGGGGTTTTTGCAAGGCCCAGGCTACCACAACTGCCATACAAAACTTCTCAACTCCAGCTTGATCCTGAGCAATGGATTTGCTGTGTGGTCATCCATATGCTACAGGTCTGGGGAAAAAATGTTCATCCTCAGCTGAGCTGATGCTAAAACATCCTCATCTTGCCCCCCTAACCACAAAGGGCCTCTAGAGCATTCCTTTACTCCCCAGGAGTTGGGAATTAGTGAAGCCTTCACTAACTGGGTGATCAACTGGGTCCTTCTTAACCCAGAAAAAAAGAGATTGCTAATTGGCCCAGCTATGTATTTATTGGCATAAGTCCATACATGAACCATCAGAATTACATGGCTTCCTCTTTCTTTTTTCCAAATACATGATCTACAAAACAACAACATCTTAACAAAGGAAGTTAAGTGTGTGCCTCTTTTAGAAACCATCTGTTGTTTGATAGATCTCAAATATTATGTTTGTACTTATGTAAGTATCTATCTATCCATGTATCTATCTACTGTCTCTCAGAGTTTTAGTTTTGTTTCATTTTTGCAAGCAGAGAATGAGAGTGATATTTGTTATATAACATATAAAAGTATGTGATCATAATATTTGATACATGATTCTCTGAATGATAATTATCATACTGAGCTCATTAATTATGACCTGAAGTATAGTTACAAACTGATGTGCCTATTTAAATAAATGAGCACTGCTATACTTGATTTTTTTTTTCATATTATCCTTTGGCCACAGAAACCTTTCGGAAATAAAAATGTGTATCAAATGTATAGCCCTTTGTCCAGTTTTCCCTTTTTTCTTCCAATTATATTATATGGTATATGTTATGTGATATGTGTCCATGTAATTTAACAGCTTAAAGAAATAAGCAAGATTTCTAAGTTGTGCTTAACCCTGTTGACAATATTCCACAGTCTGTGAAATTACTGTCCCACAGGAATTTTTCTCTGGTTGTTAAAATAAAGGTCTTCTTGTATATAAAGGAAATATTTGTAGTTGTAGAAGGACATAAAAATGTCCTAAATATGCAAATTAAATAACCACTTTAGCCTTGCTTAAGGTACAGAAAGGATGGGATAAGAAGTGTCTTTGTACTTGTGGGTCCCCACTGATGTGTTAGCATCTCAGCACAGAGTTGTTAGTATTAAAAATCTGCATCTCTCTGCAGCTCTTCAAAAGACGGAGCCAGAGAACTGAGTTATGTCCTTCTGAAAAACTCTCACTCTTCCATTTAAGAGAAATGTCTGTATTTTTGAGCCCTGAATAAATTAAAGCCTTTGATTATTCAAACTGGGATTTTTTTTAGGTAAAACAATATTTTTAAAGTTTTCCCATATCAACTGAGTACTGACATTTGTCACAACCAGTTGTATGTTTGCTGCTGGGCTGAATGTGATATTTTGTTTAAGCCTTTGTAGTGATAGTATTTGTTTTGAGAGGTTTGTCCCCCTTGGTAATGGTGCCAGCTCCCACTCCATAACCACTGACTTCTCTTCCCTGTTGGGTTCCCTGGGCTGTGCCAGCTGTCTGGAGCCACACACTACACTGGATGGATGGATGGATGGATGGACAGATGGTTGAACGAATGACCGAATGAATGACAATCTTTATGATTCACATTGCCATGTCTACACTGTTGTGGTCCTTGGGAGTAGGCAAGGAGAACTGTATAGACATAGACTGTGGGCACCATTTGTAGAAGGCAATCTAATAGCATGAACATCTGTGTATCATAAAGCTTGGAACTTTATTTACTGCCTAATCTCTCAAATAGTGGGGTAAATTTGTATTTATGCAAAATGGTTCTAAATATAAAACAAGTACAAACTTCTAATTCAATATGTTCCTGAAAGACAAAAAGTACAACTCAAACCTTATCCATTCAGAACCTAAGTACTCCTAGCCTTTAAATTCTGTCATCTGCACTGCCTTGGTCTCAATTCAGAAGTCATTGTCTTCAAGAAAGCCCAGAAGCATAACTTGAAAATACAATATTTTCTGAGCATGTACTCCCAAGTCTAGCAGCATCATGAAAAGACAAGAATTAGCTAGCTCAGCCACGCAGAGATTGACATACCTTCTGTGCTCTTTGCCACAGGCAAGGCCAAGTTAATTACATCCATGGAAAGGTGAGCTTCTGCTGATATATGAGAGCAGAACACACATGTCTAAACCATCATTAATACAGGTGTGAAAGAGGTATTTCTTGCTGGCAGAGTCTGACCAAGTAGGTAGAACGCATTCCTCCAGAATTAGCTTTGTCACCTTCCCTACAAGTTGTTGACACTCTTTGAATTTTAACAAAATAAATGATTAAGAAGAATTGCTATGCAGTGCAACAAGCATGAAGGTTACTGAAAGTCAGCAGAAAAGAGAAAAGGTTGCAGAGAAAGTCACAATTTTCTCATTTTAATCCTAGCCTGATAATTGGATAAGAAATAAGCCTGACAAAATATCTGTTCCTTTAGACATTGAGACAACCGTTGTGCTGGTAGAAATGGTGATCTAAATTATGCCATTGACAGAAATGAATCAAAGAAGTCATGATTAAGTGTAAAACCTGTAATTTATGACTACTAGTAATCTGCAGTGCTATTAGAAAAGGTAATAGCCGGTACTGGCAGACAGGGTTAGAAAGGGCAGGGTGAGATTATTACAGTCAGGGAGATTGTTGCTATGTAAAATCAGCATGCCGAGGAAAAATGCAAACTGAGGTGCCTTTCTCATTTTATCATCTTTAGAGTGTCAAATTGAAGAAAATAAAGCAAAACCATACAGGTTTCTTTGATACAGCAAGGACTGCAAAACTCCCACAATGCTATGAAGATGATATGTAAGGTGTTTTTATGTGTGGCATTCTTACTGTTTGTTGTTATCATTTTAAAAGTATCATTTGAGTAGCTGTCTTTGCATGGCAGCTGAGGATGCCATCCAGCTCTGAAGATCACAAAGTTTCTTTTCTTCAGGAATGTGGAGTTCCTTGGGATATCCAACTGGAGCTCAGGGAGGTCAGACAGCCTCTAACTATCTGCAGCAGACTGAGCTCCTCACCACTCCTCTTCCTTCAGTCTTCTCTACTCTTTTTGAATAGAGCTGAAAAAAGACATATTTTGGGGAGGGGTCATCTGGAAATACATATGAACTATTACTTTGATTTTTTTGTTTGTTTGTTTGTTTTTGTCCTTCGTTAATTCACTGAGCTAAGTACACTATATACATCTAACATACAATCCTGTTATAAAATAAGGAGTTATCGAGGGATTTTGGCAGCTTCTAGAACTGGTGTGATGACATGTGAATACTGTAAGGAAAAGCAAAAGGGAAAAAAACATGAGACTTTTTATCATCCTGCCAGTTAGTGTAAACAGGCTGTAAATGGTCTGGCTCAGCATGTAAACAGCCAGTGATTTCTTTCCTGTTTTGCTCCTCTCAGGTGCTTCTCTCTGTCATAGATGCTGTTATGAATGGCCAGGCATTTTTTTCTCACTGTATCACAGTACCGTTTTAAAGTATGAACTTGAAATGCATGAATGATCACTTGTTCTGTGTTCTCTGCATCTCTCTCTCTCTTCAGTGATCAGTTGTGACAAATTGCAGATTGTCCAATAGAAAATTTAATTGTTAGTACTTCAGACAATTCTCTTTTTCCTTACCTCATACCTTTAGGCTCTTTGTACAGTAATCAACCCACTGTCAAGACAGTAGACTGATACCTGTCAAGACAGGTATCTGGAATCACAGTGATTAGTGGATCAATTTTTGTGGCAACTTTTGTACTTTAAAACAAGTATTGAAAGTAGTCTGGACTTTTCTCTCAATGTGAAGGAATTTCTTTCTGTTCGTGATTTCCTGCCATAAGAGATTTCATGCAGATAATGGTTTTCAAAGAATGCAATTGCTTGTGCAATTTGAGATGATAACTTGGTAGTTTTTGTTTCCTGTCCCAGCCAAGAAAAATGAGGAAAGCTTAACAGAAACCTAGCAAATTTTGGACTGCTTTATTCCTCTGCTGCTGCAAAACAAAAATGTTAACATAGTATAACTTTTATCAATTCAGTCAACATAACGTTATTAATCACTGACCTGCTTTCCTTATCTTGCACGTTACATATTCTCAGAACACTTCAGATCCCTGGGTGGAGCTTTATGTAGTGATGGGATTTCTAAAACAATGCTTCTGGTCAGACCACACAGAGCCATGTGCCAGATTTCAGGCTTCAAGACAGGCTTCTGTTTTACACTATATTTCTGTCAGTCACAAACACTGGAATCAGATTTTTAACTGTATGGTCAATACATGCATTGTCAGCTTTATAAATATATGATGTGTTGTTTTTTCATGCAGGTTAACCCTAAGTGGTTTTGTATTTGAAGTCTGTGTTGCCCTCGGTCTGAGATATTGCTGTTTGGTGAATAGTTTCACAGGTCTGCTCCTGGAAAATCAAAGAGAATTATGAAAAGGAATTGCTCACGGATTTCAGTTCTGCATTAGGGTTTCATGTGAGTTGTTTGTCAATCCTTCATTAATATTCAAGAACATTTATACAATAAATTATGGCCTCTAAACATTCTATATTAAAAGTTAATATAATCAAACATCTACACTTTTCCCCCAGATAATACCCTGCAAATATATTGTTATACTTAGTGGAGTGTTTTATTATGATGATTGTAATTTTCTAAAGGTATGCTGGCATTATTATTATGCATTTGTATTCCAGACATATAAAGAAGATCTTAGTTGGTTAATAATAAAGAATTAGTATTAAACTCACCAAGACTCAATTTTTATTTTCAAAGCTGTCTTAGTCTAGGGAATAACAAATTATTCATGTAGAAAAATAGAAGTGATGTTAATAGCAGCAACTATAAGACAAATTGTGGGAATAAATCAACAGACAAAATAGCAGAGAGAATTGCTTATTCATATAAGCTTTTTTTGTTCTGGTTATATACTTTGTATCAGCAATCCTGAGTACTAGAGGCTGGTGAAATGTACACATTAATAGTAGGGTTTCACACTTACCCAGCTTTCTGGTATAAATTTTTTTAGAAACATAAACTGTAAAGAGATTAATACACAATTTCGGCTTTTGAGGCAGTCTTTTAATGTTCTTGTTATAGGAAAAAGGTCTTATGAGTGTGGGAACAACATATCAGCAAGTGCTTGATTTCCAGTATGTTTACAGTTTGGTGGTATGGAGCATCTATGATGTTTTCTTCTCAATGGAAATCATGAAACACGTGAGGAAGGAAGTCTTTCCTTCTCAATTTTTGTTTCTGTTTTTGAGTCTTCTGTTTCCTTCCCAAATGACTTCCTCCTGTTTCTCACAAAACATTTTCTATAAATATCCTTTCTCACTAGACATGTGGCAGAGAATCTACTGTGATTAGTGCATCAGCTTTTCATTTCTGTTGGACTTTGCAGCCTCCTCTCCCCAGGTCATTCCACTGCTGTCTCTACACACTCACTAAAGGGAGAACCTGTGAGGAAAAACAGGAATTTTCCCCTCCCTGCATAGTCCTGAAGGAGGCAGAACAACACGTGAAACTGCACAACTAGCCAGTAGGGGTTTCTGTTTGAGCCCCAAAATCTTGTACCCAAGGGGAGAAGACAGCAAGAAACTTGAGTCATTTGTTGGGGGACAAAGCCACCTTAGCAGAGAAAATAGCTGCCTTTGGCTGGCTTTCCAAAGTGCGCAGCAGAAACAGGGAAGGTGTCAACCAGGAGTTTGTCCAAGTCCTAAAGAGATTTATTGAGGGGTCTGAAAGTTCAGAATTATGAGACACTCCCAGCGGACCTGGCCTAATTGTGGCCTGGTTTTATACCAATTACTGTACCTGCAACAGAGGCAGGCATGATGTCCATCCTGCATACTGGGAACTAACAGCTGCCTGCATTCATATTAGGGTTCTCCCCTAGGATTATCCCATCCTTCTATTCAAAAAGGCAGTAATATGTTATACTCATTATAGGTGAAAAATTTGCTGGTAAGCATAATACAGTGCATGAATCATAGAATATAAAACAAGTTTGCAAACAATGTTTTAGAAAAATTTCTACATTAAAACATTGTTTTCTAAACCCACAAGTCCATATTTGAGATCATCCACATTTCCCAAAGAAAACTGTGGGGTTGGAATCTTTGCCCTTTGTTTTGACTCTGTTACACTGAGGTAATTCAATGGCCCACATTTAAATTATCTGTATGGAGTGAAGCTTTCAGAAGGGTTTCTTCTGCTCCCTTCCCTGCCTATGGCATTGAATTTGGTTTACATGCCAGAGTTTTGGTAGCCGGGGACGGCTACAGGGGTGGCTTCTTTGAGATATTGCCACAGACTTCCCTCATGTCTGACAGAGCCTACGCCAGGATGGGCCTGTCACTGGCCAAGGCTGTGCACACCAGTGATGGTGGAAGCACCTCTGGGATAACACACCTAAAAAGGGAGAAAAACTGCTGTGCAGCAACAGCTGGAGAGAGAAGTGAGAATCTGTGAGAGAAAACATCCTGCAGACACCCAGATCACTGCAGAAGGAGAGGGAGGAGGTGCTCCAGGCATTGGAGCTGAGATGGTGCAGCCCATGGTGCAGCCCATGGTGAGGCAGCTGTGCCCCTGCAGCCCATGGAGGTCCGTGGGGGAGCAGAAATCCACCTGCAGCCCATGGAGGACCTCACACTAAAGTAAGTGAGTGCCCAAGATGGGGGTGTGACCTCATGAGAAGCCCATGCTGGAGCTGGCTCCTAGTGGGACCTGTGGACCCCTGGAGAAAGGAGCCCACACTGGAGCTTGTTTGCTGACAGGACTTGTGACCCCATGGGGGACCCACGCTGGAGCAGCCTGTTCCTGAAGAACTGCACCACATGAAACGGACCCTATGCTGGAGCAGCTCCTGGAGAACTGCAGTCCGTGGGAAGAACTCACACTGGAGAAGTTCATGGAGGACTGTCTCCTGTGCAAGGGACCCATTTGGGATCAGAGTGAGGAGTTCTAGCCCTGAGGAGAAAGTAGCAGCAGAGACAACGTGTGATGAATGACCTCAGCCCCATTCTCCGTCCCCTTGTGCCAATGATGAGAGGAGGCAGAGAAATGAGGAGCAAAGTAAAGCCTGGGAAGAAGGAGGGAAGGTGCTTTTAATTTGGTTTTATTTCTAATTATTTTATTAGTAACAAACTAATTCCATCCAGTCAAGTCTGTTTTGCCTGTGATGGTAACTTGTGAGTAATTTCTCCCTGTCCTTATCTTGACCAATGAGCCTTTGGTTTTTATTTTTCCTCCCCTGTCCAGCTGAGGAGAGGAGTGATGGTGTGACTTTGATGGGCACTTGATGTCCAGCCAATGCCATCTGCATGTCATGGTCTCTGGGGCTGGCACTCTCTGATGGTGGCTACGGCCTCCTGAGGGACCAGAGAGGATGTGGCTTCTGACTCAGGAGGTGCAGAGGAGCATTTCTTAGCAGAAGGGATTTTGTGTCATTGTGATCAGAAAAGTGGAGCATAGTACAAACTGGCTTGCATTGCACACTAAAAACATTGCAGCCACTGGTGCAGATAAGACTCTATTAATTTTACAATGTGTTAATCCAAAATATGTTAATCCAAACTGTAATTCCCAGTCTGCTGAGATAAAAAATTGAATTCCAATTCCATAGCTAGACAAGTGAAGATGGCAACTGCAGGAAAAATTTATGATCACAAACTACACATCACTATTAGAATTAATGCTGCATACTTTGTAGTTTAGTGTCTGCATTCCCTCAATATTACAGAACCTCTCTGGGATAGGAATCTTCAGCAACAGCATCTTGGAGACCTCTATCCTGCTGGGCAAGACAGAAAGCTGATTCCTCTTGAGTCTTTCATAGATTTCTAATGTTTGTGGTGACCCAAAGTCACATTAGCCCCTTTCCCAAAGGCTCTTGAAAGCTGTCTGGGGGAGGTGAGCTGCATGCCTTCCAGGGCCGTCAGAGGCAGGGCGGCATTCCTCTGCTCCCAACCCTCACCCATCTGTCCCCCATCAGCTGGGGAATACTAAAATAAATCAGGAGTGGGCTGATGCACAAGCTGTATTACAGAAGGTATGTACTCCCCAGGAAATGTGTAAACAAATATTTGAAGGATCTAAAAATATGAACAAAGATGCCTCTGTGGCAAACAATGAACTTTCAAAAGTCTGTAGCACATGTTCTACATACAGTTGTTAGGTAGCGAAGTTAAACTGCTAAATAAAATTAGTTTTAATAGCCAAAGGTATAGAATCTTCAGCCACAATGTAGCATCCTTAGTATTAAGCTTTTAGTTTAACATCTTGCTCAGTTTTGATGTGGCCACATCTGTGTAATGTGTTAGATATATTAAAAATGAATATAATTGCAAAGCATCCACTTACTCCTACATAATGTTCTCTTTTGGTCTGGCCTTTGCTACTGAAAAGAAAGAAATCAGGCTTACATCTGTAATATTGTTCAAAAAGATGGAAGTGCTGCTGAGGATGACTGTGTCTGCCCTGAGTTCTGTCTATTGCTAAACACTTGAAAAGTTCCTGCTTCAGCACCAGTAGTCCTCCTCTCTCACTGTACTTGGTCAGTAAAAAGCCAGTAAGAAGCACAGCGTCAGGGCAGTGCTACAACATTTTCATTTGTCTGGTCTCTAATAACAGTATTTCTCCCAATTCAAGCACACTAACTCATATCCTGTCGCTCTTGCTCTGTCCAAGACCTTCTGATGTTTATGACTCTTTTCCCTTGTGCTGAATCTCTGCCCAGTTATGTGTCATGAACAGCCTCTGCTCCCTTACAGCCATATTTCCTCTCCCTGGCCAGAGATCTGCATGTAAGGAATGAAGTCACTCCCAGCCATTACTGGTCTCTGTGGCAAACAGCTCTTCATGTTTCTCTAGCCCAAATTCTTATTTTACACTAGTGCTCTCTGCCTTTGCTGTGCAAGCTAATCCTGCATCTGTGCAATTATTATGTCCTTACAATATTTAATTATCTACTTTCTAAAGAGATCCTTAACAAGCTCTGTAAAGGGATTGTAAGGCAAAAGGCCTCTAAAAGACCAGGCAAAAAAGAAGCACAGTTGCTCAGCTATATTTTTCGAAAGCAGTCTGATTTGTCAAAGATGAACTCCTTTCTGTGACTTTCTGTGAATAATCTCCATTTAAAGTCTAACTTTCTGGGGATTTCCTGAGTTTCTCTCTAACTGGTACTTTGTCCTCTTCGTTCTCATATGAACTTCCTTAGCAACAAAGAATTGAGATTTCAATGATGTTTTAGGGTTTTGTTTGCATGGTCACAGCCAAGCAAATGCTTAAATAATTCTTTTCCTCTCTTAAAATTTGATATGTTTCATTTTTTAAAGGTTTCCTTTAGCAGATGGAAAGCAATTGCATGTAAACACTTTTATTATATAACCTTAGCCATTCCAGCTACCATCTTTCCCAATTAAAAGGATCTCCACCCCTCATGAACAATACTGTTCGATTTCAGGTCTTCCTCTCATGTTTCTCAGCATGGACAATTCTGGATCAGTCCTGCTCTGCTGTTCCCCATTGCTCTACTGCATCTCCTCTCCTCAGCTGTTTGTACCTTCTTTGAGAGAAGAAGAGAGAGGGACAGGAGAATGTACTCTCACAGCATTGCGGCTTCTCTACATTTTTATGAATGCTTTGCACTCCTACAACATCACATTTACTCAGCGCAGCCCACACCACCACCAAAGGGCATGGGAAAACCAGACACTTGATCTCCTGCCTTCAGAAAACTGGATAAAGTTTTCATTTGTTGCTTTTTAAAAAGAGGTCAGATTGATAACTGCAACAACAGCTTAGTTTCCCTTTCTCTTCTCTAAAGTATGTTCCATGAGTTACTTATCTCCCTGTGAGACAAACTTCCTTCATGGAAAAATTCCTGTTTCTGTGGTTGACCATTACACCTTTATTTCCAGTTGCCAATTCTTGACCTTTGATCTATATCACAATTATAATATTTCTTTTTGATTACTGTTTACACCTCCTGTCTTGGTGTATCATTTTTCTCAATAGTGGTTTTTCTTCTTCTGAGAAATTACTGTACACCCAAGGGAATATATTTTTATAATGCACATTTATATCTATATGTATGTATTATTTAATAATATTAATCCTTCTGATTTATAACCAGGTAGAACATAGAGTAGTTTTGGGTGCTTACATCACCCAGGCAAAAGTCACAGAAAACCAATTACACCTCAGTTTGTGGTTCTGCTTGACCACTCATGTGGGCTGCTAAAAGAAAGTAAACATTCTTTTATTTCTTCACATTGGTTATAATTGCTGTTGTGGTGGATAATCAGTCTCTGCAGGCCTGCCCCTCTGCTTACCCTCTGAGACTGACAGGGGAAGCAAGACTGGGGAATTCTTGGAGCTTTTACATGGATGTACAAGTTTGTGCTGGGACACATCTTCCTTGGTTTTTCTTGACAGATCACTTTTTCAGAACTATAATAACGTACTGTCTCACATCAGCCTCATAAATTTGCCTAACCAGTCACAATAAAATACAAAGCAATTCCTCCCATAATCAAGTGTCACCATGGCTGCCACAGATGAAGATTTTTATCATAGCTGTATTGTGTTTGACAATGTTTAACAATGTTTTTTACATCATAGATGTGGATAATTACTGTGTTCCTCTCCTATGGAGAACTGTAGGTCTTGATTGCTTTGTGATACAACACAGTTTAAGTCTTCCTTACCTTGACTCCATGGGCTCCTAGCAGCTATAGAGACACTGATCTGAGTGGAGGTGGAGCAGTCAGGATTGTCACTATGACCTTAACAAATCACTGAGAATTTTTTATGTTCACAATAGGTAGTACAGATTGATTTTCTGTTTGGTTAATAAATTGGCATTTGCTGTAAGTGTCATGACCTAACTGCTTGAACGTGTAACATATATTCTTGTTGTCGCAATAAGGGTACTTGTGTCTGAGCATTACATGCCAGAGTTTTGTGATCTGCTAGAATTACTGAGTCGAAGATTGCTGAAGTTACTAGGAATTTAAGGTTCCTTAAAGGAATATTGCTGAACCCTAATGTCCCCAAATTAAATCACCCTGACAGAGAAATTGTAATTTAAAAATGATCTGTTAATTACTAAATAAATAGACAGAGCCTTCTAAGGAAAGGCCTTTGTTCTAGCAAGGTACTCCTGATTCATCTGCTGGGCCTAATAAAAATAATTACCTAGCAACAAATAATTCAATGTGATTCATTGTAGCTGAATATATGTACTGTAAAAAAAATAGATTTTGCGGTCATGGTGATAGAAAATAGATTCAAATGTACAAATTCTGCCAGCTGGGATTAGATGTACTCGAGTGTTTGGGATTATGTCTCCCTCTAGTGGCTGTTTTACGCAAAAATATGAAAACTGGGACTATCATACTATAATTTTTGGAGAGTTCAAATTTTAGGTCAGATAGAAGTGATCAAAGTGGACTGTTTATTTTTTACTGTTCTGGATTTGAGTGAAAGGGTGTTAGTATAAACCAGAACAAGATCTGAAGTTCTTGATTTTCCTAAAACCTTGACAGTGATTTGGATATCACGGAATCACAGAATTGATTAGGTCGAAAAACACCTCTGAGATCATCGAGTCCAGCCTTTGAATTAAATATGTCACAGGCTAACCCATAAAACTATGAAATTCGGGGTTTGAATGTGTACAATAATGTATTTCTTTTGTTCCACTGTGATCTTACTCTTTTTTACTTGGCGCTGGTCAAAATTTATCTTCAATGCTTTACAATTTCATGGTAGGTGTTGTGGGTTTTATCCATGCTGGGTGAACAATTATTACTGCGGGTGGTATTGCTAGGGGGAAGCTGAATGAATTTTCAGTACTGCCAAGTGAGGTAGTATTGTTACTGTACTTTTTGTTATCATGTCAGAAGTCTTATCTACTCTCCAAGATCAGTTCTTAAAAATGTTTAAAGCTAAACTGGTCCTTAAACATTATCACTGACCCTGCATAATATAATATTATATTAAAGAACTATACAAAAACCTCCACTTATTAATCAGCAGCAATAAGCAGAACAAAGAACACACTACAAATTTTCAGGAAGGAAATAGAGAGCAAAATGGAAAATCTGATTACACTACTGCATAAATTTTTTGCCCGCACCTTGAATATCCTGTGCAGTTACAGTTCTTCCATCTCAAAAAGGATATGTAAGAACGAAAAAGGGAGAAAAGGGCAGCAGAGTGACCAAAGGACTATAATGGGTTCCATAAGGAGCACAGCTGAATTGTCTGGAGAAAGGGGTGTTTCTGCTGAAGATATACATGATATACCAGAAGACTACAAAAATTTGAATGGCATGGAGAAAATGGATAGACACAGGATGTTCACCGTGTTTTTTCAAATGCAGCTGGGGGATGATAGTGAGAATCAGGTTCAAAACATAGTTGAAAGATACTCTTAATGCAACAGGCAGAAAACCTGTGGATCCCTTCATTGAACAATGCTGTGGATTCAACAACTTTGCATGGGGTTAGTGAGAGGCTAGAGAAGGATCTGGAAGAGCTTCCACTGTGATTTCCTAAGCAGACAAAACCTGGTCTTGGCCTATCCCTGTCTCCAGAGAGGTGCCCAGTGCCAGGACTGGGGTTGCTTCAGTGCTCCTTGGCTGCCAAGCCCCTGGCTGAAGCAGCAGGGTGGGGTCTGGCTGCCAGGAACTGCTATCACCCACTCACCCACAGGGCCCCTGGTGCCCTGGCTGATGTGTCATGGTGGCACCATGACAACAGGCTCTAAAATTGCCTAAACTAAAGATGGTCAGAGCCTGGGAAAATACTATGCAAAAATATCATGTAAGCTTGCTCTCTTCTCTCCCAAGGTGTTTTGTGACTGCTTTTAGAACCAGAATATCAAACTCTGGAAATATTCCCAAAAGCATTCTCCTGAATTTATTTAGACACACAAATAAGAGCATGCTGTGCGAATAATCCCTTAATTCCATGCTGAATTAGTCAAGCAACAGCTGGAATGTTGTTTTTGCTGTAACTTAAGTTGCAAACAAAACACTTCTATACTTAAACTATCATATAGTTATTCCTGTAAAAATGCACATTAATCTTAAGTTACAGAAACTTGTATTTGTGACTATTTCAGTGAAATGGGTTTCTATTTTTATAAGTGTCAATGTATTTTAACAATCTGAAATTCAAAAGAAGTTTTTGTACAAATCACTTTGGACAACTGTTCTGTCACACTTTGCCAAGCTGAGGGAGCTGAGGGAGATGCTGGGGGCAGTAGGTGACTGCCCAGCAGGTCCACCTGAAGGAGCTGACTAACCTGGGAGTTGTCAGAAGTGAAGTGGCTGATAAAATGAGCTGAGAGGAGCTGATGGAGTGACAGGCACGCTTGGGTAAGTGACTGAGGTGAGTAGTGTCAAATTAGTGTCAAATAAATAACTGATGTGATTGAAGTCGAAAGTGACACAAGAGAATTGAGGGACAAGGTGACTGTAGTGACTCAGGTGTGATGCAGACTGAGGCTTTCTGAGATATATTTGGACATACCTATACAAGCCTCTATATGCCAAATGTAAGCACTGATTGCATTGCTGAGAAAGGGTTACTTAATGGCATGACTATCAGTTCTGAAAATCTAAAAATTTTGTTTCTTTGTCATGTTTCAGCATGGATTTAAGAAGGGGAAGTTGTGCTTGACCAGCTTGACAGGTTGGACATAAACTGAAACACAAGAAATTCCACTAAAGCATACAGAAAAAAGAATCAGCTTGAGGGTGTTTAAACAGTGGAAATTTTAAAAAAATTCTGTTGAGACCATTAGTAGAAAACTTCCTTTTCTGCTCTGTTGCTTCTAAGGCTGCTGGAAGAGTTTTATGCCCAGTTTTGCATGTCAAATTTTGGTAACAGCACCAATAAACTGGAAAATCATAAAGATGAGAACCTATGAATTCCAAGAGAATAATGAAATAAATAGCTTTTATCTGAAACAATTAGCTTATTTCTAGGAGAGAAAAAAATTGAAAAGAAAACATTTCCCACTGGGGGGAAGCGAGCAAGAGGCTGGGTGGGCTTTAGCTGTCTACCAGAGTTAATCCACAACAAACACATTAAATACTATTATTATAAAGGTCACTTTTTCTGCCTAATCTCTGAAGGATGGATGAGAAAAAAGTGTATTTTGAAGTAATAATTGATATTAGTTAAAAAATAATGAAATGGGCGAATGAGAACTGGACCCTGGGAGGTTTGTGTATGCTTTGTCTTCCAGAGAGTTTGAAGAATAGATGGAAAATCCTATTAGGGGATGATGAGGAATTCTTGGGTTGAGACATGGGGTTTCTGCAGGTTTTTTGCAGCCTTGTGTATGCATGTCTCCATAAAAGATGAGTGGGAGATTCTCTCATCCAGAGTTCAAATTACATCAAAAGGACCAGAAGAGAAACACATTCCAAGGTGAAATACCTATCTCAAGTCTGTGCATTGGGGTTTCTTACACTATTTCTTAAAGACTTTCAGGTTTTCTGCTCCTGAATTATCTGTGTTTTACTCCTAGTATTTAGCTTTCGCATTCCCGAGGATGTGTTGCCATAGATTGTGGGTGAAGAAAGGCTGCTGATGCCTCAGTGTCAGGTTGCACATATTTCGTCTGTTCTTCATGTATATTTAATCTTAAAACGGCTTTCAGTACTTTCGTGATGCATTGTAACCATTGCCTGTAGTGCAAATATCACCCTGATTTGTACCTATCTTCTGTCAGAAGTTAAGGAGGAAGAGATTTTCTTGGGGACAGATTTGTTTATGAACACCTTTGGAATTTAATTTATGCAGGAATGATCAGCATGTCTAACGGAGTGTCAGCAAGCTCTTTATTTTCACTGCTACCTTCTGGGAGCGAGGAGTGCAGGAAACCTGATAACAAGGAGTTTCTCTGGTTATTTAAGAGGGCAACCCTCACTACATTATCCGATTAGTAGAAAGATGGGCACCTGTAGCATCCGGCTGTATTAAATTTCATTCCTCTTTTGTCAAGCAGTTAAAATAGCGGCTTTTGAAGCTTTTAACTCTCCTGCCTCCCCCAGACATGCCAGGTGTAAGGGCTGCACAAACGCAAACGTTTGGGAGTTCCTGAGAACGAGATGTTAAAGGTGAGATCATGTCACTATGTCTGAGGTCTTAATGCTGTACCTAACACGAGTTTTCAGCTTTTAGGGCGGTAACAAGGTGTGACACGCTGGGCAGTCGGAGGTGTTGTCGCCGGGGGCTCCCTGAGTCGGCTGGAGGGCGGCCGCTGGGAGCGGGGAATGCGGGGCACTGGCGTCGGTCCCGCAGTGCGCGGAATCTCCCAGCCACAGGCGGGCAGCCCGTTTCTATGGGAAGCCGGGACTGACCTCGGGCTGGAAGGGGAAGTTCAAAAAGCGCCCACCGGACGGCGTAGGGCGGTGGCGGGAGCCCCTCGCCATGGCAACCGCGCCGGGCGATGGAGGCGGCGGCGGGGACGCCGCAGGGCCCCGCCGCGGCCACTATGGCTGGGGTCTTATAGCTGTGCCTGACACGAGTGTCTAGCTTTTTGGGCGGGGGCA